>SNVD02011186.1:0-542621 GCA_013180625.2 Boswellia sacra
TACGTGAAAGCAGGTGGTCATGAGCAAAATGTCGACGGCACCATGCAAGGAGGTGAGCAACTTCCTCCATCTGCAAAGCAGAAATAGCCGTCGTTAAGCCATGGTGAGTAATACTATTTGAAAATCATGTTCATAGATTGATTTTTGGTTCACCATGATAAGGTTGTAGCTTTATTACGTATAACCATATTATTTTCCTTGTAATATCTTTTCTATCTTTAGTTATTTAAGGCAATGTGATGCTATTAATTTAAATTTAAAAAAAATGTAAAATATCAAATATGTTCTTGTCTTTTTATATTATTATTGTTTTATATATGTTTTTGAAATACATTGCTAGCTATTTATTCTCAATATAAAGGTAAAATTATGTGTTATATTTATCGTGCTATTTTAGTGATTCTTTTGTATTATATTTATACTATATGCTTTATTTTATGTTATATTTAATTTGTTAAAAATTATATCATTTAATTATGTGACCCATTTATTCAACATAAAAAATTAATCATTAAACTTTCTTATGTCTAAATTCATTTTGTCGTCCCATTTTTTTGTATCTATAGAATGTTATATATATTTTTGCAAGAGATATGTATACAATAACCATTATATTCATTTTTTCACTAATAATTATATTATATATGAATGTTTTAATATTTTTTGTAGTTAATTACTAACTTTTTAACTTTATACTCCTTGTTGTTTTTTAAAATTTTACAAAGAGTTTTTCATTAGGATTCTAATCTTTTTTCTCTTAAATTGTTCATATCCAGATTGATATTTTATATTACAAATGTCTAAAACTACAAATTAAATAATTTCAAACTAATATGTAGCAAATAAATAATTGATAAAAATTTAAAATAATAAAAAGAAATGTGGAGTGATAGAACCTAGAATTGAAATTATGGTGAGTAATCTACTTAGTTGAGGGAGTATGAAAAATTTGGATGTAAAAGAGTAAACTTTTGAATTTATGATATAATGAGATGTATAAACAGTAAAAAATTCAATTCTCATTATAATATTTGGTTTTTGAAAAATTGAATATGAACTATCAGCTAAAAAATTTTATTGGTATTTGAAAAGGTTTATCCATACTAGGAAGTAAAGGATGAAATATTGAAATGAAAATAGTTTATTGTATTTAATTTTTATTGGAATTAGTTATTTGGAATGAAAATTTTTAAGTACATAATTTGACTTTTAATTTTTAAATTTTGATTTAATATAAAATGATAATTAAACAAAAAAAATTATTATATAAGATTTGTGACAAATAATGATAATAATAAATTTTGGACCTTAATAATAAGCAGCTTAACCTTTAGGGCCTTGAAAAAATCCGGGTCCTAAATAACCCTAGGAGTTTAGCCGGTATTAACAGGTGTAAGTTAAGCGGGGATGTTCATTGGTGGAGGAGCAAGCCGAGTTTAGTTTCAACAAGTGGCCGAAATCTGACAACCTACTTGCTCCACCTGTAGAGTAGGAACAACCACCATTAGGCCATGATGAGTAAGTCTAATTGAAAATCTTTTTCTTATATTGGTTTCTGGTCTACAAGTATTAGATAAATGGCATGTCATGTAGATTAACAGCTTTTTGTAGTGACTTCAAATATTTGTGTTATGATTTGTGAGAAGTAAGAATTATCTGTGTGAAAGCAGGTGATCATGAGCAAGATGTCGACGACACCATGCAAGGCAGTGAGCAACTTCCTCCACCTGCAAAGCAAGAATAATCATGGTTAAGCCATGATGAGTAATACTATTTGAAAATCATGTTCATAGATTGGTTTTTGGTTCCCAAGTGTTACAAAATGGCATGTCATGTAGATTTCTTGTCTGCTGCAGTGGCTCGAAAGTTTGGGTTACAATTAGTGTTACAATTTGAAGAGTAACAATTTTCTTTGTGAAAGCAGAGCAACCATTAGCTCTGTTGTTTCCTTTTCCCAAAATGAGAAAGATGGTACAATCAAATTGTTTATTTAAGTGCTTATTGCTTGCCAGGTAATTGGAATTTGTTTCATATAGTTTAGCTATTTAATATATTAGCTATTAGCTATAAGTTTGTATTATTGGCTTAATTAAAGATGTTGAGGAGTGAGAATTATCTGTGTGAAAGTAGATGGTTAGGAGTAAGATTTGGAGGAAGAATTAGTGAACATAGGAGAACTTATGACTATTTTGAGAGGAAATATCCAACGACGGAGTCTAGCCTAATGAAGTCTACATGGAGCCGAAAACAAAAATATAGAAATAAGACTTTATTAGGGATGTCAAACGTGTCCTATAATTAAAATACTGATGTGAAATTATTGTTAATATAAACGTAAAATTATATTTTTTACTTATTGTGCTACTTTAGTGATTATTTTGTATTATATTTATACTATATATTGTTTTGTATAGTATTTATACTATATGTTTTTATTTATGTTATGTTTAATTTATTCAAAACAATGTCATTTTCATTATATAACCGATTTGACAATTTGGGAGACAAAAGAAAAAGTTTAAGAAAAACAAAGCGCATGAAAAGGACAAGAGGTAACTCCTACCGCCAATGCCCATTACAACAAATAAGAGATTGACAATTGTTTGATAAAGATTATGGCTACACTAAACATTTTGATTAATTACAACAATTGAAAAATGAAAGTAAATATACCCACTACAACATTTAAACTATAGTAAGAATAACAATTTTTATATTATTAAGTAAAAGCTTAACTCAAACTAAATTAATTAACTTGTTTATTGTAATTAGAACTTAATTGTTCACTATAGATGATGAAGCCCCTTTTAGATGATTCGCCCTGTTCGTCGATACATGATAGTTTAGTCCCTTCCCCTATCCACTCAATATATATATATAAAACAAGAGGGTGACACACGCCCCACTTCACCAAATTCACATAGAGAATCTATATCATCTTCATCTAGTGAAAGCTCAAGTGATGAAAGTCCATGTACAAGAAGTCTAGAAGAAATCTATGAGGTCACCGAGAGAATTGATGATCTAACTCTCTTTTGTCTTTTTGCTGATTGGAGCCATTGAATTTTGAAAAAGCAACACAAGATAAGAAGTGGAGAAAGGCAATGGATGAAGAAATAAATCCATTGAAAAGAATAACACCTGGGAACTTGCTTCACTACCACAAGGGCACAAGGCAATTGGTGTCAAATAGGTATACAAGACAAAGAAGAATGCTGGTGGAGAGATTGAACGCTACAAAGCAAGATTAGTCGAAAGGGCTATAGTTAAAAGGAAGGCATTGACTATGATGAAGTGTTTGCTCCCGTTGCTTGTTTAGAAACAATAAGGTTGACTATCTCAATGGCAGCTCAAAATAAATGGAAGATTTTTCAAATGGATGCAAAATCTACCTTTCTAAACGGAATTCTTGAAGAGGAAGTTTATATTGAACAACCATTGGGTTATGTAGTTAAAGGTCAAGAAGACAAAGTTTTGAAATTGAAGAAAGCTCTTTATGGGTTAAAGCAAGCGCCAAGAGCATGGAATAGCAGAATTGACAAATACTTTCAAAAAATGGGCTTCCCTAAATATCCCTATGAACACGCTCTTTACATCAAGATCAAAGATGAAAATATCTTGATTGTGTGTTTATACGTGGATGATTTGATCTTTACTGGGAATAATGTTAATATATTCCAAGAATTCAAAAAGGCAATGGCAAAAGAGTTTGAGATGACTGATATTGGGCTTATGGCATACTATCTTCGGACTGAAGTTAAACAATAACAAGATGATATTTTTATTTCTCAAGAAAGGTATACAAGAAAGATCTTGAAGAATTTCAAGATGGATGATAGCAATCCTGTGAATACACTAGTAGAATGTGGAATTAAACTATCCAAGAATAGAGAAGGAGAAAGCATTGATCCAACAATATTCAAGAGCTTAGTTGGAAGCTTACGGTATTTAACATGTACGAGACTAGATATTCTCTATGCAGTTGGTCTAGTAAGTCGCTTCATGGAGAATCCAACTACTACACATTTCAAAACCATTAAAAGAATCTTTGCTATCGTAAAGGTACTTTTGATTTCGGTTTGTATTATTCAGTCTCTGATAATTACAAACTTATTGGATATTGTGATAGCAACTGGGCTGGAGATACTGATGATAGAAAGAGTACTACTGGTTGTATTTTCTTCATGGGAGATACTTCGTTTACTTGGGTGTCAAAGAAACAACCGATAGTTACATTGTTAACTTGTGAAGCCGAGTATATTGCTACTACTACATGTGCGTGTCACATAATTTGGTTGAGGAGTTTGTTGAAAGAGTTGAATACTTCACAAGAAGAGCCAACGAAGATTTGTGTTGATAACAAGTCAACAATAGCACTAGCAAAGAATCCAGTGTTCCATGATTGAAGCAAGCACATTCATACTCGTTACCATTATATACGAGATTGCATTACAAGAGGAGAAGTGAAAGTGAAGTACGTAAAGTCACAAGATCAAGTTACAAACATATTCACTAAGCCACTCAAGCATGAAGACTTTATTAGAATTAGAGATTCACTTGGTGTAACAAATCAAGTTTAAAAGGGGGTGTTGGAAATAAACCTTATTTGTCTTAGGATTTAAGTTTTGTTTAGGAATTAAAATTGAGTTCAAGTAGAATTAGGATTTATATTTATAGAAGAAATAGAATTATCATGAGTGCTATATAAATAGAGTGTTTTTTCTTATTTGTTTAAGTGTGTGGAATTTAAAATTCAAAGAATAAAGAAATAAAGAGTAAGTTTTCAAAATTCTTGTGTATTGATATCTAACAAAAAGTACCTTTAGATGACGTTTGATTGATTACTTAGTGTGCTAGGTCGATAAGGCTTAAGAATTCATCAACCATAAACAAGTCTTGCCATTTTCTATTAAAAACTTCCCTCAAGCTTTCCAAAACACATCACATACACCCCCTGATTGACGGAAGCCATTTGTTGGAAGTTAGAATCAACCTCTGATTTAACCTACCTTTCAAGAGTAGACAAAGTATTTGACTGATACATAGGTCATTAAATGACCAAAAAAAAAAACATAAAATTGCTTACTCATCTGATTAAAAATCAACTCAATTTACAAAATTGTCTTTTCATAAAGAATCTTGACCATTGGAATTCAACAGTTGGAGTGCTACTCTTATATAAACCAACTGGAAAAGATGATTTGTGATTGGTTTATGTGTTTAAGAGATAAATTGCAAAATTATTATATTTTCTTGATTTTATTTTTTTGGTTTCAGACTGTAGTTGGTTTGTTTCTGAGATGGTATGTAAAACTTAAATGATTTAAAATAGGTAGAATTGTAATTGAGGGTTGGAGTGGGCTTCCCAACTTAGCGATGAGGACAGCGAGCATGAAATTTTTAATAGAAATTCTGCTGGTTGAGAGCATGTTGAATCGATTTCTTTTCCAATTAAGCTTAGGGAAATGTTTGTGATTATAATGACTGGTGAATGATTAAAATTTAAAAGGTCATGGTTTTGGAAATGTGAGTCATATTACAAAATATGCGGTGAAGTTCTTCCTAGTCCTTCACTTTCTGTTGTATGTTTTAGCCAGGGTAACACATGATGCTTTGTTAGAAGCTGTTGTAATGATCAACGAAGGCCCTTGCAAGGGCCATCTTGCACTGGTTAAAGATATTAAGGGCGAGTTAGTTCATCTTGAAGTGGAGGCTAATCAGTTTGTCACAGGCAAGTCTCTGCTCATTTGAGGAAACGTTTTCCTTATTTTTCTTGTTCTCTGTGTGTGATAGCTAACAACTATTATGTTTGCAGTTGATCGGCCTCATATATCTGGCGGTTTTTTTGCTTCGAAACGTCGTACAACAAGGAAACGTCTTTTTCTGTTTCTGATGCTGAGCAAACTGGTGATAATTGATTTTTAACTGATTAATGAGCTTTGATTGTGGTGACAATGAACAGTTTCAGTTGGGAGGATGATATCCCTGCATCCTAGATAAGAAGTCCATAATGTCAAGTTGGGTTCTAGCATAATTAGGCACTAGTAAAAAGATAAAATATAATTTTTTTCCTTGTTTTAATATTAAAGGCATTGTTGTTTTCTCTCAGCCTGGAAGTCCCACTTTGTATGCTTAGGAAGCACCTAGTCCTCATTCAGGTTGAGTTAATACTCCAGCTGGCAACTATGGTGAGGCTGCAAACATCTGGAGATCATAGAAGTGCATATAGTAATTTTAGTCATAATGCTAATTTCTAATTTTCTCAATTGTTCATTTACTTCAGGAACATGTGAGTGGAATTAAATATTTGTTGCGGCCAAAGCACCGAGCCCATACATGCTATCAACTGTAGGCGGGAAGCCTATGACACCAAACTCAGCATCTTATCTTCCTGGCACTCACGTTCCAGGTGGTCTGGATGCTCTCTTTCTTATCGTGGGCATGATCGCTAGTTTCCTACCTTTACTTTTGTAAAATCATAAAGACATTTTTAAATTTAAAAAAAGAAAGTGATATATGTTTACATATTTTTATTGTTGTATTCAGTTGCAATCTTGCTTTTTTGTTTTAAGCTGTGCTCGTATTGATTGCAGACAAATGAGAAGTGATTTAATTTCCTTTTGCTCTTTAATTAATTTTGTGGCTTATAAAATCCTTCTAGAAAATTCAACAGCAAAATAATCTGAATTTTATAGTTTGGTTTACCAAATAATTGGACTTATTGGTGAATCAGCTTAAAAGAAGTTGATGGGTCCTCAACTTTATGTACACAATGGAACCCTGAACTCATTTTGCAAAGTGAAACAAACTGAATAGATTTGATAAAGTGGAGATGTTATACAAAATAGGATCTTTTAAATTGCGAAGGTAAACAACTCCTCAGTGAAGCTACAAGAATTATTTAGCTTCGTACAAGAGCAAAATTAAGTGTTCAGTTAGAATATTTCTACACTGAACAAAGACTTAAGTCCATGTACTGTCATACTGTATTTGGATTTCTACTCTATAGCCATGTAGTTTTCTTCTTATTCTAGAGTCACAATCGTGTATGAAAATTGTAAATATTATAAGGAATAAGTTGTTGTTACCCGACAGGAATAAACCATTTACCAACTTGCAAGATTGGACAATAAAGAATCGTGATTCGCGCCAGACATCTTGGTTAATGTACGTAGGTCAGGGGAAGACTCTGGTGTGGGAGTAATTCGAGATGTGCTTCCGGTATGTGTCCCAATGTTTGTTAGTCTAATTTTTGCCAGCGAGTATGCTTAGATCTACACAGTATTTTATAGATTTGGCACATCTAATGATTGGGATATAACTGATTTCTTGGATGACGGATAGGATTACACATAGTGAAGTTATTTAGAGAAGGAAAATGAATTATTATTTATCATATTGGGATTCCCATATTTGTTGCTTGTTTTTTCGTTCCTGCATATTGAAATTGCGAACTAGACGTCAAAAAAGGTTTTCTTGCAGGTCACCTTTATGTCCACCAATAATTGAGAATTTTGCTGCTTAGTGCATTTCCGACCGGCATCTATTATCTTCCAGATTAGATGACTTGTATTTTTACCATTAAGTTATACCAGTGGCAGATTAGGATTTCTGGTTTTGTGGCTTTTGAGTCGTCCTGGAATCTGCATTAGTAAGTCTATTGAAAGTTGTTCCCCAAGTTTTGCCATATTGACAGATAGTTTGTGATACATGTACTGTAGTTCATGTTGTTTGAGTGGATTGATTAAGTCATATAGTTTTACAAGATTTTTGAATAATTTGGTTGTAAATACATACATATAGGATTTGACAAGCACAAGTACACAGATTAACCACCCCACGAAATGCGTTGAGTTGATCTACCAATTTTGAGAATGTGTTGTTGTGAATTAAACTGGAAAACAATATGATTCGTATTTATTTTTAAAAAGGTAGAAATAAGAATAATATTGAATGTGGATACTCCGTGTTGCAGGATAGATCTTGTAGAGCGGTCCTTGGATTTACTAGTAATGGTGACACAATTGCAATTCTCCCTACAGAAATTGAGATAGTGCCACCGAGGAAATCAGACAAGTTCAAGATCATGGATGGTGCACAACGTGGTGCCACTGGAAAATTAATTGGAATGGATGGCACAAATGGAATTGCGACAGTAGATGACACACTAGACGTTAAGATATTAGACATGGCTATTGGTAAAACTAGCAAAATCATAATCAACCTTTTAATAAACGAAAAATCAATATTGTATGTTGGCGGTAGTGCTAAATTTTGAGTAAGTTTTTTCTTTTAAAGGATTTCATGCGAAGGATTGAGAGAGGAATTTTTCGGCAAATAACTATTCAAATATTTTTATCTGGGATCGCACTTCCAGTATATACCCATTTTTCTTTTATAGGGTAAATATTTCATTCTATCAATTATAGCTAGGATTAATATCACAACCCACCCCTATGTTTAGACTTAATTACACCTAGAGTCATTGTTTGCAATTTTTATCATAGGCCCTAACTTTTGAAAAAAAATCACGGACCACCCTTCCGTTAATTTGACAGTTAGATGACGTCAGATTTCTATCCAAAACTATTACAATTATCAAAATACCCTTCAAAAGAATTTTTCAAAGGGTTAATATCACAAACCACCCCTATATTTTGGCTTAATTACCTCCAAAGTCATAATTTGTAATTTTTGTCATAGGCTACCCCTAACTTTTAAAAAAAATCACGGATCATCCTTCTATTAATTTCAGTGAAGCTCGTAATCTTGGACCTCTTTCACTGAAATGTCTTCATTTTCACTCATTAAAAAAAGGTATTATTTACTGGAAACTATTTCAAACACTCTTAGTTCAATTTTCAAATAAAGGACACATAATGCAGAAGAAATCTAGATCAAAAATCTCCAAAAAAAATACTTTTATTTTGACAATCTTGGAAACACATAGTGGTGGCGAGTTGCTGTGCTGGGGGCAGTGAAAAGCTTTTTTTTCACCTTATATGTGTTTATATGAAGTGATACTTATTTTCACTTTATATGTGTTTACATAAACTGCAATAGTTTTAGATGAAAATCTGACGTCATCTTATGGTCAAACTAACAGAAGGGTGCTTCATAATTATTTTTTCAAAAGTTAGGGGTAGGCAATGACAAAAATTGCAAACGTTGACTCTAGGTGTGATTAAGGCAAAACGTAGGAGTGGTCTATGATATTAACCCATTTATATATGTTGACTCCCACTTTATATGTTGACTTTTCCTATTATTTTACTATATTAACCCTGCTATTTTTTGTTATTTACGAACATCTAATGGATTTTTAACGGAAGGATGGTTCACGATTTTTTTTTTCAAAAGTTAGGGGTAGCATGTGACAAAAATTACAAACGATGACTCTACGTGTAATTAGACCAAAACATAGGGGTGGTTTGTGATATTAACCCATTATAGCTGAGAATAAACGCTTTATCATTGGGAAGATATTTATAATTAATTAAAAAATTAATGGACTGAAGATGGCAATGCAGTATTGTATAAGTTTACTTCTGTTTCAGGACTAAATTTGATATATTTATCTATCAATCAATCGTGCTTATATTTATGTATGTGTGGGTTAAAGCACTACTCTTTCCAATAAGTTATCATAACAAAACTAGTATCTTGTTTGTCTGAACCTTATTGAAATTGTACAATTTGTTCTTTTAATCTTGGGCACAAAACGCCTTGTTAATTAATCGCCTGTGAAAAATTAAATAAATAATTTATCTTATACTTGGGAATTCGTTTCATAAATGTATTTAAAAGAAAGAATAATCTCTTTTAGATATGTAATTCTTATTATTTTGATAAATTCCCTGTAGAATTGAAACAGTTACCTGCACAAGTGCAGCAAATAAAATGATAGAAACATTGGGCTATTTTTTTATATGACCCCTTTTGCAGTCTCTCATCTAAATGTAACCCCCTTTTTAAATTTAACTATTTGAGACCCTTTTTGCTAGTGAAAAGACTTCAATGCCCTTATTGTTGCTAATGTATAGAAAACATCTCCAAGGCATTCAAACTTAAACCAAACTCTCCAAACTCTTTCCTTTTTATGTAAACCAAATGGGATGTCAATTGTTGAAGGTTCAAAGTGAACAACTTGATTGTTATCTCAACATTGAATAAGCAAAGGTAAAACTTAAATGCTTCTTCTTTTTCTTGATAAATGTTGTTTTTCTTAACTTAGGGTTTATGTTATCGTTTGGATCTATGCTTTACAATAGATTTTTACTTGGTTTTGGTTTGATATATACCAATGTGGATCATGATTAAGAAAAATGAGTGCAGAAATTTAGAATTTGTAGGTTAGAAATGTTGTATGTTCGTTCATGAGTGAAATTGTTTATACGTCAGTTTTTGCCAAACTGTCGTGCTGCACGATGGTTTTTCTCAAGCTGTTTTTCAACTTTTTAAGTTTCAAAAAAAAAATTAAATTTGTGATGTCATATATACTTTCATTAATTTTTTTGCATTATAACATGTTTGATTCCATTATGAATCATTCTTACAATTTTTGCAAATACGAATTTTATTATACATTCATAATTTTAAATAATTGTGTTGTTTTTTTTATTTGCCTTTTAACTTATAGTTTAATGGATAATGCACATTTTCCTATTATGTCTGATGGTGAATGGATGTCCACTAGTAGAGAATATTTTTTCAATGTGGGAGGTGTGGTCACACAAGTTATAATTGCAAGACATGCCGATAAATGAATCCTTTGTCAGCCCAAAGAAATCAAAATTCTCCATCAATGAGAATAGTGTGTTACATTGAATGTGTAAATATTGTAATGATAATGAGTTAAACACACTAACCATGCTTACGTTTTTATTTACCAAATTATAGCGAACAATTGCTTGTTATTTGTGTTTATTTCAAGTCAAAACATATGACAGGGGACAAATGCTTCATAGTGTTTCGAGATAAAAGGAATGGTGTATATAGCTCATCGGCTGAATGTCGTCTTCAAATTGAAGGGGTGTTAAAAAGTTTGCACAACCCTATCCCTTTAGAAAATGAAGCTAGATGAGCATAGGCTTTATACAAGCCACGATGGTAGTGACCAGAACATGAAAATGATAAAAATCGTAATGGAGCAATCAAACCAATGCCATTTGTGGGCTCATTGTTCATTTATGTTGTTGGATTTGCATGCTTTATTCTTGGACTAATTATGTCATGTACTTATTACCATTTTGTATTGTAACATACTGTTAATGTTTAACACAACTACGTTTCACATAGATGACGTGGTGTGATAACTGTTTAAATTGTATCCCCTGCAAGATAAATTAGGTGATGATCATAATCATGCCCAAAAAAAAAAGGTTCTAGAATTTTGCACAACCATTTCGTGCAATATTTGTCGACGACTTTGACAAATAGGGTTTGCATGAACTTTGCACAACATAGTCGTACAACTAACCAGTGACGGAGCTAGAAACTTTTATGAGAGCGGGCAACATAATTAAATAAAAATTTAACTAAAAAATAATTATATAAATTTATAAATGTATTTAATAATTTACAATTGTGTAATATTAAACAACTTTTATTTTAAGAATTAGTTGTAAGATAGTGACATTATATTGCAGCTCATTATTTAATATTGGTTACCAATTATAATTTTTCATATATGATGTTATAGCTAATCATTTAAAAATTTTTAATTGAAATATCAATTCTAAATATAAAATTATAAATTGATAAGCACTATAGTTGATATCTTGTATCATCTTTTATTTACAATTAATAAATATATTCAATAATTTTATAATTATATAATATAGACTAATTTTAACAATGAACAAGAGAGGAATTAGTAATATGAGAGACAGAGTAGATAAAGAACATAATATAATAAATTTAGATTCAAAGACTCATAAGGAAGGATATAATAATCATATATATGATAGTTGGTTAATGGCTAAATAAAAAAAAGAATTAATAAATAAAATTAGAAGTTTTTTATGGGCCCAGGAGGGGCAACTGCCCCTGCTGGGCCTTAGCTAGCTCCGTCCCTGCAACTAACGACCCATTCGTGCAAAAGATATAGGTTCTGGAATTTTGCATGACAATGTCATGCAATCATAGTGGCAATTGAGAATTTTGCACAACATTGTGCAATTTGCATGACATGGATGTGCACATATATAAGTATGTCCAACTCGATTTCCTTACAATCGTTGTCAATTTTGGAATGATTAACTTATCATGTACAAGACTGAACTATGTATTTATTAACATCCAATCGTCCCTCTATGTTAAGCATTAAAATATGGACCATTTCACTCTTTATAAACGGAATCCACAAGAGATTTGAGTTCGGCACAAATTATTATTTGTTTGTGATTTCAATTGGGTTAACCATGAATAATTGATCAATGGTTGTTCACGAATACTTTTGTAAAGAAATAAAGCTGGTGAAAGCTGGTTAATAATATTCAATTATCATTGATGTACTAAAATACTAAAATAAAGCTAGTTAATACTACTCAATTACTAATTCAATAGAGTCAAAAACTTATCGACAACAATTGTATGAATATAGGAAGAGTTCCATGAACAAGATACTTCTTAACGGTATCAATTATGTCAAAAATTATGGATTTTGTCATGGTCTTGTATCAAACATATCAGCAGGTAATCCTTCCCATAGTTCCGGGCTTTGTACTCATCACATATATCTTCCATCAACTCACTGATAATCAGACAATGAAAGAAAAGAATAACAAAAACTCCACAATCTCCATTGAAAAAACATCATAATTGTTAGTTGCTTGTTCACAATAACTTATTTAAAAAGAAACAAGGCTGTTGTTTACTAAAGCGAGACCTCATGTGCTTCTGCTGATTTACCAAATAATGGGTTCAAGCTAAATGGCAATTAGAGTTTTCAAATATAAAAAACCAGGAAACTAATAACCACCACCATGGGAATTCTTTAATTGATCCCCTGACGATTGGAAGTCCCACGTGCAAAAAGAGATACATTTAAAGAGAAATGTAAATGTGTGACTAAAAACTAGAAACAAGAGGGAAAAGAAACAACAAAGCTTGGAGATATATATTAAAGCATTTAAACTGAGCATAACAAAGTTCTTGAATTGCATTACTCATCTCAGAATTTTCTACTAACAAATGAACTGCAAAAAGAATTCCCATGAGAAGGAAGAAGAAGAAACATAATACAAAAAGAAAAGAAGGGAACACAGAAACCAATAGCTAAGGACCTGAAAGACCTACTCATTACTAAAGCTCCAAGTCTGCTATCCTCTTAAACTCTCCATTTCTCTCTACCCCTTTTTCAGTTCTCTCACTACAATCTGACCGAGTCTATTCCAATTCATTTATAAATAAAATATGTAATCAAAGAGGATGATTAAACAACATGTACAAACAAAGCATCAAATAAGATGAAACTATTTTTACTTAGTAAGAAAATAAATAAATAAAATGGAGAGAAATCAGTTTGGATAGATGATTACATAAGCATACTAGAAACAGTAGCAAATCTGGAAAGTTACCACAGTGTGTTTAAATGGGGACTAAACAACTGAAATTACAAAGTAAAACCATACATTTAAGCCTACTCATAGCAATCTCTTTCTAATTTAAACATCATTTGATAATGGTGCATAAACTAGATAAGATGTTTGATAATTTTCAGGGCATTATTTTATTTTACTTCGTGAAAGTTTACAAAGGCAATTTAATATAAAAGTCATGAATTGCTTTAAAATATTTGATAATTTCCAGGGCATTACTTTATTTTACTCCGTGAAAGTTTACAGGGCATCATTTGTGAAAGTTTACAAATCATGAACTAATTTAATATAAAAATTAAAAAAAAACCACAATATTTATTTGCACATAATACCAAGATACCAAGGTAGGAAATGAAAATCTGAAAACAAACTAAAAATACCAAGAAACCCACAAGAGTCAAGAAGTGAAAAGGTGTAAAGGCTAGCAGCGATGATGCAACGGATTCGGCTAAGCCCAGCCTCTTAACAAAACTTTTATCGCATAAGCCCAAAAAAAATTAAAAAAAAAAACTGCACATATTTGACATCATATTTAACATTTTTCTTTTAAATGTCTCTTTTGTTTTTTTTTTTTTTCGTTTATGAGTGACCCCCCCACTATGGAACAGTAAAAATTCGCAGAAAATATGAAAACTTTTGAATAGATTCTTCATTCTGATTCTGCATTCTTATAGCCACGTTTTGTACGGTTGAAGGGTTCCTTGTTCTGTTTTCAGGTATTTAGGTTGATAGATGGGGTGTGAAGTGAGGATACATGAAGTTTGACAACACCTGAGATGATGGTAATAAGTTAGGCATAGTCACTTAGAAATGGAAGTACCAAACAGCTTTATCCAAATGAGAACATATAAGGTCTCCACCTTATAAGTTACAGAAGTAAAACTGAATTACATATACAAACAAAACATTACATTTTGCCTACTGCACTTACAGGACTCTAAGGTGAACCAATAATACTGAGCTGGGAAATAAGAGAAAAGAGGAAAAAATGACTAGAAAATTATTTATGTACTTGCATCCTAAGATCTAAATGGATATCAACATCAAAGAAGACAGCACCTGAACCAAAATTTACAGTTAAAGAGTATTATCCCGAGAATGCTGAAACCAACATTTAAATATTACAGCTTCGCCTCTGGATGCCACTTTATGCTGCATCCAACGCTATTGGCAAAAAGGAAATTGGAAAAAAATGACTGAGCATGAAATCATGGAACAAAATGATTTACGGGCATCTTAATAAAAAGCACGATAGCAGATAACTAAGTAGATTACCTGGGCTTCTGAACTGATGATACTGGTTGGCCACTCAGAACAGATTCAATTGCAAGGGATATGTCCCTATGCAATATATAAATGAAGCAGTAAGTTACCAATACAAGGAATTAAAAAGGAAGAGAAGATAAATAGACATGAATTTAGAAGAGCATAAACTGACCTCCCAGTAACCCGCATATTATTACTAGGTCGAGAATCATCAAATTGGCCATGATACACCAGTTCAAATGGCCTCCGACCATCCTTTAGTCATACATTTAGAGATATTAGGAAATAAGCAAGTATAGTTCTCAAGTATATTTAAAAAAAAAAAAAAAAAGATAAAAGTTTAATTTAAGACTTAGACCAAATTGTTTGGTCCAGAGGGGGAAGTTGCTCCAGTAACCGGGAGCTTCAAGCAAGGAATGTGAGGAGGTTTTCATGAAAGAAAAGTCAATCTGACTAAAATCATGAATCCAAACACAGGACCAGCTACATAATCCTTCTGGACTTCAAAATTCTAGGATTCATGTTCATGAGATACATCAAAGGAAATTTCTTTTTTTTTTTTTTTTAACATGCTGCATGCCTAGTGGTAGAAACCTCCCTTATCCAGGTTCAGGCCCAGCTAGTTATGAAGGTTTTGGCATGACAAAACAATAAGCTGAAAAGTGCGAGATTGATAAAAAATAAAAATAAAAAAAGGCTTTTGTTCATGTAAGTCACCTTTTTAAACAAGTAAAATTCTGGAGTACAAACAGCTCCAAAATCTCGTGCAACATCTTGTGTCTGAAATTGAATAAGAATAAGGCACTTTTAAGACATAGAGTAACGAGAAAATAGCAGCATTCACATGTTTCAATTATATAAAACCATCTTGTAACAAACTGAATAATACATCTAGGATCTCCAAAGGTTGCACTGCTTTCTCTCTAGATGCAACTGAGAAAAACCTTAATGCAAGCAAACAACCATTTCATTTACCAGGATCCAAGTGAGGAGCTTGTGAAAATAGTTTAAATAAAGTCATTATTAAAAAATTGTTAAAAAAAGAACAAAATGAGTGACAATAAGAAGCAGCTTGAGATTGGCATCAGCATACCTCATCGTACAGGTAAGGGAAGGGATAGTTAAATAGTTTAGCCTCTTCCGCGATGAATTCTGGTCCATCCTGTGAAGAAAAATATCATGTTGGACAAACTATAGAACAGCTTCAATGTGGCTCTAATCTCAAATTATGGAGTCAGTATAACCTGAGGGTGTGTCACAACAGAATTTGAAGAAATAGCAACAACTGCAAGTCCTTTCTGCAGCAAATTGCAATGACATTAGGATGTGTTACTACTGCATTGCAAAATTAAGCAGCCAATCACCCTTCAGAAGGAATAAATTTAGCTACCTTCATATAATAATTTGCAAGCTTCATGATATCTTTCTTCAAGTGTTTAACAAATGGGCAGTGATTGCAAATAAACATAACCTGCACCACCATAAAGTTAGATGTATCCCATGAACATTTATATGTTGAGAGAAAATTACAAAATACTGGCAATTTATAAAATAGAGGAATATTCCCACTTGGGGAGTAGAAGTCATTTTCTTTCTTTGTTGGAATATAGTGCCAGACCTATTTTGAGTAGTGATTAACTGTAACTTGGGGCATTTCCTTTTCTTTTTATTTTTCTTTTTCTATCATACGAACTACCCATGACATAATTAGGTCCAATTATGGCAAACTAAAGTTCTTAGAAAATCATCTTAAAGTGCTCTTTATTTTCCAACTTCCTTACAACTCAAAAGAGAAACAATTTTACTTCAAATGTGCAACAGTTTTAATTAAAGTACCATTATTTTGCATATTTCATATCACTTCATTTTGTTAAGGGACCAAAGGCCCATAACCATATTAAATGGGTCTCATAAGAAACCCCACATCTCATATCTTGCACATGATGTTTGACTTTAACAATTTCAAACTTGTATTTCGATTTTCTTTAAAAATTTTAGTTTGAATTTTGACCATTCCAGAGTTTATTTCACAAGTATATATGACTCATAGAATCCACACTAGTAGGAGAAGCTTTTGGCACCGCCCATGCTATTCCAATACCAGTATCATATTTCTTTCCCATAATGACTACTTTCATATTGCACGTCAAGAAGCCACTAGTGCTATTTCAACAGAAAACATCATATGTCTATCATCCTAATGACTGATTTCATATTGCATGTTAAGAAACCACTAGTGCTACTTCAATACAAGTGTCATATGTCTCTCATCCTAATGACTGCTTTCATAAGGCACGTTAAGAAACTACCTTACCTAAAAACTTGAGCTTATAGGTAAGGGCCAAATTGTAGTCTTTGAAACTCTTTTCTAAAATGTCCTCTCGCATCCTGTACAAGCATCTTTTTTTTTTTTTTTTTTTAAGGTGGCCAAGGCTTCACACGTCCAGGGCGCGAGATCCAAATATTTAATAAGCATCGAGTAAAGCAAACACGAAACTTCTAATTCATGTTGGCTCTAATATCTTGTTAAAAATTCACTTACTCTAAAGACCTAAGCTTACAAGTACAAGTCCAACTATAGTATTTAAAGCTCTTTCCTGACATTACACAAACACTTGCCAAAATTTTAACCCAAAACTCAAAATAGCAACATGAATAAAAAATAAAAAAATAACTAAAAATGTATATTTGTTTCCAAGTCTATTGGTAGTTCAAACGATTCTATAATCTCGATAAGTTGCTCCATGCTTTGTTTTGGTTTGCGCAAAACCATCACAAATGCACCCCTCATCAAATAAGAAACCGCCAACAAATATAAGGTTCAAACTACAGAAAGGATACTTTTCCCCAACACGGACACCGCAAATACTAAAACAACAAGCACAAACTTTCTAAAGTAAAACTAATATCATTGGCATAATACTAGTTATAACATAGACCACTATACGACATTACAAGTTTCACACTATTCATCGTGGCTACTGGCAATGTCCCAACCATAAACATTTACAAGACAATTAACTTTCCAAGACATAAACAAAGAAGCAAAACAATAGCACAAGAAAAGAAATGGAAAATTACCAGTAAAGCAGGATACGATTCAAAATCTTCCAATTTCCAATTTTTCCCAGTTAGTGGCTCTGGCAACTATTTCACTCCAACCCACCAAAAAAAAATGCTTAAGTTATCAAACCAACACAGCAACTAATTGCCTATGAACAATTGGCTGTAAATTAGAAGCAAGAACCTCAAAATGGGGGGCTCTGAACCCTAGCGAGACTCCTTGAGACTCTGTTCTCGCAGCTCGGATTATTAGACTCTTTCTTGTTGGTGCTGGCCGTGCAGTGCCTCTTAGCTGCAGAGGATTAAAACCCATCTTCAATGATGATGACCATCTTGTTGTTGCCGCTAATGCACGAGGCGCAACGTGAGTAAGTGCACGTGCGCCCGCAGAGGACACGACACTCACAGCAGTTGCCATGCTTGTTTTTGTTTAGTTTGTGAACCTGAGGAAGCTCACCTCAACCTCAACGGTACGGGAAGTACAAAACTTACAAAAGCGATGAAGGTTAGAAGTAACATTTTGTCTATGGAACAAGGGTGTACAAGTCCTTTCAGAATCTACCGGCCCAGAACAAGCGTTTCTAGTGTGGGCTGGCTATGTCCATCATCCATGGCCTGTGATTGGAAACATTTTAGTTGTGTCTGCAATCGAGAGGAAGTGGAAGCCGTCTATGGACCCAATAATTGAGATCGGTCTTAAAATTTGAATGATATTAGGCCTTGAGCCCAAGCTCTGTACAAAAATAAAAAACATTACAACAGAACCATTTCAACCTAGCCAAATTTAAGGATTGTTAATATATCCAATTTAAATAGATTTAAATTTATCTAAAATTTGAATTAGTTGAAATACAAAAAATTTGAATGATATATTTCTCTTATATGCTCTTATATACATATAGTTTACATTTTAAATGCTACAAAATAAATTGCAATTATTAGTTTAAAATTTTAAAGTCAATTCATTTAAGTGTCACTAAATATCTTTGTTGTTAATTATCTAATTGAAAACATATATGAAAGAAGTAATTAACAATTTAACTATATAATTAAAATTTTATATTAAGAATTTTATTATAATAAAAAAATAATTAAGACATAACAAATTTTATAGGAAATATTAAAAGAGTTACATTGTAGGAAATAGTTAAAAACATTCAAGGATATTGTAGAGAGTTAAATAGTAAAAGAATCATTCTGACCATGAAAGACTAACAACAATTACTTCAGTTTTTCCATTTAGATAAAAATTTATGAGAATTAATATAATTAAGGGCAATTTATTTTTAGTTTTAAAGTATGAGTTAAAATAGATTTCAATTTCTTTTTTCAAATTGATTATCTTCAAATGTCTCTGTAACATTTGTACATATAAGACATCAATAGTCTCATGTATACAACGAACCTAAAAAACCAAATTCATACAACCAAACATAACACAAATTCATTGTGTGGATAAAAATAAAAATAGAATTAAAAAAACTTTAACAAATTAAATGAGACCTGCTTATCTAATGATTTTGTATCAAATTAGATTGTATGAGTTTTATTGTATAATTGGTTGCACATCTAAAATTGTTCACAAAACATATATTGATATATAATACTTAATAAGCATAAACATATCAAATTATATTTCTTTAAAAAATATTAACTGATTTATTATTTTTTTATAAAAAAGAAATCTATTATTCATACTATTTTTATATTTCGATCTATTTAGATCTCAATCAAATTCAAACCTATTTAAAGTTTTAAAAACAATATTAAACACCACTTTAAGTCAAATGAAAATCGAAACCACAAAAATTTTGAAGGACCAGAATTCAATTGAATGAGACTCGAAACCAAACAACTCCTAAGACTTACAATAAATAAATAAAAATAAACAAATTGGGGCTGGAGAGACAGCCTCCAGCCTCCCAATAGGGTAACATGTCCCCCAAAAGAAAATAATAAAATGATACTTTAAAATTCTAAAACATTAATTAAGATCCAAATTGTTTATATTTTTAATGTTGATTACTTAATTTGGTTGAAGCAGGTATAGGACAGGTGTTAGGTTAAAAACTTTTGGTTAACAAGTCAAAGACTACTATAATATAAATGCAATCAATCTCAAACATATGAGACTCCTTTAATATTCTAAAATTTTAAATTTTTAATGTAACATACAACGTCATTGCTTCCATCATCTGTAATTTTTTATAATTATTTAATCTTTTAACTGCAGATGGTCAATTTCATTGTCATAACTCATAAGATAATGTGAATGGAATAATGTAGATCTAGTTCCCTTAAAGGGAAATAATTTTCCTCAAAAATTAATAAAATCGTGAATAATCTTCAATTTCAAAACCTTGAATGTTTCTAATTTTAGAGTTTACAAGACTAGTTTACTTAATTAATAAATAGAGTTTATAAAGAATTTAAGGCTACATCACAAGGTTTGACATTTAGGTCCAAGTAGCTTTAGACAGCGTAAGGTGATGACCAAGTTATGCTTGACTTTCAAATGTTTTGTTGGCTTGGTTTTATTCTCATCTGAGTTTTAAGTATTATATAATTTTAAAGGGATAATTATAATAAATATCATCGAGTTCTTGCTTAATTTAAGTAGAAAAAGACTATACATTTTTTTATCAATTACACAGCTTAAAATGATGACTTTAGAGATAAAAATGATGATTTGAAGACAATTTTAGGTATGTGATTAATAAAAAATGTATAATTAAACTTAATTTTAAGCTAAGAGTGAATGTACTTGTTGGCATTGTCCTTAATTTTAGTTAATTAAGCTTCTAAATTTAAATTTGTTTTAAGCCTATAAGAGAGGAGGAAGAAAATGATTGGATTAGAGAATCTCAAAACAATCTTATCCATACTTAGCCGTCCAAAAGTAAATTATTATTAGAAGTTGGGTTTAATGTTAATTAATTTGTTTAAGCAATGAAAACAGTCTCATTTGTACTAGAATCAAGTTTTTTAATCTATATTAAAATTATGAAGTCATTGAAGTTTCTGAAAGAATCTCAATGATTCGCATCTTGATTAGTGGGAAGAAGTGGAAACAGTCTGGAACCTGTAGGGCATTCAATTAGTTTAATTAATTTGGTGATTAATGCAAGTCTGTGAAGAGCTTGTCATGAAATTGTTTCTTAATTAGAAACAGATTACCGTAATTACGAGATAAGCTTTTCTGGTTCACCAAAAACCAACATCTGTCTGGCCAAGCCGTAACTTATTAACATATTAACATTAATTTGCAATTATTATTAACAAGTTTTAATTAAACCATAAAACAAAACAAGTTTACTTACTACTTGTGTCATATTTGGTATTTAATTTTTAATCCATTATATTTATTATGGAATCTATCGCGTTCACACCTTTTTAATTCCCGTTTATCTTTTGTCACATAGCATATGATAATAATATCATAGATCGAACTTTTTTATCCTTCTTTTTTTTTTTGTTAAAGTTTGGTTACATATATTATTTATCTTTAATTTTATATAGTATACAATTAAGAACAATTTTTAGTACAATATTTTAGATCAAGGGAATTAAATTTATTACAATCAAAATCATAGAAGGATGTGATGATATAACGGTTCATATGATCTAGTTTCAAGAAACATTCTTCTTCAATTTCTCGATTTAAAGAATATTTTAGGCATTAATAATGATCAGCAGTTTTGAAAAAGAAATTTATAATTATACTTTTTATTAAAAATAAAAGATAATTTTTTTAACTGATAAAATTCTTTTTTTATCAAAAGTGTATCATATAAGAATCATTGCTCGTATTATTGCTTGATAAAATAGAATGTATTTTACTTAAACAAATAAAAATCGTTGAAGAATGACATCCAAAAATTAAAGGCTTAATTAAAAAAATTGAAAAGATTTGGTATAACTGTACATTTTTAGATATAATTTAGATATTAATCTTGTATTTTAAACAAATCTTTACATCCGTGTTGGTTTCTTTTTGGGTTCAGGTGAAAAGTCTGTGGACCGTAAAATATACAATTACTTTAAAAAAAAAAAAAGGTTCTGTGGAGTAGAGCAACAAGTTGGTTTGTTAGTTTCTTTTTCTTTTTTTAAATAATTTATAGTGTAATTGTATATTTGTTTTGATTGTGTCAGCAATTATTTTCAGAACTCCGCGTAATCACTTTTGGATTTAAAGGCAAAATAAATAAATTAATAAATAGATTCTAGACGAATCACTATTTGATTTATTTTTATCCCCTTTATATTAAAGAAAGGAATTGACATTCAGGAGAGGTTTCAGTTGTTCGGCCCAACCTAGGGGCGGTGTTTTCTCCCGGGTAACCCGACCCGATCGAGCCTGCCCCACATATATCAACCAATGAAGTTTGGATCCCATTTTCCAAGCCCATTTAAAAAATAAAAGTTGTATATATTGTTTTTTATGGAGAATTACATTTATAGATTTTTATTTTACGTATTTGACAAGGAAAGTCTTATTTTATAAAAGTTAAGGGAGAACATTTCCGTTTACTTTTGTTTTTGTTTTTGTTGTTGTTGTTTCTCCTTGGATTTCCTTAAAGTCATACCATTTAATTAGATTCTGCATTATATTATTAGTAACGAGATCAAAATAAACTATACTAAAATATAAGAATACCCATTAATAAAAAATAAAATAAAAATCATATACGTTGATTTTATATTGTTTGGTCTACCTAATATTATTAAATTCATTTACTCCATAAATTTCAATGTAATTTTCCTCAGCCACTAAAACTTTAATACGTTCAGTTCCATTAGGTAGAAATAAGAAATATAACTACTAAGGGCCTGATTTTTTTTATTATGTCTTAATTTAATTTATTTTTAGATTTCGGATCTTTTCATGACTTTTTTTTTTAACTTAAGACTTTATTTAAGATATTTCTATCTGAATAGAAAAAGCTAAAAATTTTTATTTTTATCTGAATGTAAATTTTTGAATCATTTAATACTCTTCTAATTTTCTTAAATACCCTTATAAAATTTATTTATAATTAATTTATACATAGTATAATATTTTAATTTTGAAACATTATTATTTATTTCTAATTTTATATTATGATTTTCAAAAAATTTATAAAATTATTTTAAGGTCATCATTCAACTTATTTATATATCAAATTCTTTTAGAAAAAAATAACTTTTTTATCTAATTATACACATTTAAATAAATTAAATTCTTAATATATTTTTATAGACAAATATTTTCACTATGTAAAATAAAATCACAAGTGAAAATAATATATATAAACAGAGATATATGTAGAAAACTATTAGTGTTCAGATATTTTAATTCAAATATTAAAATATAAAATAAATATATCATTCAAATTTTTATATTCAGACCTATTTAATTTTAGTTTAATTCAGACTTATTCAAATTTCATATAAAAAAACAGTTGCCCCCTAGGGATATTATGATTTGAGTTTTTCCTTTTGTAAATCTAAAGACTATGTTGCCGGAACTTTTTTCTCAAAATCAATTTATCATCAATTACACATCTAAAAATTATGTTGAAACATCGAGAATAGTTAGAATTGCAAATAATTTCAACTCAATAAATAACATATCATGGATGAATTATACAAACTTTGCTATTTCGTTTATGCATATCTCATTCAAACACGCAAGGCAAAAGAGACATTAAATTTCTAAATTGCTTGAAAAGATAGTACGACCACCAGTTTGATCTAATAATCTTACATAACAAAACCTTTTTTTTTTTTCCCTTTTTCATTTTCGTGCCGCTAAGAGGATAATTTTAATAAATATATGAGTCCAGTGGCGGACCCAGGATTTAGTGTAAGAGGGGGCACCATCAAATATAATAATAGTTATAATTTTTTTTAATAAACCTTGATGGTACAAGAAAGTTATATTTAAAAAAAAAAATTTTTTTTGATGAAGAGTGCAATGAACCTTAGTTCACAGAATAATCTTCATGCAGTCAATCAAAGGCAAAATGTTAATATTAAATAATTTTCTCAATAAATACAAATTCATAACTGTTATTGGCAAATTTTTAAATTTTGTAAATGCTTCACAATTATCTTTTTTTCAATGCTACAAAACATATTTTATTTATAATTTCAAACATCAGAATTATAATCCAAAATTCAAATTCCAAGTGAAATAAAATAAAAATATAAAGAGCAAATTACTAACTGTGATCAAGAATTCTTCAAAATTATATTATTTTAGTAAAACCTTAGTGGTTAACTATAAAGTAAAAAGATTGAAAAGAAATATATAATTTATACTACAATAAATCAATTAGAATAAAAAAATTAAGGTACAAATAGATTTATAAAACTAAAATACAATAAAATTACAGGGTTATAAATAATAAAATATATTACAATAATATTATATGGATGAAAGAGGCTTGGCGCTACAGAGGAATAAGGCAGGAAATTTAACATGCTAATAATAAAAAAATGACATTGAAATTAAATTATTGTAATTAGAGGGGATGTAATTGTCATCTATGTAAAACAAGGGATAAAACTGATTATACAATTTTTAGGAGGGGTCCGGGCCCCCTTCGGTCCCTTACTCGGTCCGCCACTGTATGAGTCATTTTCTTTGGAGAAATTAAACTCAATTTATAGGTAAAAAATGTTGGGTAGCCAAAAGAAGGGGTTGTTGAAGGATTCTGCTTCCATAAGGTGCATGCTTAGCAATCTTATTAGTCTCAAGCGTTTGATTGGCATAATGTCATATGGTGATATAAGTAGAAATTATAAGAAATTGTTGATCCATATCCATTTGGCTAAGCCATCGAATTAAATAGAGAATAAACAAAGTAATTATTCTTGAACCCAAATCTACAATTATGTAATGCCAATCTTTAGATTCATGGATTGGTGATTTAAATAGTTGGGAATCCAATTTAAATATATTTTTGTTTTCTGAAGCATCTCAAAGGTAAGTATTTTTTTTTAAAAAAAAAAAACAATTTATAGCTCCTTCCCTTCCTCTGATCCAGGCGTGGCCTATGACATAGCAACCACCAACCGGAATCCTCTTTCTTCATCAAATGATTTGATTTGCGAAATAATATTCAAAGTCAATAATCTTTCTGACAATTTTCAAATAGGGATATATCATATAACTTTTGAGAACGTTATTACTGGCAGTTTTTTTTTTTTTAGTTCTCTCGAGACATTTATATGTATTTTAGTCAGACATCATGACGCACAAAAGAACTTAATTATTTAAAATCATTTTAAATATTAAAAACAGTGTCAATTGAATCAGAAATTCACTTTAATGCAAATGACATGCAGCGGTTGATTTTACCCGTTAGTGAAGTCGGATAACAAATAGAAAATGTTTAGAATCATGAAAGGCATAATTACATCAAATCATTAATGTACCACAAGTTGCTAAATCAAGCAAGAAAAACTATCAGGAAAAATCATAATACATGTGCAGTACTCCAATTTTTTTTAATAAGAACAGATTTCCTCTATTTCTCTTCAGGGATTCTTAAATCAATTATCTAGTATCTCTTACTAAATAAAATCTCAGAACAACTAAATTCTACATAATTTACATGATAATAAAAATTAATAATCAAACCCATATCAAAATGTGCTTTATGTTTACATTTCATTTCCTGAATTTCCCCTCTCTGATAGGGCCTCGAGGTCCGGGATGCCCTTTTTCTTGTTTTACTGCAGTCATATGTATGATTAGGCTTCAGAAATCACAGATGGCTTTCAGTCAAGTCTCCAAAAAGAGAGGCAGTCAGTGGTCCTTCTTTTAGCTGTATTTTCTTCAATCCAAGACGATCTTTTCTCTCTCATGGCCCGTGGCTATGTCAATTGTCAAAGTAATTATATTTCTGCAACCATGTTTGACATGTCTTGAAAAAGTGTCATTGTCCTTTTGTCCTTTTTCCCACCCTAGCCGATTTTGCCATATCCATAAAGCACTTCCATTTCCAGAAGCAAGAATTTAGTATCAAACAACCCACACTCAGCTAACTGTAAACCGAACTTGAAACAGAGTTACGAATCCAAATCTTTAAAGAAAAAGTTTAAGATGGTCAAATTATAGCGCATTTGGCATCATTAGTATAGATTTTAAGTTCAAATTTTAGGTTTGTTTCTCAGAATTTCTACCCAATAAAGAGTGTACATTAAAAACTCTTTTACCACCCACTCTTGTTACACTATCACAAAGGGACAAAAGTAACAACCGATTTCAACCATGTGAATGAAGTGATAATGGCTTGGCCAATGGCCATGCAGTCGGAATGATTCAAATGAGTGTCTGCCGCGCACAATTCAGGTAATGAACAATGGAAACTTTCTATTGAGTGTGCGATGGTAACTAATAGCTGCTTGAAATTCAATTACAGTAACATCCTTTATCAATCTTTTCACCATGGCCAACATTATGATAAATATTCCCCGGCAGAAAAGAAAAAATTATAATATTGTTGTAAAGCCAGGACCCACAGTAGCTTCCATATGTAATCTTGGATTTAGCAGAAAACTCATGCTAGAATAGATATGGCTAAAGATCTTGATATAAATTTATATACAAACTATAAGATTACATTTAAATAACAGTGAGAGGATAGCAGATAGATAACTCCAAGGTCAAATATAAGGTCACCATCAATGTCTTATAGAAGAAATGAATATTATTAAAAAAAAAAATGGAGTTAAGGCCAGAGAAGTAACATGTTCTATTCCAGAACTTTATATAAGTAACAGATGGGTTTGCAATATTCAATGAAATCATCCATTAAAGCAAATTTGAAATCCTCAAAGCTCTCTCTTTCTTCAGAAAATATTAGAGAAACCTCAGAAGTGACTAGTGAGCTATACATATATATACATATACACAGATAGACTAGAATCAAGAATAAATAGAGAGAAAAAGAAGTTGAAATGAAGAGGAGAAGAGAAATGGAGAAGAGTTCAGAGATCAGGTCTGCCATCGAAGAGCTGTCCATGATGATTAAACTAAAGCCTAAAGATAATCCTGAAGCAGCTCATGTACCAACCAAGCCTTTCTTGTACGTCTGCAGTTTGGTTCTTCAGGTTCTTGGTTAGTCTATTTGTTTCTTCTCTTTCCTTTTTTTTATCTTGCATACTGGATAAGCTTGTTGCTTTGCTCATGTATTTGTTCTTTTGCAGATAAGATAGGGCCAACTATGCTTGTACTAAGACAAGACATTCATCAGAATATTCAGGTACAAAGAAAACCAAACCAAGGCTATTGTATCTTTCTTCTTATTGACTCATTTTCATCCGATTGCATACCTATCCTTGACTTTTTTGGATGACAAAAACACCCCCATTATTTTTAAAATTCTAGTATTCCTGGTTTTTCTTTCCTAATCAAACTATGGGCATTTCTGTCGCTATAAGGAACTGTATCCTAATCAGTCTCACTAGTAATAGAAAATTGAGATTAGTTCAAGCTGTTTGACTAAATTTGTTGACTATAATTATTTATAGTTGGTTCATAGAGATTGGAGAAGTTCTGCAAATCGGATTTCTCATTGTATTCAAATTTTCTTGACAATAATTATTTATCGTTGATTTATAGAGATTGGAGAAGTTTTGTGAATTGGATCCTTCATTGTATTCAAATGTGGTTGAGATATTGAAGAAGGAGGCCAGTGAAGGCAATGCAAGAAAGGGCACAAGCTGTAGCAGAGCCCTTGTTTGGCTCACCAGGTGAGCCAATGTATAAAAAAGCTATATCTTCCTTCAATAAATCATGCACTTTATATCCTTGATATCTAATGGTAGCTCAAAAGGTCCTATGCGTAATACAAGAAAAATGCTCCGTACTTCACCTAGCTAAACATGTATTGTTAATTTTTTTTTTGTCACAAATAATTCAACCTTATTAGACCGATAGGAGTGCCTGACCCTCTTAATTCTTCTTGTTGATTGTTCGTACAAACATTTCCAAATTGAAATCTATTACAAGTGTACCTGGGGATATTAGTTTGCTAAACCTAGTCCTATTTGACTTTTGAGTTTTGTTTGAGGTTGACAAATATAAAGTCACGAACTCCTGTGGTTTATTGGTTTAGGCAGACTCACTTCCACTTGCACCACTAATTTGTAATTGCAGGATGATAATGTTAAAAAGTTATATAAACTACTAGCAACCACTAGCTGATCTCATAACTTTATAATTGAAATCAACATGTGAGATGCTTAACTTTCTTACAAAAATGAATCTGTTTTACATCCAGATCGATTGATTTCACGGTGGCCTTGCTGCAAAAATTATCTAAAAATCCTGAGCAGAAAATGGAGCAAGCAGTTGAAGAGTCCTATAACATTACCTTAAAGCCGTGGCATGGATGGATTTCCTCAGCTGCTTTCAGAGTAAGATTTCCTCCTTTCCTATTCTTTTTTCTGGCTACTGCTACAATTATATCCATATGATGTGTCGAGAATCCTTCTTTTGGCCTCACTAATTATGTACAAAAGCTTTATGAGCTGATAATACGTAACCGTCCTCTTGATTTACCATTTTGTACACTTGAGAATCCAAGTAGTTTACAAGTGTCCCATATAGGCATATGCCAGTATTCTGAATTCTTGACCATGATGAAAAATTCTTATGAACCATTTTGTTTAGTCTGGAAGTTGGTTGGATAAAAAGAATTTATAGGTAGGCAAAATGGCTTTGTTCAACAGCACTATTGGCACTGGACATCTTTGTGATCTCTAGTTCATAACACTAGGATGTCCAGGATTCGTGATCAAGTCAACCTGGGCAAATGCTTCCATGGACCCTTCTTGACGGACACAGTAACATTCAGCCTTATTTCTCGTTCTTGACGATTCAAAGTTAATGGAACTTTTTGTAGACGTAACCTTGTGGCCTATTGGCCTAGAATTCTTCAAATTTTTCGTGAGCTAACAGATATCAATTTTGCAGGTTGCTCTGAAACTAGTTCCTGATACATTAACCTTCATTAATCTCCTCCTGGCACAAGATGAAAACTATGACACCCTTAAAGAGGAAATGCAGACCCTGATTTCATTACTTGGACCTTTTCTAGAAGAGATCCACTCAATTCTGGTGAGACTTTATGTTTTGCTAACAGTACATGACTGAGGGTGTTTCTCAGCTTTAAATTGTTCATCTATGTTCTGTTTCCTTTCCAAATTTGCAGAGATTGCATGGCTTGGATAAGTTAAAATCCACATGAAGAGAAAATTTGGAGACAAGAAAAGAGATGTATAAATTTGATTTTATGGAGCTTCAGGTTTTTTCAGTTACTTTTCCATAAATGTATATATAAAGTGTAATTTTGTCCTAAAAGTATATCTCTATATATTTATTGTATATACTCCTCAAGTTCAAAGCAAAATACAATGATTCGTAGAACATTCTTATTATTGAAATCTAGCTTTCAGTCATCTGAGATGTAATACTTGTATCTATTTGTCCAAAATATTTTCGTACTGACAGTCATAAAAAAGGTACAATTTCACTTATTGAATATGTACGCAAACAGTATGAGGATGCTATAAAAATTAATTGTAAAAGTTCCAGGCTTGCAAGCTTGATGTTTATCTTACTTTCTATGGTTCTTCAAGTAAACTTATCAGAGAATAAGTTTTATTTTACAAGGCATAGCATGAAGACTTACAACTGTATCCTGGTTTTTACAATTTCTTGAGTTCTGTATCTAACACATGATTTCTTCCTTGGAACATATCTGTCGACAGAAATTTGTTGTAAATTATGTTTGTTTGAGACATTGGAATTACCAAAAAAAAAAAAAAATTAGTGGCATCACATCCTTTGTTTTATGCAAATTTTTACAAACTTCAAAAACAGCTTCTGTTGATTTTGTAATTGAAACCAGAACTTTGCTTCAGAAGTTTGAGGACTGAGCATATTAATACTCTGCATTCACCCATCTGCTTAAGGCTACTGCTAGGTCCCCTTGGTGAAAAAACGTTTTACCAGTTAATGCCTTTCGAATAAACGTTATGGATGGCTAAAATTGTTTTTGACGGATAGCAATTAACTATTGTATGTCCTGTGAAGAATAAATGATCCGCAAAGGAATCGGAAGTAATCCAAAAGAAAATTTACTTTATGATCAGAAAAATCTGGTTGAGTACTTGTTTAAATTTGGAAGATCTGTGTACATGAACATGCAAGGCAAATCATGCAACAGTAGCTAATCACGGAAAAAAAAAATTGTTGGGATGACCACATTTATGATTGCATTAGCTTCTGTGAAGGCCTCAGATTACAAGCTGTTCACTAGTATTATCAATCCAATTAATTCCATCTCTTGGCCACAAACCAATGACCCTGCGGTCTCCAATAAAATCATGATAGGAAACTCTACTAATAATAAATAAATAAATCATATAATTCTGGTGCATAATTAACGATTACATCAGCTTTCTAAACACATAAACTACCATGTAGCTTGATTTAAAAGCTCGACATCTGAGTTACCCTTGTCAGCCTGTTGCCTCTTAAATCTCTTTATTTGATCCAATTGTTGGCAATCAAGAATTTCACGTTTATGCTCTTATAAATGTTATCAACTGACGGTAAGAATTCCAAGGAACTAATTAATATTATCAAAGATGCCCCTCTGGTCTATGCCAAAATTAAAGCCCTTTGAAGCTGAAGACTTGGGAGGATCATGAAGTGCAACGAGAGCTGCAACTAAACCTGCATTGCTTGCTATGCTTGGTTCGGTGAACCATGGCTTATCCCTTTCATCAACGAAGTGGTCAAATTCATCTGGTCCTGCTACCATGGCTCCCAGAAGAATATTTGGATTTGCATCTTTAGAGTATAGCCATTTATCCCCTTCTTCACAAGAGTGAGGATGACCATCCCAAGGAATCGACGCACTCCTGTGGTGAACTTGTGCTGGGAACTTATCTCCAAAGCCAACCATGTAGCTCAATTTCATAGGATTATCCCCTAGAATGTAATTGACCTATAGAAAGAGAGTAAACATAAGATCCCTTTCAGCAAACAAATAGAGGATTCATTTTTCTGCAGTATCAGAGTCTGCTACATACCTGAGATATTGAGAAGCTCCTTAACATTTCGACAGAGAAGCCTCCACTGCTGCAACTACCACCAGATTTCCTCAGGAGATCAAGGTAGTCACTATACAACTTACTAAGGAAAGATGCTGTTGCAGCAAACTGAAGTGGTTCCCCATAATCAGGCTTCAAGAGGATTAATCCACCTATATTAAGAAAATTATAGTACATGGTCACATTGCCGATGTTAATATATATATTGGTGAATTGTGATATAAATTTACCTTTTGTTCTATTGAATATCTGATCAGAAAGATAAGAACACATCAGCTGTTCAGTTCTTTTTGATGAAGGTCCTAAAGCATGTTGATAAGGGTAGCCAAGATCGCGAAAGAATTCAAGTCTTGTAAACAAAACCTACAATCCATAGTAGAAAAACCATTTCAATATTCACTCTTCAAACTCTTTTAAACTCCATATAGTCTTAATTAATTTAAATTACCGCACTAGCAGTGAGCTTGTTGTTCCAAGAGAAAATCCCTTTCTCGGATATTGCTTCAGCCCCCTCCGCTTCTTGAAAGCGACTAGTAGCATTTACAAGGTAAGAAGTGTTCCCAGTAGCAAAGGACAACCAAGTTCCTCCCCAAACTAATTCATCTTTGTACCCTGTTGACTTGTAGAACTTTTTTTGCTCTTCTCCACAGTCTTCAACTGCAGAGTAATTAGTTTGGGTGCCTTGCTCAGTTGCAACATCATATATCTTCTCTGCTGATTTAATTAGTTCTCCCGAGTACGTAATATTCTCTTTTTTGAACACCATTGATGCTGCTGACAGTGCTGCAATAATTTCCCCTGCAAGATCTGAAGCTGAACTATCGCAAACACAAATAGGTCTTTTATAGTTCATGTCTTCAGGTCTCTGCCAGCAATTTATCTCATTTCTAGGATCATTACCAGTACTTCCAACCTAAAATCACAGTAAAATATATCCATTAAATTTGTATTCCAGGATAATCAACAATGACTATAGCGCATGGCTTAGGAGGCTTGCCTGAGAATAAAGAAATTGTTTTTCAGAAGCGGAATTTGAGACCTTGAGCAAGTAGTCACTACCCCATCTGATGATATCTTTGACATGTTCAAGCTCACCTATATCGGCATATTTTTCATGGTATTCAATCACAGTCCAACTCAGGAGTGTAACAGTATAAGCTGTAGGGAAAGTGAACTTTATATTGTTTCCAGAATCATAAAATCCACCCACAAGATCGTTCCCCTCATGCCCATCTTTCGTTCCCGAATTTCCTCTAAATTTCACAGGACTGTTTGATGGATAAATCCCAGCTGCATAAAAGTTTTGCAACAAATAGCATTAAGAAACTTGAAGGGAAAAAAAAAATTTTACAAGAATAAGGTATAAGGATACAGAATATTACACTTTTGAGCATCAAAGAATGTAAGAGCTTGGTTCAGTGCAAGTGTGAGATTCTTTGAAGGCCTATGGTGATGATGCTTTCGAGGCAAGAAGGTTAACAAGAGAGCAAGTAAAAGGATTAAAAGGACCATCGAGACAAAAATGTAAACAAAACGTTTGAAGTACTTTCTATCCGTGATGACAAGCTCGTAATCGAAAGATTTCGAGAATCTAGAAGGGAGTGACTCATATCCACTGGAAGATTTGGGAACAAGGTTAAAGTTAACTTCTATTGAGTTCCATCGGCTTGCTGAAGGGAGAAGTCGACATGTCCCAGGAATTGCATGCACATATCTTACAGAGCCCATTTCTACATCTGATGCACAGGTATGAGTTGGAGAACCTAGAGAGTGCGGCATTATAGAGCAGGATGTTGATGTCCAGGACAGTTTTTCGTCTTGAAAAGGAAAAGGTATAACTTCCAAGTATTTCAGCCTCAGCCCTCAGCCTGGTGCTTCTATTTGAGTAGTCTTAGTTCTGTGCAACTAATTGTTGTTCTTCTCCCTACAAGAATCATTTCACATAGCAGAAAATAACTTAATGATTAGTACTTTAACTAGAATTGTTTACAGGGTCATGAAGTAAAGGCACACTCTATCAATGCTTGGAGCTACCATCTATTTCTTGTGATGAACTTTCCCCCCATCTCATGCAAATGAGGTGTGCCTCCGAAAGACGTTCATTACAGGTTTATTGTTACCTGTGGAAAGGTCTCTCGTGCAAGAGAAAGTTTACCTCCAAGCTATTGATACGTACAATTCAGGATTTGACATTAATCACTCTCAAAGATGTCAATGCAAGATTGGAAATGTGCAGTAACTTTCCCAGTCCGCATGGGAAACTTTTAATAGGAAAAGTACGACTTGTAACGACTTAGGATTGTAACACAAGGTAAAACTTGTAACATATTATTGCTATAACTAAACACTGATCGACTAACATATGCATTGGTCTCTTAGTCGATATTTGCAACAAAATCCTTGAAAGGATTGGATGTTGCAATGCACAGAAACAGGAAAAAGTCTTAATTACAACGGTGAATCCAATGCATGTAATTTGTCTCTCATTCATGGTTGGTAGTTCTGTGAATGAGATAGAGAAGCTTTACTATTTGTTTATGTATTTCTGGGAGCCCCAGCCGACCAAGCTGCACAATATGCCACCAAAGATATAAGAATAAACTAGTATTTAATTGGAATTGTCAAAACAGCTGTTACATTCAACTATTTTGCTGCCAAAAGGAATTAATTCTTGCATATTATGTACTACACAATGGAACTGCCTGCTGGGATGGCAGGGAATTGGGTATACAAGTTTGAGCTCCACAAGGGACAGACAGACATGCTGACCCCTTAAAAGGACAAGCTACTCTATTGTGGACAACGCCATCTAATTAGGCCTTTTGCCCAGGAAATTTTTTTTTGTTTTAATTTTTTGAGATTATTGATGTTAAAACTTGAATCACTAAACGTTATTTAATCAACAATTTTGGGGTGTCTATATGATCAATATACGTATACGATCTGTAATTAATCCATACAATATGATATAACACAAAATCTCTTATACTATAATATATTGAATATGTTAAACCCAAATCTTATGATATAAAATTAAACAATAATTCTAGGTATATAACCAACTTATACAATCAAACATATATAATCTGATTTGTCATAAAGACAGGGGATCTCATTTTATTTATTAAAAATTTTATAATTTTATTTCCATTTTCAAAATTAATGTGCTGGTTTACAACTTAACTATCTTTTAAAAAATTTAAACACCATAACCATAAACAGAGGGGGCAAGTGTTGTTTTTTTGTCGTCTTTCTGTAACAAACTGAGAGATTAGACGTTCGTTGTCTCTCTCTAATATTCCATAACTCTATTTGGCTCTCAAGGTCTCTAGCACTCAATAATAAAAAGAATTTGTCGGTCTATTGGGTCGTAATCATAATAATCTAAATTTTTTGAAAATGTGACTATCTTTTAAATTACAATTATAATATATTGTTTTTCAAAATTTCGCAAATTAAAACAACCTAATAAAACAGTCGGGTCGTATCATATCCATGAAGCCTCTATATTAGATTTGTATTGTACAGCAAAAATTGTTCAACTAGTAAATAGCCATGCATTATACCACATTTTGTTATTGGGCTTTAGGCCCATTTTATAGAACCCAAAGTGGACCAAAATCTGTTGGGCTTTCTGCATCCAAAAAATTATAAACTATTGAGTGTTGTCATTTAGGGTGCGTTTTTCTTTTAATTATGTGTTTTTGTTTTCAAAATGATTTGGAAAATGAATTTCTATGATTTAGAGAATATATTTTAAGTAAAGGATATGCGTTTGAAAATAAATTCGTAAAATACAAATTTAAAAATGGTTTTAAGAATATGTGTTTGAAAATAAATTCTTGAATTGAAATTTTGAAAACAAAAACAAGATATGTGTTTAGAAATGAATCATTGAAACATTTTACAAAATTGTAAAAAATTGTACTGTGAAAATATTTTACAAAAACAAAAAAGAACACATATTACACGATTTGTAATACAGAGAAAATGAAAAACAAAGTTTACGAAACAAAAAAGAATACAGCCTTAAGTGCCAGTTAAATCTCTTTTAAGTGTCTATTTTTAATAAAATTTAATAATATCAAATTTATCTATTTTTTCTAATACTTATTGACAATAAAGTACTTTATCTTCGCTCTTTTTTATGATTGTTATTTTCTGCTCTTCCCAAAAGAAATCTAAAAAATTAATTTCTTAGTTTTCATTATCAATTTCATTTAAATCATTTCATAATAATTATCCTGTAAATGTTAAAAGTTTTGCTTTAGATTTAATGCAAAAATATCAAGTTCTGATTTTGATTTCGGCTGGAAGTAAACCAAACAGCAATAAATATAAATTAGAGTCCTATAAGATTCATAAACAAGAAAGAAAAGAAAAATGTTTTTGTTGAAGAGGTTTTACACCTTATAAAAAACCAAATAATGAATTGTGGACTCAAGAAGATGAAAAAGCAAAAGATTCCATAAAAAATGAAGAATGGATGATGGCTTTCAAAAGACAGAAGTGCTCCAATAATATTATTATATATTATCAAGATTTGATGGAATTACGGAGAGAGAAGAAGTTTTATGTTTTCTAAGCGGGACTAACATCATATAATATTATTTTGAAATATAGTTTTATATTTAGATTATTTTAATATTTAAAGTTTATATATTTAGGGCGTGTTTAAAGCGCCGTATTGGATAGTATATGGACGAGAGATTGTATAAAAGAAATTTAAGCTGCGTTTGGTGCAACTAGAAGCTTAGATAACATAGGAAAATAGCGTATAACAGTCGTATAAAATGAGCAGAAATTATGCAGTGCTCCAGCACGTTTTAAGGCCGCATAAGTGGGTGGGTGCAGTATGATGATTGTCTTTTGTGATGGGACCTAACATATTAAAGTAATTATATTATATTATATTATTAAAAAAATCAATTATACAATTTTGTTTTTTTTAGATTTTGCCAATAAATATACAAACATAAATAAATAAATATTTAGAATATATAGTTTATTAGATATTTATATTGAATCAATTACTTTAATATAATTTATTAAATAGATTAATAAAAAATTTAATTATTTTAAAAAATTGATTTATTATAAATAATTTTTAAAATTATTAAATTTAAAATATTTATTATTTTAAATTATTATAAGAATTTAATATAATCCATACAGTCTTTTATCAAATATTAATATTATTCATAATTTGTACAATACAATAACAAATCAAACATAGTATAGAGTTTACTTAATTCCATACAATACAATTCAACACAATACTATCCAATGTGAAAAATATTATACTATACCATACGGTATATCAAATATTATATTATTTAGATTTAGTTTACTAATTTTATTTATTTTTTAATAAACAGATAAAGATATTTTCATCAATTGGATTTAGTTATTTAATAAGTATGAGATAACATTAATTTCATTCAATTGTAATTCAGTTTGTGAAAATAATAAAGGAAATTTATCAAATGGATCTGGATGATACAAATATCTAAACTTTAAAATCAAAATAATACAAGTATCAAATTATATTTTTGAATAATATTATGTCAAATTTTAAAACTAATGTACGAGATTACCCTTTCTAAATAAACTAATTAAAAAAATAGTTAGGAGGATGTTTTTGAAATTATAAAATATGTACCTGGGAAAGGGACTCGAAAAGAGATTTTAGGGGCTTCAATAATAACAATACTCTAAACTATTAGCAGTCTTCTCCGGTCTTCACCATCTTCCACTAATTACTCGTTCCAAACATTTCTGAAAATCTGGATCTTCATACTAACTCTTCTCTAATTTGCTATGAATCAAAATTCAACGTAACAATTCTCTAGAAACGTGATCGTCTCAGTGCTGCTGAAACCCCAAAAAATCCATTAAATCCTTGGTGAGTTCTCTCTTCTAAAGCTTAAATTTTTCATATTCAATCCTAAATACCTTTCTTCATTTTTATGTCTACACCTCAAATCTCCATCTGGGCATGGTTTATTTCCCATTATTAAGCTATATAATCTTTGCATTGATCCATTAGAGTTATATTATGCTTAACAAACGCTTCCTCTAGCTTTTTGTTAAACAACTGGATCAAGAAAATTCATGATCCCATTTCACAATTGCTTAAAGTTATCATCTGGGTATGCTTAATTTTGGTCTCTGTGTAAACCCTTTAGCTGGTGATTGGTGTTATGATGAATAGTTATTCTTTTGCGTCAAATTCAAATAGTCCCAAGTCCTTCAATGCATATCCGAGTGGTGATTTTGACATAGAAACAGGAACTATTAAGAGAACCCGCAGAGCCAAAAATACACCACTTCAACCTATCAAGATGATCAAATCTTTTGTTAACCGCTTTCACTATTACAAGAAGTTGCATCCAGTACTTTTATTGTTGATTTCCCTGTCATTCGCTGGCACTATATTGATAATTCTGGCTTTGTATGAGAATCATTATCGGACAATGAGCAGCTACCGTAATTTTGAAGTGGGAAGTGATAGTTATCCGTTTGCACAGCTAAAGAATCTTGTAATGGTTGCTGGGCATTCGGTTTATACAAGTAGTAGTTGTGGTAAGGTTGATAAGGAGGATTCTTGGTTTTTGGAGCCTTATCAGAAGCATCCTGGACAGGCTGCTAGCTTTGTTACGCATATTCAGGAGGGAGCTGACATTGTGGCGAAAGATGAGGATGCATTGCTTTTGTTTAGCGGGGGAGAGACTAGGAAAGATGCTGGTCCTCGTAGTGAGGCACAGAGTTATTGGGCTGTTGCTGAATCGAAAGGCTGGTTTGGTGAGATCTTGTTCATCCTCTTTCTAATTTCAGTTGCATTGCCAGCTTAACATTGAAAATCTCATATTTATTGATTGCCACCTCTATAAGCTTGCAGATTTGTTTTCTGCCATATTAGGTCAGATAGGTGCTATGAAATACCCTGATATCATGTCAATGATTTTTTCATAATTTAGCAGAGTATATTCTCTCATTTTATCCTAGCACAGCTTGTATGTTACTTCATAGTCACACTACAGAGGTTTTGTTGCAGATAATTTGTTTTGAAAACTATAGGTAAGTTTTTAATTATTTTATCTAGTCCTAGGCTGTTTTTGTTGTAATGAAGTCATGAAGATCATTTCCACTTCTAGTTGTTTTTTTATGATTTTTTTGCTAAGTCCTAATTTTTTTATATATTCATTCAAATTGTTTTCATTACTTGAAGGCTTTGAACCATCTGATGTTAGTTGTTCTTCTGTGTTGTGGTTGTTTGTCAGGCAAGGAAGAAAGTGTGAAATGGAGAGCAATGACTGAAGAGCATGCAAGAGATAGCTTTGAGAATCTTCTATTCAGTGTATGTCGATTCCGTGAGCTTACAGGCGCATATCCTCAAAATATAACTGTAAGCCCGTTGTACTTAAAATGATCTGTTTGTTTTATTTATTCCTTGTATATCTGCATAATGATCTGCTTGTTTTATTAAATCCTTGTGTAAATGCATTATGTATTACATAAAAAGTCTGGCTCTTGGCAGATTAATTGTCTTTATGACCATTCAGGATTTTTACACATCAATTTCAGAAAATATTCAACCTAGGTTCCCTATATGCATATATATTGCACCTTAATAGGAGATGTCTGTAGCTCCGTTGGACATGGATAGCCTTTCACAATATTTAACTTGTGTGCTCAAGCTTGGGCAATCCATCTTACTTAATGACCATGTCTCTCCATATGTGCGTATGTGCGCTTCACAAAGTCTTGGCATACTTTAGCCTAAGTAGTACACTTAAATATTTTGCCATGTAGTCTGTGTTTGTGCAGGAGCTAAATCTATCACTTTCTATCATTCATTTGTCCAGACTTCTCAGCTCTCTCCTCCTTGTTTATTTAGGTGCATTAGGTAAGAGCCTGATCTGTTTGGATGTTGAATTTTTCCAATGTTGTTGCCCGTGGACCAGGTTATAAGTTATGATTTCAAGGAGGGTAGATTTTCACAGTTGCATCGCTCTGCCATTGGGTTTCCGGAATCAAGATTTTTTTACCATGGCACCCCATCTTCCACAACTTCCAGAGATGCTGCCCTGAAAGGTGAAGCATTGGTAAGGTCTCAATTTCAAGAAGATCCATATGGGTGTTCAGGTTCGCTTCGACGTAAAAAACTAGGCCGTGATCCCTTTCACCGAGCAATACCTTATCCCAAAGGATGTCCAGAAATTGAAGGTTTATTCAGATACTGCGGGCCAGCTCCTTATCAAGGGTCTCTCCCTTGGTCTAGTTAAATTAACCACAGGATGTTACTTTTCATGATGTGAAAACAGACAACACACATAAACAATCACTTAAGAGATGCTTGAGCTCATGCTATAATATTTGTTCAATATATTTGTTTTTTCAAGTCAAAGTAAAGAAAGATGGTTAGATGAGTATATGTTTGGTGCAGCATAGAGAAAAATGTGCTTTGATTATTAGTGGGTTAATTCTAATTTGCCCCTTGAGGTTAGGCCAAAAGAAAATTGAGGATCTCAGTTTTCTGAAATTCAAAATTATCCTCTGATGTTACTGTAGCACCGTTAGATTTAACGGAAAATATATTAAATAGTAATTTAACGCTTTAGAAACTATTTAGAAAAGGGTATTATAGTCTAATTTACTGCTTATTAGCGTTAAGTTATTATTTAATACATTTTTTGTTAAATCTAATATTAGCATTAAGTTATTATTCAATACATTTTCCGTTAAATCTAACGGTCTAATACATTTCCCGTTAAATATAACGGTGCTACAGTAACCACATGGGGCATTCTTAGATTTAAGAAAACTGAGGTCCTCAATTTTTTTTAGGTCTAACCTCAGGGGGTAAATTAGAATTATCCTATTATTAAATGATGGAAGCGGGAGGTTTTGTTTTGTTTGCAACTTTTTGTCCGGAAATCTGCTATGAGATTTAGGTCATATATTCTAGTAAAATTCTTGAAATTATACAGGCTTTGGAGATGAAGGAAAGGAAGGGAGAGGAAAGAACAGGAGAAAGGGCAAAGGTTGTCACTTTTCTTTGGATGGAGATTGGAGGAGAGAAAATGGGAGCTAAAGAGCCCACAAAAATCATTTTCTAGAAGTGGAGAGATATTAAGTTTCCGGTCGATGAAGCCCCATGGTTGTTACAAAGTTAAAATCGGTTAAATCGTTGTAATAGATCTTGCTATTTGGCACGTTGATAAATCATGCAAATATACTAAAATGCCAATCTATGCTAGTGGACTGGCTATCTCAGATAATCCAGTAATGAATCTGTCGAGACTCTTTTATTAGGAAACGGCTAGGGTACAACTTTTTTTTTTTTTTTGTATTACAAACTTATTTATCAAGTTTATATAAACTTTACCGCTTTTATTTAAAAAATAAAAAACAAAAGGTCAAGCATCAGTATATCGCTGAACTGTAGCATCTATTGTTGCAAATTTATAAAGTTTATATAAAGTTTACGGCTTTTATTTAAAAAAAGAGGTCATGTGTCAGTATATTGCTGAACTTTATAGCATGACCCCTTCTATTATTAGCATAAATTTTGGAGTGAGATCATCACGAAACCCCTTTGGAAAAGACAAAGTCCTGCAAATCACGGTCAACATATTTCATTACATAGCCCTATGGCCAAAATTATGTATTTTGTATAGTTAATAGAGAATTTATTTGATTTTGGTTACCATTCACGCTGAAAGTAAACATCTTTGGATCCGTGTCATCCATGCATGTCTTCCGGAAAAATTCCATTTCCCAAGTTTTTACAAGGTTCTGCACCTTTTCTTCGAGTAATCCTGGAGGCCAGATCTTTTAAATCCACCACCCACAATCATATATAGCTATGTTAGATACTGAAACACAATTGTGTAAGTAAATGAATCAGACAAAAAAGTAAAGGAAAAGAGGAACCTTAGTTCTGCCTTCTTCAAAGAGCTTGTTTACGACTTCATAGCTCGGAGGGCCACCATACCTCCATCTGGTTTTCTTCTCGATTTCTGCTTGTAATAGATATCGATATTTATCTTCCTTAATACCTGAAGATGCCATCCTGATGAGCTCATGTATGACATGTATGACTTCCAGAATCCCTCCCATGTGAATGCATTGATAGTCAAATTAGTTAGGCACCTCTCATATTGAAAGTCAAAGGTAGTGGCCAAATTGGTTTGAAATTATATGCAGAATTTTTCTATAAATATGGGACGAATTCTGCCTGAATATACATCAGAGAAACTCCAGAGAGAGTTCAGGAATTAGAACCAGAGAGTTCTGAGTGTTAGAGAGACAGGTTGAGCTCCAGGAAATTTAGGGAAGTTTTTGTGTAATTCTTGTATATCAATTTTCTCTGTTAATACAAGTCATTTTTCTCCCAAATTCTGTTCTGACTTTGCATTGCATCCCCAACAAGTGGTATCAGAGCCTCGTTGAGCTCCTGGAACGTCAGAACAGAGAGAAAAAATTCAGAGAAAATTCGTCTCCTGTTTCTGAAAAATTTTGATTTTTCGGAAAGTGTTCGAATTTTGAATTTAAAGTATTCTGTGTGTTCGTGACGTCGTGCTGATCATTCTGCAATTTTTCGGCGATCGATCCGACGTCCAGAGAAGCCGCACGCGCCGCCTGCCTGCACTGCGAGTGGGCTTCACTCGCCTCACGCGCCACACGCGCGTCTCAAGGAAGAAGACGACCCATGTCATCGCCACGTCATCCGCCACGTCAGTGCACTTTTGCCACATCACCAAGGCCATGTCAGCTCTGCCACGTCATCAGGCCACGTCAGAGCCACGCGTCCTGCCTCTACCACGTCAGCATATTTTTCTGAAATTACGTTTGGCCTCTGTATTTCTGGGTAATTACATTTTGACCCCCCTAAATTTTTAAAATTTATATTTCAGTCCTTAGAAAATATCAATTTGGCCCCTGTATTTCTGGTTAATGTTTATGCCCCCCTTAGTTTCTGAAATTTCAGTTTAGCCCTTAAGAAATTTGAGTTTAGTCCTTAGAATTTTCAAGCTTAGTATTTATTACATAAAAAGAATTTTTGAGCCCCGGAAGAGGCTATTCCACCAGTTTTGACCGTTTCGGACGCAACGGTGGGCTTGGATTTTTAAAATTCAATTTTCATTTTAGTGAATTAATTATTCTAAAATGAAGAATTATCCGGAGCCATGATAAAATTGACTGCTACCAACTACACACTATGGAGGCCCAGGATGGAGGATCTCCTTAGTTGTAAAGATCTTTATGACCCTATAGAATTTCAAGGGCAGAGACCTGAGACAGAAAAAGAGGCAGAGTGGAAGAAAATTAACAGAAAATGCATCGGTCAGATCAGGCAATGGATCGACCACAGTGTCTTCCACCATGTAGCCAAGGAAACAAATGCATATTCTTTATGGAAAAAATTAGAGAGTATGTATCAAGCCAAGTCAGCACGGAATAAAGCCATCCTGATGAGACAGCTTGTGAACTTGAAGTTGCGGAGCGGAACTCCTGTAGCAGAACATACAAGTGAGTTCCAAAACTTAGTGAATCAATTGACAGCAGTCGAGTTACAGCTTGGAGACGAAGAACAAGCACTTCTACTTCTCAGTTCCCTTCCAGATTCATGGGAGACGTTAGTGGTCTCTATCAGTAATTCAGCACCCAGAGGCAAACTTACCTTGTCAATGGTTAAGGATGCCTTGATGAACGAGGAGGCGAGAAGAAAAGATGCAGGCGCCAATCAAGATGAAGCCTACATCATGGAGAATCGAGGAAGACAGTCTCGAGGTGAAGACTGGAGAAGAGGTAAAAGCAAAAACAAAGGCAGAACGACAAATAGAAGAGGCAGGTCAACAAATGGGTGGAGACCCGCCTACAAATGCTATCATTGTGGCAAAGAGGGTCACATGAAGAAAAATTGTCGCAGTCTTCAGAAGCAGAACCAGGAGAGTTCACAGGCACATAGTAATGAAGAGCCACGAGTTACAGTGGTAGAAGATGTGACCATTTGTGCAGAAGAGACGTGCTTCCACACAGCGGACCAAGGAGTAGAATGGGTAATTGACACAGCAGCTTCCTGCCACGTCAATCCTTGCAGAGAGATCTTCACCACGTACAAAGCAGGAGACTTTGGGATAGTGAAGATGGGTAACAACAGCACCGCTAAAATCATGGGAATTGGTGATATTCAATTCCAAACGAACGTCGGATGCAAAATAACTTTGAAGGACGTTCGTCATGTGCCAGATCTTCGACTCAACTTGCTCTCGGTAAAAGCCTTTGATCAGCAAGGCTATGAGAGTTGCTTCACCAATGGTACATGGAAGATGTTGAAAGAGGTCATGGTGGTTGCTCGAGGCAAATTATGTGACAATCTTTACAAGACCCATGTAAAGATAAACGGAGAGAGCCTTCATGTAGCAGAGCACATGGTACCTCTGGATTTGTAGCATAAAAGGCTTGGTCACATGGGTGAAAAGGGTTTATCAACCCTTCAGAAAAAGAAGTTGATCACTGTTTCCAAGGATGCAGCGTCTCATCCTTGTGATTATTGTTTGTACGGGAAACAACGGAGGGTGTCATTCAGCTCCTCATCAGTGAAGAAATCAAAGTTATTGGAGCTAATACATAGTGATGTATGCGGACCTATCGAAGTGGAAAGTCTAGGCGGTAAAAGGTATTTCTTAACCTTCATTGATGATGCATCTCGGAAACTGTGGGTGTATTTCCTCAGGACGAAGGATGAAGTTCTGGAGAAGTTCAAGGAGTTTCACGCCATGGTAGAACGTGAAACGGGTAAGAAATTAAAATGCCTCCGGTCAGATAATGGAGGCGAGTATACCTCCAGAGAGTTCAATGCTTACTGTCGAAGATATGGCATTCGACATGAAAGAACGGTCCCACGCACACCACAACACAATGGAGTGGCCGAGAGGATGAATCGAACCATCATGGAACGGGTCAGAAGCATACTCAGATTGGCTAAGTTACCCAAGCCATTTTGGGGGGAGGCATTTCGTACCGCTTGTTACTTAATCAACAGAGCACCATCGGTGCCACTGAACTTCGAGATTCCAGAAAAGGCATGGTCAAATAAAAAGCCCTCCTATAATCATTTAAAAGTGTTTGGTTGTTTAGCCTTCGTATATGTATCCAAGGAGCTCAGACAGAAGCTCGATGCAAGAACTGTTCCATGTATCTTCATCGGTTATGGAGATGAAGAATTCGGATACAGATTATGGGATCCCAAAGAAAAGAAAGTCATCCGGAGTAGAGATGTCGTATTTCATGAAGACCAAACATATGAAGACGCTGAAAAGACAACAATATCTAAAAATCCCACTAGCAGTGCCCCAGATATTGTTGCAGATTCTACCCCAACACCAAATGCTACAGGAAATGATGAGGTATCAGAAGAAGTTCCAGAAGCAGATCAGGAGGAAGAAAATGAAGAGATTGATGAGCCGGAGGAGCCACAATCACCTGTAGGAGCTACTGTACCTCCTGGAAATGAAGAACCTCAGCTACGACGATCTGAGCGAGGTCGGATTCCGTCGAGGAGATATCCGAAATCAGAGTATACACTGCTTACTGATGAGGGGGAGCCAGAAAGCTTTCGTGAAGTTTTATCTCATCCAGACAAGGAACGATGGCTGCATGCAATGCGAGATGAGATGAATTCTCTAGAGAAGAACAAAACTTATGAACTGGTCGAGCTCCCAGATGGAAAGAAGGCACTGAAGAACAAGTGGGTATTCAAGCTCAAGAAAGATGGAACAGGAAAGGTGATGAAGCACAAAGCCCGATTGGTGGTAAAAGGATTCCTTCAGCAGAAAGGAATTGACTTCGATAAAATCTTCTCACCGGTAGTAAAAATGTCCTCTATTCACGTCATCCTCGGATTGACCGCAAGTCTAGATTTGGAGCTTGAGCAGATGGATGTGAAGACAACATTTCTTCATGGAGACTTACATGAAGAAATCTATATGGAGTAGCCAGAAGGGTTCGAGGTTCAAGAAAAAGAACATCTCGTGTGCAAGCTCAAAAAGAGCTTGTATGGCCTCAAACAAGCACCAAGGCAATAGTACAAGAAGTTTGACTCCTTCATGGTGAGTCATGGGTACAAAAGAACTACTGTAGACCAGTGTGTCTACTTCCAAAAACTTCCAGGTGGAGACTTTGTTGCATTAATGTTATATGTGGACGACATGTTGATCGTCGGGAAGGATGCAACAAAAATAAAGCAGCTGAAGAAGGAACTTTCAAAAACCTTCGATATGAAGGACTTGGGACCAGCTCAGCAAATCTTGGGGATGCACATTCGTCGAGACAGAAAACAAAAGAAATTATGGCTGTCTCAAGAAAAATATGTTGAACGTGTGATCCAAAGGTTCAACATGGATGGTGCTAAGCTAGTTAGTGTACCACTGGCTAATCATTTCAAGCTGAGCAAGAGATCATGTCCCTCATCCAAGAAAGAGATAGAGGACATGGCGTCGGTGCCCTATTCTTCTGCTGTAGGAAGTTTGATGTATGCCATGGTATGTACAAGGCCAGATATTGCTCATGCTGTAGGAGTCGTGAGCAGATTTCTTTCCAATCCAGGGAAAGAACATTGGGAGGCAGTCAAGTGGATTCTCAGATACCTAAAAGGTACTTTGAAGATATGCTTGTGTTACGGGGGAGCTAATCTAATCTTGGAAGGCTATACAGATTCAGATATGGCCGGAGATCCTGACAGTAGGAAATCTACATCAGGTTTTGTTTACACTTTTACAGGGGGAGCTGTATCATGGCAGTCAAGACTATAGAAGTGTGTTACGCTATCCACGACAGAGGCAGAATACATTACCGCAGCGGAAGCTGGAAAAGAAATATTGTGGTTGAAGCGGTTTCTTCAAGAACTTGGGATCGAGCAAAAGGAGTACAAAGTACACTGTGATAGTCAAAGTGCTCTAGATTTGAGCAAGAATTCAGTGTACCATTCTCGAACGAAGCATATCGACATTCGCTATCATTGAATACGCGAGGTGATGGACAAGCAACTGTTGAAGCTTGTGAAGATTCATACAAAAGAGAATCCAGCGGACATATTAACAAAAGTGGTCACCAGAGACAAGATAAAACTATGCAGAGACATAGTTGGATTAGAAACTGTCTAATTACTTTTGTTGTTACTCCCTTTTTCACATGGGATGGAGGGGGAGAATTGATGAGCTCATGCATGACATGCATGAGTTCTAGAATTCTGATGAGTTCATGCATGACATGCATAGCTTCCAGAATCTCTTCCATGTGAATGCATTGATAGTCAAATTAGTTAGGCACCTCCCATATTGAAAGTCAAAGGTAGTGGCCAAATTGGTTTGAAATTGTATGCAGAATTTTCCTATAAATATGGGACGAATTCTGCCTGAATATACATCAGAGAAACTCCAGAGAGAGTTCAGGAATTAGAACCAGAGAGTTCTGAGTGTTAGAGAGCCAGGTTGAGCTCCAGAAAATTTAGGGGAGTTTTTGTGTAATTCTTGTATATCAATTTTCTCTGTTAATACAAGTCATTTTTCTCCCAAATTCTATTCTGACTTTGTATTGCATCCCCAACACATCCCAATTAGATAGCTAGGCAGGATGAAATCAAGTAGTATAGTATCTTTTAGGTGACAGAAGTGATCTTATATAGGCAACAAGTATACCTAAACTTGCTTCCTTGGGATAATCTTCAGTGTCTCATGTATGTCGTAAGGGTACACAATCCAATGAGAGCATGACAAGACATATTCAATTTTTAATGCATTCAAATATATATCACTTTGTTTTTGTAAAATTGATCTTCTCTAAAATTTCTTATCATATGTTTAAGATATATACATAAATTTTCAAGGTTTCTCTCATATACAAGTTTACAACTTTCATCGTCTACACATTTAAAGAAATAGATTCTTTTTTCTTTTTAGTAAAAAATGGTCAATGATTGAGCATCAATTAGAGAGTTCACGTTCAGAGATTCTTTCTTTCAGCGTTAAAAAATAAGGGGGGAAAAAAACAAACTCTTTTAATGGATATATATACATAAACGAGTATTAAGCTATAAATGTTAACGTGTATGTGATGATCGATATGCTAATAGAGAGTAGGTAATATCATTAACGTTTTGGCTTCGGACTTGGTATACAACTACTACATTTCACAAAAAAAAAACATATCGTCATATGAAATTACTAATCTTTTCTACATATTTGGAACGGTTAAAAGTCAAATTCGACTCTCCCTTTTAAAGTAATTTTGGAGAAGAAAGTAATGGTAATTGATGATTAACATTCATTGAGTGTGGAAGACCTTTATATATATATGTTTAAAAATAGGAGAGCTGATCGGGGCACAAAACAAACCGTATCTCAACTCAAATCGGTTGGTTCATGTAGTATAGCATGTAATATCTTGAAATGAAAGTGAAATGTTTAAAGCTGAACTACTTACACCCTTTATTTTGGTTGACACCGTCAACGAGTTTTATATTTAGCCTTTGTCAGTTCATAATTCATGAAACAGTGACATCTCGCTAACAGGTGTCAAGCTTACAAAAGAGATAAAAATTACTGTGTAAGTTGTACATGTGACAGAAGCATAACAATGGCTGCCATGCACAAGGCTTGAATGTAAGCCACTTATTTTTCTTACGTGTTGACGAGCAGCTTTCGAGGAGGAAAGAAATCTTAGAATGCAACGGTAATGTATATTAAATTAACATGAATGAGTGATGATCAGCTAGATGCACGCACGTCTGTTGCTGCCAAGGTTCCTTTTTATTTTATTTTTAAAGGTAGTCAGATGATCCCCAAGAAATGATTGATAACAGAATATGTCACAATAGCTAACACTAAGTCTTTTATCAGTAGTATTAATCATTTAACTCTCAAAAATAGCGCATATGAGTTTCATTTGATTAAGAGCTTAAATTTCTCGTTAAATTGCTTCAGTTAAATACAGAAAACTGCGCATGTTTTGCAACTTGTAAATTGTCATTTCTGAGTTAGCAAGGCCATGCCTGGACCAGATCTAGCTAGGGCGTGGAATATATATTCTTGATTGAAGATCAGCTTGTGCCAAGTCTCTATCTCACTCTGAGAGCCGAAAAATTAATTTTTGATCTACCAAGTAACAAATGAATTAATAACTTTGGCTTACTTGTGGACTAGCTTTGTGTTAGTTTGATATGTAGTGCACTTCAATATCACATTGCTTTTGTTCATTCAACCTTGTGGCAACCGAATCCGAAATCATTATTATTAATTTCCTTGTAATACCCCTTTATCAATGCAGCGCCATGGTCATCTGAAAGTGATTGATCATAATAAATTTGTGTCACTGAGATACTCATGGATAATAGCCGGATCCAAGAAGACTCACGAGGGCTGGGCCCCCCTAAAAATTATCTTCCTTTTATCCCATTATATATAAATAGTTATTATTACACCATTTTTTTTAAAATAGATTTTGCTTTTTTTTTCCCCTTAAAATTAGCATATTAAGCATTTTGCAACATCTTTTTTTTAACAACAATGACATGCATATGCCCCTTTTTATCTAGATAATGTATTGAAATATATATAACCATGTCAGGTTGATATTTCATAAATCATATTCTATATTTTTTTTCTTGTTTAGTTTACTCTGTATAAATTACATCTTTCTCTTTGTTTTTTTTCTTTTAAAGTTTGTAATTATAATCAATCAACTTAACTAAAAGAGAATACAAATTTGAAAAATTCTTATTGAACGTTAATAACCAACTTGATGAACATTTTTGTATAATTTTTTGTGAAATTATATATTATATGTGTATGATGTATTTCTCATTATTTTGTTATTTATTTGTATTGATTAGAGTTAAAAAAAAAAAACTAGTAAACATCCTATATATACATATGTTCGACAGTTTTTATTATTTTTATTCATTTGTACTCATTTTGGATAGAAAGTAATTAATGTATACTACGAAGTTTTTTTTTTGACACATATATGAAGAGTTATTCGGAGGAATTTACTTTTTAGTTGACATTCTATCTAAAAAAAAATGTTAATAGTTTAAAATAGAGTAATGTTAGTCATACAAACTACTTATACAAACTCACATATACAAACTGACGTGGCAATCCTATATGATTGCCACATCACTCATGTTAATTAATATTATTTATTATTAATATGAGTAATGCTATTATTACAAATTACTTATACAAACTTATTTATACAAACTGACATGGCATGATGTGATTTGATAAATAGATGCAGTGATTTGATAAATATATATTAATAATAAATAACATTAATTAACATGAGTGATGTGGTGATCATATAAGGATGTCACGTCAGTTTGTATATGTGAGTTTGTATAAGTAGTTTGTATGAGTATCATTACTCTATTAATACATATTTATCAAATCACTGCATTTATTTATCAAATCACATCATGCCATGTCAGTTTGTATAAATAAGTTTGTATAAGTAATTTATAAGAATAGCATTACTCTTTAAAATAAAGTTGTGCCAAAATTAATGTGCAAGATCTTGATGCTACTCTTTGTTTTTTTTATTTAAATAAATTTCTATCGTCAAATTTTATTGATAAAAGTTATTAATATTAAAATATCTAAGATGACCCCTCTTATCTAAAGTGCAGTGTCCACCAGGATATGTAAATTAATCCAAAGATATTGAAATTATGATACTTATAAAACTTTGCAAAACAAAGTTGATTTATTCACAACTAAACATTTAAAATACAGCTGCACGAAAGAGCTATAACCAGAAGAAGAAGGAAACAAATAGCCGGTGGTTGAGTCTTGATCGACCGCAGAATTGTGATCTCATCTCAACTACAGACTGAAGTGCTCCAGTATGAGCAGGTACGTGCATATTTGTCACTTGGTCTCCTTTTGTTTATTTTACTATGACAAAGCAGCTTATTTATTTATTTTACAATTAAAGTTTGGTGTGGCAACATTAGCCAACGTTCTTGAGAAAAGGGCAGCTTAAAGCTGCTGATTCTTCAGCAAAGTTTTCTATTTTCGCACCCTTGAGGAGACCTCCAAGCAATTCTCCACGATCATAAAAGAACTCAACCTTCTCAATTTTCATGTCTTCATTCACCTGTTTTAGCATAAAAAATACATTTTTTTTTTAAGTAGCCCGTCGAAAGTGTGTTAATGTATGTATTTAATTTTATGGAGATAGATACCTCAAACATGGCCATGCCAAAGAGTTCTATCATCTCTCCAGTTGCGGGATGCCCTTTGAAAGGACCCTCCATGTAGCCCCAGTGCCTGAACTTGTAAACAATAACTGGCGGTCCGCTGTAAACTTGGAGTATCTCCAAAGCAAACCCTCGTGGGAACGTTTTTGCATAAGTGCTGAGATATGATGCTGGCGTTTCATCAACTGGATCGTAGGCCCTTAACTCCTTTGGCAGGGAAGTGTTCCAAAAAAAGATGTAACTTCCTCCACCCTCGCTTATTTCTTTCATAGTGTGAGCTTTCTTTCCTGTTAACCATTTGTACGTGCTTATTATTAGCTACCCTGCTAGCAAAAAATATATTTGTACTTGAATGGTTAGTTCAATTGAGTGTGATCTATTGGGTCATGTTAATTAATTACCATTAAGGCTGAAAGGATACTTGTTGGTATCAATTGTTTTAAAGTCTTCAAAGCGTGTCTTATGGACAATTTCCATTTCCCATGACTTCACAAGGTTCTGCACCTTGTCTTCAAGTGACCCAGCAGGCCAAACCTTAGAGTAACGCATATTTCATAGTTAGATAAGTAAAACATAATATAGAGTTTAAACTATATATTATAATAATAATTAGATAAAGAAAAGAGACTTAACTTCTATATAGAAATTTATACCTTGGTTCTGCCTTCTTCAAAGAGCTTGTTAACAACTTCATAGTTGGGAGTGGTACCAAACCTCCATTTGGTTTTCGTCTCTCCTCCTTCCAAGATATAACGATACTTATCTCCCTCATGAACTGCTGCGGGTGCCATTATCTCCTAAGTAGCTAGCTTGCTATCTAGCCAAGAATGTTAAGGTAGTGAATTTTTATGTTACAGAAGGGACCCCTATACAGGCTAAAGGGGCCACAAATTGTACTTAAAATAATGTAGCTGGAGCGTCTTAACACTCCATGTACGAAGTCAACACACGAATATAATTGGCTGATGATTTATTATTGATTATATCACAATGAAACTTATATATCCGCCACATGGAATTATTTTTTAATTAATTAAATTCCTTAACATTCAAGATTTCGATTAATATCACTCACCTTTTATTTTAAATCACAAAAACTCCCAATTGTTGAAACAATTACTTTAGTCTAGTCGACTTCATTCAAATAATAAACTGCAAATTGATATTTTTAATTATTTGGCAATAATTTATGATCAATTTGATAACGCTATATATTATTGACCTTAAATCAATTTTTTTTATCATTATACAATTTTTTTCTAATATTCACTCTTTAAAAAATGTAAATTTAATATTACATTATGATTTAAACAAAATCCGATTTCAGTCATAAAATCTGAAAAAGACTTATGAGGAACGAAATTATAATGCCATCTACATATCCATCCAAAGAAATTATTATAAGTAGTTATATAAAAGTATCTATGTTAAACGAACCAACCATAAGTACCTTAGATAAAATAAAAGCATAATGGATCAGTCACAAATGATATCTAAGCTATTTGTGCAAAGCTCTAAATTTGGAAGCAATAACTCTCAAACTAAACTTACCTTTCAATAAACTGCTTTAATCGCTATTTTAATCAAAGGGCCGAACGGAATTGGAAGCTAGTGTAGTGACGTATCCTCCATAACGCCAAAACCTCCAAGTTTGATCGGCTTCCTCCTCTGGTTGGCGCCAAGTCCAACCGCTAATGTGATTGGTCGGTGGTAGCATAGTTAATTTATATGTTTGCTTCTCTTCCATTTTTCCTTCTTTTTCAATTAAAAGTCCACTCTCTTTCTCTCACGCAAATCCCAAACTTAGATTTTAATATAATCATAAGAATTACCTTTTCATTTCAATCCCATCATATAGTTCAAGGCGAGAGATCAGTCGATATTGTACCTGTATATATATAGTTGAAGTAAATTTCGGAAACTTAATTTGTAAATTGTCAAAATAGTATTAAATGTGATTGTCATTACCCTAAATTTGAAAGTCCTTAATTCATTTTTTTTTTTAAAAAATCTAAACAGTTGTTTTTAGTGGGGCTATGGTCAATATGGTTATCCCTGTTCATTTTGATGACTGCTCTCAGAGCTTCAATGAGCACAAGTCAAAGCTTTCTCTGACTGTCTGTCTTCCCCCTCCCACTCCACCCCCGCCCCGCGCCCCGCCGCCGCGCCGCCCCCCCCCCCAAATTGCCTTAACAGTTTCTTTCTTAACAGTTTCTTTCTCTTCCTCCCTTGATTTCACTTTGTGAGGATCTTTATAGAATATCTCTGCCTTAATTAAAATTGTTACACCCAAGACCTACACAAAGTGGTTAAGGTGGGTTATATTTAAGTCTCACATTGTCTGATGATAAAGATATTGGCAAATTTAAATATCCCATAAACTCCATTAGCCGTTGAAAGTCTTTTGCTTGCAAAGCGCAAAAACAAATCTGTAAGTAGACAATATCTAACGGTAGATTGAGATATAATAAAAATTATAAGCCAATGATGTATTCACACATTTTTTTTTTATTTGCGTAGTGTAGACTAGAGCCTAGATACTAGTCAGATGAGAGATTTAGATATCTATATGAGAAAATTTACCATGCTAACTTAATTAAATATAAATAAATTGACAAAATATTATCAGAAAACGACTTCCTGATTAAAATTTATGGATAATAAATTAGAATTATCTGATCATATAATCTTTATCTATTATTATATTTTTTTAAGAATGTGGTTGATGATTATATAAGCATAGAATATGTATTACTAATGACATCGTAATGGCAATTAATATGCCCACCTTTACAATTTTCCATTCAAAATTTCGCGTCGATCGAGCTGTTATCCTTTCATGGAATCTTCAATCTTGCCAAAGCCTTTGTTTTTCTCTAGCCATCGATGGGATCATGGAATATATAAGACAGATTGTAGCTGACAAGACTCACCATCTCATAAAATACGAGTCAACACATCAGTTGTTGATGCACTAAAAGTTTAACATATATAATATAATATTGAATGTCCAACTAATATGGATATAGTTAGAAATTATTATTCTCGCTTTGGTCATTCAATTTTTATGGCAACCTTTTTATTAAGTCATCAATTTTTTAGGGAAAATTCGAACATAAGATCATTTAGTTATTTTGGTTTTCACACAATATTAAAAAAATGCACTTACCTAAAAAATAAAGTTTTTATTATAGTTTAAAAGTGATTTATCATCAAGTTACCGTAAATTTGGTAAGAAACTGAAGCACTCGTATGCATGTATAAGACAACATGTGTCGTGTTAAATTTTACATTAAGTTGGCTCATATTCTGACATAATCAATCATGAGAACACAACTGCATAAAACTCCAAACCGAGAAAGCCATAACAGAATAAAAGAGGGAACTAATTGCTGCCGGTTGAGAATTGACCAGTTGACAACCGAGAACTGTGATCTCTCAAGTCGCAGCTACAGACTGAAGTGCCCACTATGACTATGAGCACCTATGTATTTATTACTTTAGTTCCCTTTTTTTTTATTTTTCCAGGATAAAGTAGCATAATTATTTATGTTACAATGAGAGTTTTGTACGGCAACATTTCATCAGGCGTTCTTGAGAAAAGGGCAGCTTAGAGCTGCTGACTCTTCAGCAAAGCTTTCAACTTTGGCACCCTTCAGAAGGCCTCCAAGCAATTCTCCGCGATCGTAAAAGAATTCCATCTTCTCAATTTTGATCTCTTCATTCACCTGTTTTGGAACAAAATTAATTACATTTTTTTTAATGAAACCTATCCAAAATGTAAATATATAGTTACGGATATCCAATATATATTAATTTGCGTGGCGTTAGAGATACCTGAAGTACGGCCATGCCAAAGAGTTGCACCATCTCTCCAGTTGCGGGATGCCCTTTGAAGGGACCCTCCATGTAACCCCAGTGCCTGAACTTGTAAGCAATAACTGGCGGTCCACTGTAAACTTGGAGAATCTCCAAAGCAAACCCTCGTGGGAAGGTGGTGCTGAAAGTGTTAAGATATTGCGTTGGTGTTTCATCAGCTGCGTCGTAGGCCCTTAACTCCTTCGGCAGAGAAGTTGTCCAAAATAGGCCGTAACCTCCTCCAAGCTTCCCTATGTCTTCCATAGTCAGTGCTTTATTTCCTGCATAAAATCGTTTTATTACATGCATATTAGTTAATTATTATATATGTGCTTTGAAATAACAATAGGTTAATTAAGTGTTTATTTGATGTTGCTTACCATTCACGCTGAAAGTATACTTGCTCGCATCAATTGTTTCGAAGTCCTCGACGCGTGTCTTATGGAAAATTTCCATTTCCCATGACTTCACAAGGTTCTGCACCTTTTCTTCTAGTGACCCGGCAGGCCAAACCTTACAGTAGTACATCACTCAACAGTTAGATAATACACAGTTAATGTAACAATTGTATATTTGTCAATAATAGTTAGAGAAGATAGACATAATTGAATAGAAATTAATTTATACCTTGGTTCTGCCTTCTTCAAAGAGCTTGTTCACAACATCATAGTTAGGCATGGAACCAAACCTCCATTTCGTATTCTTCTCTTCTTTCAAGATATAACGATACTTATCTCCCTCAACCACTGCAGGTGCCATTTCCTAAAGGTTGGAGCTAGTATACTGAATTTGCATCTACAGAAGGGACATTTATATAGGGAAAACAGACCTTATAATTATTGTCAAAAATTAAAAGCAATGCTGTGTTGGGGGTCATTACACTTCATGTACAGAGTCAGTGCTTCAAGGTAATTGGCTGATGGTTAATAAAATATTGTTATATGATTGCAATGATGGACTTATCCATCATATTGGAATCATTCATTGATTAATTAAATTCCTACAACCCGATATTTCTTCTTAAATTACACGTCTACAATCGTGATTCGTGAATTTTGAATTGAATCACAAAACTCTGATATAATTAACTGACGTAGTAACTTTTAGTCTAAGCAGCTAGTTGGCAAAAATAATATTCTTAATAGCGTTTCAATTTAATCTAAATAAATCTTATTTAATTTAATTAGTTGGATTTAGTCAATTGGTATATGAATTTATAAACTAAAAAATAAACTACCTAAATCCCATGAATTATATTATAAAAATCTTCCAATAATCGATTTACCCCAAACAAAATATAATAAAAAAATGGAGCTCATTTAATGAGTTTAATCCAAAATATATTAATTATAATCAATCAATTTACTTTCGTCATAAATAATCTAAAAATAATATTTACTGTTTCTATTTTTCTTATTAATTGTGTTGGTTTTGATTTGTCTTTTAATTAATAATACTTTAGCTCAGATTTTTTCTCATTTCTAAGATTAGGTTAAACTGATTGAAACTTAATTATTTGCATCCATGAATTCGGGAATAGTTTAATTCTTAATTGGATTGAGTTTAATTGAAAAATCTCTAAATTAGCAATCCAATCAATCCAGATCAGGAACCTTAATTCTTAGTAACTCAATAAAGTTTCTTATCAATTTGATAGATGATATATCAACATCATACAAGGCAGAATTCATTATTTTAATGCAACTGTTAATACATACCATATAATATAAAGTCATATTACAATGTGATCCTAATAAAATTCAAATAAAAAATATATTAAGATACTTTCAAAATAATATTTCGTCCTATAATTATTCACTTGAAAATTAATTGTAAGTTCTGAAAGTATGCAATTATAAGTAATATAACAGTAAACTATAAAGTAAATCGGCACAGAAGGATTTTACGTGGTTCGGTTATAAAACTTATATCCATGGACAGCTTTAGAGTTGTAATTCACTAAGTTCTTGTTTGTACAATCTTTAAGATCGTTTACAGTGTTGACTCACTCTTACACACTGACCTAACTTTTGTAAAAAAAAAAAAAAAAAATCTCGCTAAGATCTTAAACTCTGGTGACACTGCTTATTCTCTGTCACAGATAACTTAACAACACATTGTTAAGTAAATCATAACCACGATGTCTGATACTGAATTACATAAACACTTAACTCACAAGTTCTTTGAAGTGTATACTAACTCAGATAGACCTAAGTAAAAATTCATGCACGATTACAACTTCTCATACATGAATAAAACACTCATAAAATCAAATCAATGAAATATTCCAATTTGCGTTAAAGCTCTCCTCTTAATCCTTAGAATGTCGTGACATAAACTCACACAACTAATATACATACTTTATGAAAACAGAATCATTATATATATTGGGATGTCTGATCGATATCTCATTGAAATACTATAAAAATCCTAATCAAACTCTTAATAAGATAAAGACAAATATAATAGGAAGTGATATAATTAACTCCTAAAGAAGTTAGGACACACATAGATATTCTCATACTTTAACTAGGATACATTAAATAATGTCCTAATCTAAGAAGATATCTATTATGAATCAAATACTTCCTAAAATATACTTCTAGAAATAATAAAATAATAAACAATATAATATTCTTATTTTATCGCAAGTTGATCCAAAAAATTATCATGTGCATGACACATGCAAGTTTCGGAAATAGCTTGGGTACAGCAGCTGTACCCATACAGCCACTGTTCATTTCGTATAAAAATCATAAATTCATATATAAGAATTGTAAATGAATATATAATAGTTTTAAAGTTGTAAATAAGTATATAAAAGTTGTAAATACAACTTTTATTTATTCGTTCACAACTTTTATATATCAATTTACGACTTCTATACAAAATGAACAATGATGTATGAGTACAGCTGATGTACTGTAGCCGAACTCGCAAGTTTCACACGTTAACACCAATATTAATTAACCAAGATTATTTTAACTAAATAATAAAGTCTCGTAACGAAAACAAATATATAAAAACTATAATAATCTCATTAGATAAACTTAGGAGTGCGTAAACTGCCAGTTTATTTTAATAAAACTCAAAACTTGGAAGCAACAACTCTTAATAATCAAATTAGCCGCTGCCTCGTAGTAATACGTTGCAAAATGGCGTTGCATTTATTTAATAATTAATGCCTAAAATAGAGAAAGTTGTCGAAAGGAAACCTCCATGATTTATGGGTTTCCGCACCTTGGTGGTGCCAACGTCGCCGTCGATTCATGGTAGTGGTAGGATTAATTAATGCTAATTTGTTTTCTAATTCTTTTCCACTTCTTTTTCAATTGAACCCCACTCTCTCATCCTCACTATCCCTCTTTTGCACGCAAATCCCATTCCCTAATATTATATAATATTCAAAAACAAATACACTTTCATTTCAATATTGTTATATAATTCTTATATACTTCCAACTGAAAGAATTACATAAATAGTAATCTTTTGTAACGCTAGAATTTAGTTATAGTATACTTAAGAGGGTAAATTATGATTTATAAATTTTATGTCTTAAGTGATAATATACCTACGCACACATATCTAACATTAATAAAAAAATAATTTGTAAAGGAAAATGTGATAAATGACACAGCATTAGATACTACTTAATTAGAAATCCAAAATCAATCTATAGGTACAAATTAACTAATAAATCTTATGATCATATATAGGAAAAGTATCTTTTGACTAAAGCTATACGATCAATCAGCACCTTATTAAAAGTATTCATATCATGCAATTCCTAAATATACGTTCCTATTCTCTTTTCCATTATTAACGTATTTACATACCACACATGATTCTGTGTTCATATGTATACATACTTTAGTAAATATAATAAAACATGTTTGACTTTATTAATGTATTTACCCTTTTTTCATTTGAGTATGGCTATATTTGAACCCTCTAAATCTCTTAAACGTAATTAAGATTTAAAATATATAAATATATTTTAAATAATATATATCTTATATATAATTGGTATTTCTTAAGAAACTTACATTTTATTCTAAAACACATATTATCAATAATTTCAATTTTTTTCAATTTTTTATTTGTTTTCTTATTGTTTGTGTGGGGCGGACTTTCTCCTTTCGCAAGGTAAATGTGTATCAAAGCTTAATTGATTTTTTTTTTTAACTTTTTTACTGCCTTATCTTGACTTTTGATTTTGGATTGTCTCAACAAATTTAACCATCATTTCGTTATACACCTATTATCCATGCAGTGCATGGTTGTCTGAAACTATTGATTATAACCATAAATTATATTTGGGCCGTGTGACGCACAGAAGCAGAAGCAAGTACTCAAGGAGATGCAAGAGAAAATTAGTAAGAGACTTGTAAAACTTTGCAAGAAGTTGATTCATATATTGACATAATAAAGTTAACATTAGAACACAGCTGCATGAATCTTCCAAACAAAAAAGCTACAACGTCCAGAGGAAAAAGGGAACTAATATAGATGCTGATTGAGTCTTCACCAGAGAAATGTGATCTCTCAACTACAGACTGGAGTGCCCAGTATATATGAGCACTTCTATATTTATTACTTTAGACCCCTTTTGTTTATTTTTGCAGGATGAAGAAAAGTATTTATTTATTTATTAATTATGTTATATTTGGTGTGATGACATTAGCCATAAATGATCAATTCTTGAGAAATGGGCAGCTTAAAACTGGCTCTTCACCGAAGCTTTCTATTTTGGCACCCTTCAGGGGACCTCCAAGCAGTTCTCTGCGATCGTAAAAGAACTTCACCTTCTCAATTTTCATCTCTTCATTCAGCTGTTTAGAGTGAAAATACATATTTTTAAGTAACTGAATCAGCGATTATTAATATCAAAAATATATATGTGTGTGTGTGTAGAGATAGACACCTCAAATATGGCCATTCCAAAGAGTTCTATCATCTCTCCAGTTGGAGGATGCCCTTTAAAAGGACCCTCCATATAACCCCAGTGCCTGAACTTGTACACAATAACTGGCGGACCAGTGTAAACTTGGAGAATCTCCAAAGCGAACTCTCTAGGGAATGCTGTGGTGAAAGTGTTAAGATATGAAGTTGCTGTCTCATAGTTAATTTGGCAGTACCAAGTAACAAATTAATAACTTTGGCAGGGAAGAGTCCCATAGTGGGATGTAACCTCCCCCACGCTTGCCTATTTCTTCAATAGTTTGAGCTTTCTTTCCTGTAAATCATTTTACAAGCATATAGTTATCCTGATGGAAAAATATATTTGTGCTTTGAATAGTTTATAATAAAGTGTTTATTAGTTTAACCATTCAGGCTGAAAGTGTACTTGTTGGTATCAATTGTTTTAAAGTCTCCAATACGTGTCTTATGGAAATTTTCCATTTCCCATGACTTCACAAGGTTCTGCACCTTTCCTTCCAGTGACCCAGCAGGCCAAACCTTACAGTACGTAATAATCACTGAGTTAGATATACAGTATATATTAACTTTAAAATAATTAACATGAAACATATATATGCAAATAAGTATATGTGTGTATTTTATGGAAGTGTATACCTTGGTTCTGCCTTCCTCAAAGAGCTTGTTGACAACTTCATAGTTGGGAGTGGTGCCAAACCTCCATTTTGTATCCTTCTCTCCTCCTTCTTGCAAGATATAACGATATTTATCTCCCTCGACTACTGCGGATGCCATCTCCTAAGAGATCTCTATTTATATGCAAGTAATAGTCTTTAGCTTGGAATACTGTACTGGATTTGTATGTTACAATTAATAAGGGCCTTTATATAGGCCTAAAGTAGCAGTTACTGTTACTTAAAATAAGCAAGCTTGAGTGCCACCGTGTATAAAGTCAACACTTTAACGTAATTGGCTGATGTGATTAATAATTGATATTTATCCATTACATGTGAATCATTTGTTAATTAATGAAATTCCTTACAACTCAAGATTTCTCTTTATATCAATTATCTATTTCTAATTAGATCACAAAACTCCGGATATCTTAGATAAAAATCTTAGTTTATGCACTACCTATTGATTAGAGAAAAGTTTATATTATTAGTTGATATTAACGATATTAATAAAATAAATTATAAAACTTGAAAAAAAATGCATGAGATAAGGATATGTATGTCTATCTAATAATATTATGACATAAAAGAATAATACTATAAATGAAAATTCATAAATTAAAAAAAAACTATAAACAAGTTGAGGAGTTATTTTAATATTTAGTAGGTTCATTTTTTTTTAATTGCTTAGTCAAGTTTAACCTAAAAACAAAAGTATTCTTCCTGATGAGTTTAAGAAGTATTGAAAAATAGCTTTTAATCAGCTAGTGAGTTGGCCCTGTCAACTTGTTATGATTGACGAACAAGCAGCATGTTAGATACCTACTTGGTGACCATATGTTTTGGTCTCCTTAACTCATTTATGTCTAACTAATGAGTGGGCCGATCGTCAAACCTCAGTTGGTCAAGCAATCAAAAAATTAGGGTTCGGTTAAATTTTAAAAACTCTTCTTCAATTGGTTATTTTTACAAAATTCTCCTATAAACTTTTTATATATTGTGATGTTATACAAGATAGTAATATCATGTATGTTAATCTTTATAAAATATGTCATATAGGAATAATATTATACATACAAAGTAATGTATTACCAAATGAGTGGTAAAATAATAATAATAATAAATTTTAATAAAAAATATGACATGAAATGAGCAATGTTATATCACACACTTTATATACAAATTTTTATATAAAGACTTGTATTTTTAATATTTACCCAAAAATAAACTAATACTAGTCATATGTACTAGTTAGATGAAAAGAGAATATATTTACACAAATAATATAATACACGATTAGACCATGAAAGGCTAAAACCGTCCTTTTCTTAACAAAACTCTAACTTTGGAAGCAATAACTTTGAATCGAAGCTACCTTTCATTAAACTGCATAAGGGCATTGTACCATTATTGTAGTTTGTTTAATCACTATTTTAATGGGAGTGGCCAAAGCTAGCCTTGTGACGAATCCTTCATGACGCCAAACCTCCGAGTTTGATGGGCTTCCCGTCTCGGTGATGGTGATGGTGATGCCAACGGAGCCCGTGGCAGTGGTGGGCATTAATAATTTGCGCTTAAGCTTATCTCCCATTTTTTTGCTTTTTAACTTTGCAATTAACAGTCTCGTTCACTTCGGGTCTTCCACTTTCCTCTCTCTTGCAAGCCAATCCCATCCTCTAATTTTACTATAAGCACAACAAATATAACTTCCTTTCATTCTTCTTGTATATATTTATACTTCAAAGAAGAGAGAGTTGCATGGTAGATCTTGCAAGCGGTCGATCAACTAAATGATATTCGATAATAAATATCAAATAATATTACGATAAAAGGTGATAATATTTTGATAACATTTATTATGTTACTAGCGTTATAGCATAATAGATTCTGTAAAGGGGTTGTAAGTTCATTATTTAAATACTACTAAAAGCATGTGTAAAACTCTATTGTATGACCTTGAAGATGAAGTTCTTAATTGAATTTGCCTTTTTTCATTTTTCATTTCCTTTTTCTTTTCATGTGTGTCTTTATTTATTCTATTTTGGTCTCTTATATATAGATCTTTATTCAAAATACACTGGTGTTTCCTAGGGATGCAATGGGGTGGGTAATATATATCTAAGAGTAATTATAGATATACAACCAAATTATATAACTTAACTCATACAACCTGATTTGGCACATAGTAATTGGATGGGTGGATCTCACTTTATTTATTAAAATTTATTTAATTAATTTTTCATTTTTATCCATCCAGTGAATTTATATCATATTAGGTTGTATGAATTAGGTTATACAATTTAATTGTATACGTAGCATTGTCCTATATCTAATAGGTTATTGTTTTGAGAGGTGATAAGAATGAACAGTAACATATATGCAATTGGTTGTTACATACCAATTTCAGTATATAGTTCTCTTTTCTTATTTAATTTTTTTTTTGCTAAATTTTTTCATGCTACTTTTTTATAAATTTATATGTGAACTATTTGTCTAAATCTCCGGTTAATTTCACTCTTCTCAGTTGTTTTCTTAGTTCTTACTTTAAATGGCCATCACAGAAAGTAAAGGAATATATGAAGGGTGCCTATGAATGTTTGGATTCAAAACTCTTTGCAAGCCAATTCTTGCTCGAAGTTAAGATTACCAGAATTTAAGGATGAAAATCAAGAAAAATCCTTAAATAAATAAATAAAATGTTTGACTTAAGCAACAAGTTGATTGATGATAGGAATAATAAACAGCTACAAAGTCCCAACTGAAAAGTCATAACAAAAGGAGAAAAGAAATCCTTTAACTGAATGCTGGTAGAATTTTATTGCAGATTAGTGCATCTTTGACCCTCAAACCAAAGTGGTTCCAGTAACCAAATTGACCGTTTATTCACTTTTTAGATATTTCTCAGACATTATGTTTGGTAAACTGAGACTATGATATAGGGATGAGAATTGAGAGGCTTAAGACAAGAACAAGACTTCAACATTCATTGGTTCCATCTTAGCCAGTGTTCCTGAGTAGAGGGCAGCTTGAGGCTGCTGCTTCAGAAGATCTATCTATTTTAGCAACCCTAAGGAGACCTCCAAGAAACTCTCCACGATCGTAAAAGAACTCCACCTTCACAATTCTCATTGCTTCATCCATCTGTTTTACCAAGAAAAAGACTCTTTATTTTGCACCTCCAATGAAACGAAATATATGTAACACCCTAGTATGTGTAACCACAATTACCATGTATTTAAGCATCTAAATTATTAGTACTTTTGTATAATTGTAAAGGTGATAAAGCAAATTAAAAATTATGATAGAGTGACTTTGAAAGGATTGAAAAATGGAGGGCTTACATAAAATTTCACCCAATCCTTATCTATATAAATGTGGGAGAACTCTGGAAAATTTCATTTTCTTTCTTGTCTCTGCAAAAACGTTTCCAGCCCTCTCTCTTTCTCTCAATTTGCTTTCTTCACTTGTGGAATTCAAGGAAAATTGAATAAGCTAGAAGGGAATTAAGGTAAATTCATCTTCTCCTTCTTCCTTTAGAGCCTAACCATGAAATTCTATAAGAAAAATGTTAGATTCTACAATGATTAATCTTGTATTTATGTTATATACATCATGGTACATGTTAGAAAAAATGATATTATATGTGTTATAGTATATTGAAGGAGAAGGGATGATGTTTGGGAAGTAGCAAACATGATTGAGTGAAATTCCTGCAGAGCCTCTTTGCTGAACAGGGGTTAGTCCAAAAAATCCTATAAATTATAGGTCCACTTTCTGGTTTTTAAATTTTTATATGATAAACTAGACACATCAAGGAGTTTATAGAATTTTGAAACACTCAAAAATTCGTAGTGTGTGAATTGTAATAAAGTTTTGAAGTTCTGGTTCGAAATTGTGAATTCCCCTGTTTTAGAACAGGCCATGGGGAATGAACTCGATTTGAGGGGGCAAATTTTTGTAAAATTTCTTGATTTTTAATATGAAATCCCTTGGATATGTTTTCTGTTAGACTGTAAATTTTCATGACTTTTTAAGATGTGTATGAATTTTTATGAATTTCCAAATCTGGACTTAAAGAATTGTGAATGACAATTTTCAAAACAGAGCATATGGAGGAAATTTCATTTGACTGACTTAAACTCCTTAGAAAATCATGATTTTTCGGGTAATAACTCTTACATGTGTCTAGTTTTGGACTGAAAAGTTTGGTAGACATTTGATTATTGTAGAATTTTATAAAATTCTTCAAAGTTGCACTGTTCAGTTGAGAGGTCTGCAGACAGATTTGCTGTGTGAATGAAATTAAGGATTTTCAAGGGGTATATGATCTTATTTTGACTCAATAAAATTCATGGACTATAATATGTATGTCTATTTGAGTTTCACGAAGTTTGGTGATGATTGGAAATGAATAACCTCTTATTATAATAATCCAACCAATATGTGTGTGTGATAGAGTTTAATAAATGATGTTATTGGTTGGTTGAATTGTTGTTAACCTACAAGGGATTTAATGACTTCTAAATGGACACTGATCAGTGTGTCATGACTATGGCAATGGTTACCTGAGAGGAAGGAGAAGAAGAAGAGATAAACTTTAAACAACTGCTTGTCAAGAAATACAGGACAACGAAATTAAGAGGCGAGGCTAATCAAGTAAGTAGCTAAACCCTTCTGAGGACACAACAGATGTTAACTATTAATGAAATGTGTTTAATGATTGTGATTGTGAATATATGTGAGTTGTGTGGATGGAATGTGTATGGGGCCATGAATACATGGACCTTGATATAGGAAATGATTTAATTGGGGTTTATAGTGATTTATGCAATGTGTGATTTGACACACTTTGATGTGTATGTGAGTTACATGTTGGTGTAAATTCTGTGTGTGTGAGATATAGAAATGTGAATATGCCCTCGTATATGTGAATTTGTTGTGATATGGCTTAAATAACATAATTTGTTGAGATTGTCGACGAGAATTTAGCCGAATGGCGTAGATGTCTTGTTGGCTTCTTTCCGGGATATGTGATGCCTTTCCATGCTACACGTTCGATGGCGATGCGTGCATGGAAATCTAGTGGTCTTGAGGACGTCCATTCCACGGATAAGGGATTTCTCATCTTCTGTTTTAGAACTGAGGATGAGGTACATGCAATCATTGCTCGAGGTTCTTAGATGTTTGGAGGTAAATTCATTTACCTGCAGCAATGGCATCCGCATCTGGATTTCAATCTTACAGCATTCTGGACACTACCAGTTTGAATCCGTTTGTATGGCCTGCCGTTTCCTTTGTGGACAGCCAAAGGCCTTAGCATTATCTCCAGCATGGTTGGAGAACCTCAATCTTGTGATAAGGCGACTTCTGATCTATCTAGATTAGAGTATGCGAGGGTTTGTGTTTTTATTGATGCAAGACGCCCTCGAGTTAAGAACTTTGAGTTCAGGTGCAAACTCTCTTCAGAGCCCATCAAAATTCAAGTTGAATATGAGTGGACTCCAAAACATTGCCCCAAATATTGCCAGTTTGGTCATCGTTGTCCAGAACCGGTAAAGACTTCAAGTCCAGATAAGAATGAGGCTAGCACCTCTGATAGTACCCCTTTGAGAAAAGAAAAGGATGTGACCAAGGTCGCTGATTGCACCAAAATAGTTGCTATCCCAGAAGTTTTTGCAGTGCAAGTTGAGCCTCCGAAAGCTACTACACTTCCGAGTGCAGAGTCAGTTTCAGATTCTGATTCTCCATCTCCTTTTGCGACCGACGAGGATAGACTTTTGGGCACTATGAAATGTTCTATAAATCGTGAGGCATCTATTTCCTAAGGGCGGATACCTACTGAGTCTTCTCCCACTCGTTTTGAGCCTTTGATTGGGCTCAGTGAGGATGATCAACCTGATAGGATTGACCATACCCATTCGGACACCCCAGCTATCCCGGTAAAGAAGGGTAAGAAGAAGAAAAACAAGAAGGGTTAAAGCTCTTGTATTTTTATGTTTTAGACCGTTTGTGATCATTTCTCTTTTATGTTGTTAAGGTCGTTTGTGGCTTTTTTACTTTGTTTAGGCTGCTTGTGGCCTTCATTTTCTATCCTTTTGTTGGATTGTATGTTTAGACTTTACGTCCTTTTGTAATTCTTGGGGTATGCCCCTCGGATTTTTGTACATTATAACTTTTTTGGTTTTATATTACTAAGTAACTTTTCCAAAAAAAAAAGATGTGTGTATATAAAGAATGAAATACATGCCAAACATTCTAGGATACTAATTCCTCATGTGGATGACATGACAAATGAATTTCTATGAAATACCATGTGTTTTAGAGTTCCATGAATATGTGTGAGTGGAAAATGAATGAGACCAGTTATATGAACATAGTTGTGCAACGATATGTTTGAAATACATCGAAGAGTAATGGAAGGGTTGGCACTAATAAAGAAGTCAATAGGTTTCTATGCGTGTAAGAATGATGTCAATGTGTAGATTATGCACATCCATAAGTGTTTTTGAGATATGTAGACTTATTGTATTTATTAATGTATATGTGATTAATGAGAAGCCTACGTAGAACCTCAATTATGAAAGTGAACTGCAATATTTTGATGTGTGAAGGCATGCATCACTGTGTGATGTGTTATGAATTTGAAATTACATGTCATGGCTTATATTGAATGTCGAATGTGAAATGTGATACCATTAAATGCCAGCATTATGGTGAATGAATTGTGATAAGTTGTGATTGGGTTAAAAGCTTGATATAAAGCTTCATTTATGTGACTGAAGTGTGAAATGTGATATGTGAGTGAAAGCCTCATATAGAGTTTCACTTATGTGACTGAATGTGAAAACTGATATGTGAGTGGCATGCCACAACTTAGGATATTTGGCTCTCATAGCTTGAGAGGAGGTCTGGATCATGTGTTTCTCTAGACGAGATTCGGTAGTATGGGCCTGGTATCACCCGGATTGTCAGACTAGCCTTGAGCTATTTTATGGGTAGGCCTCTAAATGTATCTGTACTGTTCTGTATCCCCATGGCTTGAGAGGAGGTCTGGACCATGTGTTTCTCTAGATGAGATTCAGTAGCATGAGCCTAGTATCACCCAGATTATTAGACTAGCCTTGAACTGATTCATAGGTAGGCCTACATATGGGAACTGACTGTGAAATGAAAAGTCATACCTTGATTAGAGAGCATTGTTCCTAAGTGTCTGTGACTGTACTGTGGAAGCTTCCAAAATTATGTGAAATGGATATCCATATGAACAATGTAGCTAGCTTGTGGAAACTCATGTGTGAATGATTTATGTGTTTATGGGAGCACATGAGGATGTGTTAGATTTGTGGAAAGTTTATTTATAAATGAGACCTGTGTATATAAATGGGTGTATGTATGGATATATGTGATGAGCTTTGACATGAAAAAGCCATGTTTGATTACCCATAGGCAGGTATTTATGGAATTAGAAATGTGGCTGGATAAGTAAATAATTGGTCTAGGAAATCTGCCAATGATACAGGGTTGGCACAGGAGCACCATTAAATGGTGCAGGAGTTCATCTTTAACGGTCCTATAGAAGTATAGGCAGAGAATTGGCATTGCTGCGCCATACCTTTTGCGCTGGAACGCCACTTGCACCGACTTAAGTAAGAGAGAATAGAGAGTTGGCGTATGCGTGCCTCTCCCTTGGCGCAGAAGCGCAAAACTGAAATCTGTAACGGATTGAAAATCAGAAACTTGGCGTCGCTGCACCAGTTCCCTCGCGCAGGGCGCGATCTTTGAACAGTGAAATCTATTTTCTGACTTTCTTAGTAGGGGCACTGGTGGCTTTTATACCAAGAAATGAACGGTAATTGATGATTTATGGATTAAGTATTTAATAGTAATCATATTCTAAAATGATTATTGCCATTAATTGTTTTATTTTGAGTGTTATGCTAATTTTTATAATTCTAGCTGCCTACTGAGTTTCATACTCACTAGTCTGTTATGTACCTCAGGTAATTGATCAGTTAAAGACTATGAGAGAATTTCGGCATAGCAATGACTGTGTTCCCTTGGCAAGTTCTTTTTCACTGCATTATTACTATATTGGGTGCGGGTTGTGACAATATGTCTGTTTGTTTTAGTCATCGTCTCTTTCTATAAAAGTACACTTTTCCTACAATGAGTTGAAGTGTGAGTCTAATTATAATTTTTCAAAAAAATTGCTATTAAATGTTCATGTTTGAACATTCTTAAATCATTTATATGTGCTTGCAGTGCTCGACAACACCAATGCCAAAGAATTCTACCAAGTCTCCAGTTGGGGCACGTCCTTTAAAAGGACCCTCCATGTAACCTTAGTGCCTGAACTTGTAAATGATAATTGGAGGTCCAGAGTAAAATTGGAGAATCTCCAAAGCAAACCCTCGTGGGAACGTTGTGATGACTATGAGATGATAGAGTTGTTTCATCATCGAGGTCGTAGAACCTTAAATCCTTTGGCAGCAAGGTTTGCAATTGCGGGTTGTATCCTCTACCAAGCTTGCCTAGTTCTTCCCAATCCAGAGTTTTCCCTCTTGTAAATCACCAAAATTATGTATTAAAGTAATTGGCTGCGACGCCTGACCAGTGTTAATCAACTTGGTGTTACCATTCACGCAGAAAGTATACTTCTCTGGATCAATTGTTTGAAAGTCTTCTGCTCTTGTCTTGTGCACCATCTCATATATTTTCCCATGTTTTGACAAGGTTCTGAACCTTTTCTTCAAGTGAACCTTGAGGCCATACCTTCCAGCTAGAATGACAGCTTAGATAGTTATTTATATAGTACAAAATATACAAATATGAGAATTGAAGAAGAGAGAAACCTTGGTTGTGCCTTCTTCAAAGAGTTTGTTCACAACTTCATAGCTAGGAGCGGCACCAAACCTCCATTGGTTATTCTTCTCTTCTTCTCCTTGTAAAGAATCACGATATCTATCTCCCTCAACAGCTGAAGGTGCCATGTTCTAGGCTGCAAAACAAGATTAATATTGAAAATACATAAATTTTGTATATGTCGCAGAAGCTACGGATACATTAACCTTGTTATATAGGCAAAGAGAGTAGACAGTTTTGTCACACGACATACAGGCCTCATTCAACGTCAAAATTTGAATAGAATTTTTTCATTAATGATAATTGACTGGATACAATGAATCTTGCCCATCAGATGAAATCATTCAGATAAAATGGTGATTAAATCCACAATATTCAATATTGAATTGCTTGACTGATCTAATATTGTCTTAGCTTTTGAAGATTGAATAACACAGTAAATTTTAATATTCACTACAAGGAAAGAGTCTTTTTACTGCAAGCATCTACGACGGTTTTTAAATTTCGAAGCAAATGGTAAACTCTACGGCGGTCAAAGACAACCGCAGTAAACCTCACATAATATACCACAAACTTTTAGGGTTTTTTATTTTTTCGATTTGATGTTGGAGCAGCCGCTCCTCTTTTCACTCACTTCTCTTGCCTTCCTCATTTTCTTTCCATCTAAACGCCATCTCTTTACCCTTCTCTCACTCATAATTTGCTTCTCCAGGCTACCAATGAATCTGCCGCCTCTCTAATGTGGCTAGTGGTCCCCAAATCCCCTTTTGCTTCTTCAACCTCACATCTCTGCACAAAACCCGTTTATCAACATCTCTCTTTGCTCCATGTCGTCATCGTAACACTTTCTTTAATGGTCTGAGAAGGAGGAGAACGACTACTTTCACTATTTGTTTCATCATAGAAGAAAAAACACAAATTACCTAGATCAAGAATCTCGTAGAAGAGATCGTTTTCGATGGTACGGATGTTCAGATCTTAGTTCCCTAATTAACTGAGAAGTTGGCTATGAAGAAATCGGAGAGGTTTAAGTATCTTGTTGCTTGCATGATGTCTAATTTCGAAGTCACCTCCATGGCTGTCATGGCTATTTACTGCAGATTTTATTGGCAAATGGAGGTACTTTATTTCTTTCCTTAACATGTGATGCATCCAAGGTGCTTGTCTAAACGCCTATCTGAAAGTTTTGTTTTCATTTTTCTTTTTAATTTTGAATCCATGGCTCTTAGTTATTTGATTTTGGAATAGATCTGGAATTATACTAAGTTTCGTTTGTGTTTAAGGTAATTAAATCTAATTTTGCATGTTGAAGTTGAATTAAAGTGAAGATTTTGATAGTTAACACCAATAGTTGATATGAAAAAGTGATGCTTTCTGTTCCTAGTTAAAAAATTATGCTTCTGATTATTGAGATTGTTCATTGCAGATGAAGATGGAAGAAGGAGAAGCAAGAAAACAATGATGGAAAAAAAATTTGATCTATTAATGTATATAATTATTACTATTTTGTACTTGACACAATTGCTTTTGGGTCAATATATCTAGCACTGATATTCTATCTTGTTGACCTCAATTGTTTTTGAACATTTCCTCAAGCAGCACAATTTATTGACCATAAATTCCGATAGGAAAAATGAAGATAAAGCCACTCATTGCAGCTGCAACATAGAGAATGATAATTGGCATGCAAGATTATACTTGGCATGAGCTTTTTCCAAAAGGTATTCTCTATCTTTCTAATTCTATTTTTCAAGCTTGAAAATTGCGTTTAATGACTGTTAATAGATGTAAGGAAAATATGTTTCCCTAATGTAGTCAAGAGTAACGCTAGCATAGTTGTGGCTGTTTAGGCTTCTAAAATAATTGTACGTTTTTGCCACATTACTTGGAACATTTGCTTCAATATTTTACCTTTGAGTTATTTAGTTGGCTTGGGGCTCATTATCAATTAGTAGATGGTTTATTTGTCCATAACTGCAATAATATTACTTCTTTTTAAGCTTAAACTTTAACTTTTACAGTTTTAAATCTACATCAGGATATTTTGTTTACTTTGTTTATAATTTGATTGATTAGTGCTCAAAGAAATAATAAAATAGTGTGTTATGTAAATAGTAAACATTATGAAGAATGATGAAAATGCAAGAAGATGAAATATAATGAAGATAGAGCAATTAAGCACTGAAATATAATTAATAATTCAAAGCATTCCCAAGCCGAATGCATACATGTGGTCAGATACAAATCTGAATTTCAGGACTTTATATAGGTAGACCCGTCCAACATACTGGCCCACATTAGCCAATAAATTTTGACCATCAAAAAGTTGATTTTACTTCCACGCAACTCCTTCAATGCTTATTCTTTTGACACATCCACACAACAACTTCTCTTTTATTCACAAGTCTCAATTCTCTTTCATTGTTTCTACTTATAGTTTATAGTCATCTTTTATTATTACCACAACTACTTACTTTCTTTTATTGGATTACTTTGAAATGATTACTTTGAAATGATTCTGATTAGATATTGTTGTGTATGGAGGAGTTGATCTTCAAATAGACCACAAAAACAAAACCATCTGTACCTTTTTTTGCTTTTATTGGATAACCACTGTTTAGTGCAAATGTATTAACTTGTAACTCTTATCACTTTCCTTAAGAAATTCATAAGCTAATCCAAGAAACAAAAAATCACCATATCTACTTCTTTCACTTGCTTCTCCCTCTCACCGACCTTCTTTGTTCTACTCACTAAAGTTCTCTGTATTCAAAAGCTTTCTCTAATCTATCTCTTAGTAGCTAATTTCTTCTCCACTTGTTACTTTTACTCCCTCTTTCTTTCTTCTATTTGCTTCTTCTTTCCTCTTCTTGTACTCCTTTTACACTTTCTCTCGGTTTTTGGGTTAACATACGTATGCGTACATACATATATAAAGTCAATTGTCAAAGCTTTGTAAAAGGGCTTTAAATGGCATTTATTAACATTGTCTCAAACATTATATTTTATTTTGTATAATCAAAGCTTTGTAAAGAAGCGTAAGACAATGACTTTAAGTGGCATTTATTAATGTTGTCTCGTTCACTGTTCTAGGCCACATGTTTTTTTTTCTTTTTTTTTTTTATCACTTGCTTGCAAGATTTATTTACATAATAATAATCTTTGACCAAGTTAAATTTATGATAAATTTAGTTATATATGAGCAATTTAGTGGATGGGATGGAGTTGTTGTACATGACCTTCATGAAAATAATGGATTAATGGATATTTTTTAAGTTAGCTTTGTTATTAAAAATTCTAGTAATCATACTATTTTCTTATGTTTCCTGCAGTTAAATGAACCAAATTATGTAAAATTTCACATATAATTATATATCATGCATTTAGATGGTTGGATTTTTTGGATTGTTGAGTAGAACATAATGTGTGTGTGTCTCTATGTTTGTGTTTTTTATTCGGCATCCACCTTATTATAAGTTGCCTTCTGCCTGTCTTCAACTGGGTCAATGTCTAGAATGATATACATTATTCTTAAGGTTGATTGTGGAAACTGGATATATCTGCTTAGGTGAATTAGGTAAAGGTTAAAGGAAAGATATGGCCTTCGGATTTGATTAGTACTGCTGTTTAGTGTTCACTGGAATTATGTGAACTTGGTGTTGGTTAACTGATACTTGGGTGGTTTCTTGTAGCGAGGGCTGCCCTTTTGTCTATAATGATTAGTTGGTCACAGATTCAGACATTGGTTGCTTGACACCTCTGCTCTGCTTTTGTAACTCTTATTTATCATTAATCTATTTACTTTTGTTTCGTACCTGGAACTGGAATATAAACTACTTTCTCTTCTACTGATTAGTTGGGCTGAAAAAGAGTTATGTTTTGAAATTAAATTGTAGAGTTAATTGTGTTATATCTGTGTCATATAATGAGCCTTTGGAGATATTTGAAAACTGCTTGAGTTTTCAATCTCTGGCATCTTCATTCATTGTAAGTCAGTCACGGCATCCTTATGAAGTTATGGGATTTATAACACGCAGGAACCTTTTAAGCGTTTAAGAAACATGATGCACAAACATTAGCTTCGAAGAACCGAATTTAGCAGTGCCTCCGCAAGATGTCTGCCTTCCTATTTGGCTGCAAAATTCAGTACGGAAAAGTCTACATGAGTGGGAAGGAGGAGAGTTGTTGATGGAAATCGCGACCAGCTGTTATGGCAGTATAGTAGTTCATAGTCCTATAGAGGTATATAAGTTCCACCACTACAAATTCACTTAATATCTTGACAAGGTTTTACAACAATCATCGTAATCATAGACTTTGTGGCAAACACAGGATATACGACAGGAACTTTCTTCATGTAAAGAAAGCAGAGGTGAGGTAAAAAGATAAGATCTCAACTATTGTTCTAAGACAGTATTGTATTTGACGTGTGTTTTCACTACTGTTGACTCTGGATGTCGGATTATACTACTATTAATCTCCTTAATTGAGTTTCAACTCTTTATTCTGCAACTCAGAAGAACTAGATAAGTATATAATTAATTACTATTTGTTGCCCCTGGACACTTTTGACTTATTGAATTCTATATGAATTCTCAATTTTGTCCCACTAGAACTGGATGATAACTATTTCATCTAGTAGACTTTTTACGGCAAGCCACTAGCCCGCGGTAAATAATTTTATGTCTGCTTTTTACGGCGGGCCATAAGCCCGCAGTAAATAATATGCCAACTTTTTACCGCGGATCATGAGCCCGCGGTAAATAATACGTCAGCTTTTTACGGCAGGTCACATGCCCGCGGTAAAAAGTTTTACGCAACGGCGGTCATTGTAACCGCGATAAAATCTTTTTACGGCGGACCAAAACCGCGGTAAAAAATAAAATTAGTTTTTACGGTACCATTTTATACGGCGGGCTAAAACCGCCGTGTGCCCGCTGTAGAAGGATTTTTATCGCGATTTCGACCCGCCGTAAAAAGCCTATTTTCTTGTAGTGATTAATGGATAGTTAATATGTATATTTATTCTATTTTCTCAATAATATATTTTATTTTGTATACAACCACCGTCACATTCTTGTAAAAAAGATAATATAAATATAAGATAATGGAGAATCCTTGTTAATTATACAGAGAAATCTAGGAGAGAGTGCCCTCAATGGACATAATTAAGTGCATTAAAAAAAAGTGCACTAAAAAATACTTACTTTTAAATAACATTATATATGTAATAATTAATAAAATGGTAAAGCTATTTTGTTATATTCTTGAATATAAGAATTATATTTAACTATGACAAATCATACAATTAGGTGAGTCTTGATACTCCCTTCCAAATACATCTATTTGCAATACTTATGCCATTTAAAATTAGCAGCTTCCAAGAAGGGACTTATAATCCATGATGTCAGGGTCACCATGCAGGATCTAGGGAGAGAATTTTGCTTGGTTCCGGTTGATCAGCCTGTGATAAGTCTCATTTAGAGAGCTGAAAATCAATCTTGGCTTGCCAAGTGATTAATTGATAGTTTGGTTTTGTTTGCATTACTTGTGGACTAGCTAGCTTTGTCTATGGTTGATATGTCATACAAATCAACATCAGATTATTTTGTTTATTCAATCTTACAGCAATCCTTTTTAATATTAAACTTTTCTCATACTCCCTTCAAGGATAGCCAGTAGTGCGCAAGGCTGCCTGAAAGTGATTGATTCATCATAAATTTGGGAGTGAAAGTGAACACTCATGGAGATATATATAAGACACACTACAACAAATTGTACAATTAACCACTTTAAATTTACAACGGGATATATGGTGACTATGTAGAAAAAATTTATTAACCACATACAAGATTCTAACGTTGTGAAAAGTTATTACAAATTGCATGCAACAACTTGGAAACATTATGTGGTTAATATTATTGTTTTTTACTACGTGAATTGGGTGGCATGTGGTTAATTATTAATAATGACTACTTACCTCTACATGTGGTTAATGTTTACTTTATTAACAACGTGGACTCAGAGGCACGTGGTAAATATTTATTATTCTACAATAGGTATGAACACGTGGTTGATATTTATTTTATTCACAACAGGTCCTACAACACACGTGTTTGTTATTTTTAAAAGACCACAGTAATTATCATGTAGTTGATATTAATAATACTTAAACATTGACTTATCCAAGGAGTTCAAAACACACGTATCTCAATTTTTGGTTCCCGCATGTGTAAAGTCGGCTCTTAACCTTTACATTGTAAAACCCTAATTATTTTTCTCTTCCACTTGTGAAAGATGAGAGGAGTCACAAGTTTTTTCAACTTTAATTCCATTAAATGAATATTTCTTGTTCTTCATCTTTTTTGCTATTTAATTTCATTTTTCGTATTCAGTTTCAATTCCCTTCATCTGATCAGAGAGGACAATTTCAAGTAAAAAAGGTATGAACTCAATTTTTTTAGGGTTTTTGTCTTTGTTCTTTCTTTGACATGACTTTCGTTGGAATGCTATAAGAATTAATTACATAATAAAACCAGATTTTTTGAGGATTAAAAGAGGGTTGTTCTTAGCTGTCCATCGGTTGTAAAGAGTTTTATTGGTGTTGTAATTAAATTGAGTATCATTATGATTTTCTAGTTTTCGGGAATAAGAAGTATAGCAGCCGCTTTAATTTGTGGACAAGGATGATTTATTTATTTAAAATGAAACATACAAAGTTCAGAAATAATCATTAACCATTAGGATTCTTTTATCGAAAGTGTTGCTCCTAAATTAGGTGTGTATATTGTATAATATACTTTGGATCCAATTAAAACTAAAGTTGAGATCCACCATCATGCTCAACTACATACTAAAATATTTTAATATCATTCAAGCCATTCATATATACATATATAATACACGCAGTTATATTAATTCATCATTGATAGCTTATATTATTAATATATAATATTGTTTGACTAAATTTACAGTGGAAGGTAGGTTGATTCTATTCTTTTTCCAGGTATTTTTTTTTTTTTTTGTGTTTTTTCCGAAGCAGCTGTTTCTCCTTCCCACAAGAGGCGCATCAGCTGGGCACATAGTTTTAAGGTATTTTGTTTTGTATATATTTTTTCTGTGTTTTTGTTTGTGATTTTTTTTATGGTGTTTGTACTGTATATAAGGGGAAAACTAATAATTAATGAAAGATACTTTGATTTTATTTCCAAAATTGCAAGAAAGTATTTTTATTTTTGTTTTTAATCTTTTTAAAACTAAATCGAAAAACCTTTCAATGGAGAAAACCTTAAAAAATTAATGCATAAAATAAAATTATTGATATACAAGAATTTAACTTTACGGGTAATTTTGCTTTCTAATGAGTTTGAATGCCACTTTATTTTTCTTATGATATGCTTCTGGTGTTTATAATTTTAATACTTATGCGTCAATAATATGATGAACCTCTTTATATCTAGTTATTAATTTTTCTTCTTGGACCCTGAATCTTATCCCATTAGCATCGTTTGCATCAAACTAATCCTTCAGATTGTTTATTATCATTAGATAGAACACGATTAATTTGGTCTATAAGCCAACTATTCAAGAAGATAACCGTTATTTTTTTTTAGAAACTTACAAATTTCTCTTGCTTGTGAATGACATAGCTAGGCTATTAATTATTCCAACATGTGCAATATAGTTGTTCTTGTCGTTTTATTAAATGTTATTGTGCCCCAAAGCTATAGAATTATGTAGTCACCACTATGTAAGTTTTGTCTGCAAGTATTTGCACTTGATGACTTTACGCAACTAGGTTCAAGCCACAATATTTTATGATATCCTTCAACTTTTTAATTATTGAGATGTTTTCTTGGTAAAACTTTTATGAAGCTATAGTACTCTCTTTTTCATTTTATTGTCTTACAATGTGTGTGTACATTATTGGATAACTCTTTTTCTTCAGGCTTTTGGTTGTTAAATTGCATAGCAGTAGTTTATGGGGCCTGAACGAGAATATAATACTAGATGATGATGCATTAGAAATCTAAAATATGAAATTGTAAGTTTTAATATATCATTTTAGGTTTGATAGTACGTTTGTAAAAAAAAAAAGAAAAATTGTTAGAATAGTCTTAGATACGATATGGCTAAAGTTTATATAATAATATCTCAAAAATTGTATAATATTATTCATAAATTATATAATATTATCCATAAATTATATTTAATAATGAAAACTTTATTGAATAAAATAAAAGTGTAGTACATAATTAATTTTCAATATATCAATATAAAAAATATTAAACTTATTACTTACTTATAAATCAAACTTTTTAAATCTAATATGATAGTTTACATCAGTAATGCTAGACTATTACTATATAAATTGTCACATTATATTACAAAGTCTAAATTATATATAAGTTATGAGTCTAATACTATTGTATTAACATATATTATGGTATATATTATGACTAGCTTTTATGTTATTATAGTAATTTATACCGATTTCAAGGCATGTTTAACTTGATTCATATATAAAATTCCTGACATTGCACTTGCACTAACTCTTACTTATCTTCACTTGTTTATTTTATTGTCTCAACAATATGTTTCAAATACTCAATAAAAAAACAACAGTTTCAATCCAAATGTTGCAACCTTTTCTCAAGTAAGTTTATCTATCCTTACACAATTTATAAAATATAATTGTTAAATAAAACGTATGTCAAAAGTTAATATTGTTTTTTGTTTGTTGTTTATGATATAGATGTTCAAACCGAGTATTACCTTTCGAGACGATTTCATTCTGAATGGAAAATGCAAGCTATTGCATTAGTTTGAAACAGGAGACGTGGTTGTTGAAGCTGAACTTGATACTACTAATCTTGAAGCTTTTGTTCATCACATGGTTCTTGGTCTAGATTGTTGGAGAGTTTGGGTCAAAAAAAGCAATTGTTAAGAGAGTTCCACTATACGACCTACAAGTGATATGCAAATCTTTGAAGACGCTTTAGGTAGTACAATAGTATGGCCTTCAAAATACATAACATTTGATGCTTAAGCAATCATTTGTTTAGTCTTTTAGGATAACATTACTTACTTTCCTTATGTTATCTTTAACATTTTAGGATTATTATTTGGTATTAAACTACATTACGTTAGATTCTTTATTGTTTATGTCATACTTATAGAGATTTTTAAATTAAATGAGAATTGGTATTTTTATTAATTTTTATTGTTGTTGAGTATATCAGTGTTTGTTTATTAAAATTCATTTAGTGCAAATTAAATTATTATAAAAAACCAAGAAAAAATAAATAATATTAAATATTAACAACTTACACAGTAAGTTAGCTGCCACATACACATAATAGTGGTTAATTATAATTTTAATAAAGACAATCAACAACTTACATTCCCATGTGGTTGATAATATTATCTACCACGTCCATATATCATGTGGTCATTTAAAAATTTTAAAAGACAACGTGTATATTATGTGGTGGATAAGATAATTAACCACATCAATAGTATTGTGGTTAATATAAAATTTGAATTAAGACAACTATCACATGCAGATGCAAGTAGTGGATGGGGGATAATCTACCATATACATTTGCACGTGGTTAATAATTCTAATCAACAACATATTAATTGCTTATTTACCACGTGTATTTACATGATATAGAAGAACTAGGCTTTTAACCACTCCTTGATACACCACACACAAATATCAAGTGGTAGATATAATTCTACAACTTGAAATCGAGGTGGTAAATGTTATATTTTGTTGTATGCGTGTAAAACTTTGCAACAAGTTGATTCATATATTTACAATTAAACACAGCTTCCTGGAAATTCTGACTAAAAAACAAGCTGCTGGCTGAGTCTTCATAACAGAACTGTCACCCTCTGATAAATTGACTGAATCAACTCAACGGCTAACTGAAGTACCCAGTATGAGCCTTGCATGTTCATTAATTTTAGTCCGTTCCGTAAGGATGAAGTAGCTCATTATTTTATAAAGGTATTGATTTAGTCCTCTTTTGGGCCAGGCCTAAAAAAACAACAATCTCTCATGGATATATAAGACTAAATTATGATATCTAGACATAAATATAATCTGATTTATCGATATGATATAGACGTACATATTTTGTTTAATTAAGACTCAAACTGAGCATTAAAAAGGAAACCTTTTAGATGTAGTCAATAACTTTGATCTGCAAACTGATGAAATGTCCAGAATGAGCAGTTATTTCTTTTTTATTCCCTTTTTCTTTATTTTCTGGTGGGTAGAGGATAAAGTAGTTTTTATTAATTAAAAACTTCTATCATTTTGAGAAGTTAAAAATCATTTTCTACAACCCCACAAGGATAGGGAAACTTTGAAAGTGCTTCGAATTTTGGTAATTGAATTTATAATAAAACAATAGGATGGAGAAATTGGAATTTAGATCGCGTTTATAAAAATTTGAAAGTGACTTTCAAGTTACTTGCTTCACAAGCTAATTCTTGTCCAAAAGCATTGAATTAAGCACAACCTGATTCATAGGCATAAGTAAACATTAAACTAAACAGACCAAATTACAATTTCGGAACAAATTAGAAAACAAGAAATCCTTGAGGTTGAGTCTTCAGCGGCTGGTTGAATTCTGAATGCAGAACTGTCATTTCATGTCAACCGTAAACTGAAGTGGCCAGCATGACCATTTATTTATTCATTAAAAATTTTGTTCGGACGAAAAGCTTTGGAAAGAACAAGACTTTCAACAGTTCCAATTTTTCAAGCGTGACAGATTAGCCAGTGTTCCTGAGGAAAGGGCAGCTTAGAGTTAAAGCTGCTGCCTCTTCAGTAGAGCTATCTATTTTAGCACCCTTCAGAAGAGCTCCAAGCAATTCTCCACGATCATAAAAGAACTCCACCTTCACAACTTTCATCTCTTCATCCACCTATTTTTCCCAAAAAAATAAAAAAAAAAATCTTATGATAAGTGAAAATTAATATCTATACAACACTAATTAAATTTCTTAAATTCGAACTTAATGATGACCACCAATCATAACCTGGAAATTCTTGGCAATATAGAAACAGTACCTCAAAAATGATGATGCCAAAGAATTCTACCAAGTCCCCAGTGGAGGCATGGCCTTTGAAAGGACCTTCCATGTAACCCCAGTGCCTGAACTTGCTGACAATAACTGGCGGTCCAGAGTAAACCTGGAGAATCTCCAAAGCAAACCCTCGTGGGAAGGTTGTGGTGAAAGCTGTATGAGATGATTCTGCTGTTTCTTCATCAGGGTCGTAGCACCTTAGCTCCTTCGGTAATGAAGTTTGAAAATGTGAGTTGTATCCTCCTCCAAGCTTTTTAATCTCTTCAATGTTCAGAGCCTTTCGTCCTGTAAATCAATCATGACGATCAACACATTCTCAAAATTTATTAATTCTTTGAATATATACTGCTTATAATTGCCTGCTGATCGATGTAACTTAATTACCATTAAGGCTGAACATATACTTCTTTGGGTCAAGAATTTTAAAGTCTTGGATTCTTGTCTTGTGCACAATCTCAGTTTCCCATGCCTTCACAAGGTTCTGAACCTTCTCTTCAAGTGACCCTGGAGGCCATATCTTCCAGGCCAAATGATGCATACATGTTAATTAATTAGCTACTACTTAAACATAATAATTAATCCCCATTCAAGAATAAGATATAGATAGAGAAGAGAGAGACCTTGGTTCTGCCTTCTTCAAAGAGCTTGTTCACAACTTCATAGTTAGGAGCCGCACCAAACCTCCATTGGGTATTCTTCTCTTCTTCATCGTTTAAAAATGCACGATAAATATCTCCCTCACCACCTGAAGATGCCATGTTTCTAAGCAGCTAACTTGCTAGCTAGTCACAGGGTAAGAATACAGAAAGTATATACTGAAATTGAAAAGTCACGGAAGGAACCTTAACTATATAGGTGGGGGGTAAAAAAGGTGCATATCATATCGTAATTGCTTAGCTAATAGCGATTAACTTATTAATCAGTATCAATATCACACTAAATCACCACGACTAAACATTTAAATACTATTAATACATGACTTTTATCTTATTTAGATTACTATAAAGTCTGTCCATCACATGGATTAACAATTTATTAATTAAAATGGGGATGATGATCATAAGACCAAGCACATTAATTGAACTTGGCAGAGGATACAACTTTCGTAGACTTAATATTTTAATCTCGAATAAAAATGGTTTTGATTAATTATTAATCAACTCCAAGGCTTTGGTTTAGTGATTAAAAAACACCTTTCACCAAACCCGTGATACATCTCTCTTATTTTTTTTTAATCAAACTTATAAGGTATACAGAACCTTTCACCAGACCCTTGATATACCTCTCTTATTTTTTTCTATCAAACTTATAAGGTATACACGTATCCTCCATTTAGAATTCAATAATAAAGAGATAGAGGGATTTATGAATTTGAAAAATTATCAAATATTTATTCCTAATATTTCATAGGAATATATATTATTTCGGCTAATTTAATTTGTATTGTATTATGGTTTTCGTCGTTTCCTTGTTCGTTGGAATGGACAACCAGCCAATGATGATATTTGGCTTCCTGGGCTTCCTGAGGATGAGCTCCGTCGCATCAATTCCCATACTTTGGATTTTTACTTGTAGTCCCACTCGTCCGAAGATGAGTCTTTCTACGTCGGGGGAAATTGATGTACCATGGCTTATTTTATTATTAGGATTATTATAGTCTTTTAGTGTTTATTTAATTAGGGATCTTGACTTTTTCTAATTTGATTCAAACCAAATTGTTAGTTGAGGGATTTTGACTCAAATAAGGATTTTGAATTCCTAATTTGACTCAAATTCTAATATATCTTGATTAGTATAAACATAGGGTTTCATTGTTATTTTGTTAAACATTGATTATTTGATATATTAAAGGAATATTCAGACAGATTGTTGGTTGATTATGTGTGAGTGTAAGTAATTGTTGAGTGTGTATTTAATTTTGATTTGTTCTTGTTACGGGTTCCCCATCATAGAGGAGAGAAACCAAAGATTGAGTTGCGGTTTGGAGGTTGCCGATTGCAGTTTGGGTTGCTATGGTCAGGAAAATATGAAAAACAGAGAGCTGGGTTGTTGTTGAGTTTTTAGGGGTTATTGGGGAGTGTTTGGTTCTCTAGAAAATTTAAAAGAATGAGAATCTAGGTTTTTTATGAATTGGGATTTTTTTTTTTTTTGGTGTCTTGTGTTTTGTATGGTGCAAGAACGAGGTGAACGTGAGAGAAGATGGGGCTGAGTGTTGGTGATGAATGAGAGGAGATTGTCAAAATAGCTGGACACAGGGTATTTCAGCCAAAAATAGGTTCACACAAGGTTATTTTAGTCAAATATGGGTTAACATAAGGGTATTTTAGTTCTTATGCGCGCCTGATATTATCCCTTCGTGTAAGGGGTCCCTTTACCATTTAAGTTAACGGCAAAATTTAACATCAAACGGGCAATGGAATTTCTATTCTCCTAGAGGGGAATTTATCTTTGCGCCAAATCTCAGGGGTTAAATTATAATATTCTCAATTAATAATGTCTTTCGTTGAGCAGTGCATGTGCTGATGTGCCTCCTATTTTTCTTTAAAAAAAATAAAACAAAAGAAAAGAAATATTTAATAGTATCTACGCATTTAGAGAATTGGAGTATGATTTTTTTCTTTTAATAAAATTATCCATCTTATTAAGAAAAAAATACGTATTAAAGTAAGTTATGACCAAAGAAATATTTATAATTTTCACTGAAAACTTTGATTAATTGGAGAGCACAACACTCATCTATGATGTAAAACACTAATGTTAATTAATCTAATATTTCATGGCCACAAATTGAAGTATTAAAAGAACTATAAAAGTATTAAAAGTTTAAATTATGTCAATCAATTTAATAGTTTACAATTTGGGGTTAATTTTGTTTTTTCATTTAAATTCCTAAATTGAACTATTGCCATTGATTTTTTATATATAAATTTTTCAATAGATTTATACTATAATTAATTACAATTATAAAAGAATTATAATATTTGTTTCATGAGTTAGTTTTAGTTTTTATGTGTAAATTAGTTTTAGTTTTTATATGTAAATTTTTTAATAGATCTACATTATAGTTAGCTTAGGATAAATTTTATTTATTACATTTGAAATCAATTAATTAATTACAATTATAGCTTAGGATATAATGATTTAGTATATAAAAATGTATTTTAGATATATAAAATATCAATATAATCAATTAATGAAATCAAAATTTTGGTATTTTTTAATTTAGATATGAACTCTGATATAGTTTGATTTCGCCACCCTTTTAAGCAAAGTTTTTGGCCTCGCCACTGGCCACCATAGGCGGCTAGAAGTAGAAGTTGAAAACCATAGATGGAGACTTGGTTGGTCAGAAATTCTGAGGTTGGTAGGCGCAGCCATTGGTTTTTTTTTTTTTTTTATAGAATAAAAAATATAAAAATAACAGTCAAAAGCATTTGTCTTTTTTATGATGGGATCTTTTTTTTAGTAGAATTATTAATTGGTATTTGTGGTTTTACTGTGTTGTGAAGGGTCACAAAGTACTGGAAGTATATTTTGAGTAGTTTTATATATATATATATATAAGGAGATATTTGATGAGATTGAGAGCTGAGAGGAGAAGTGTTTTGTGCAGAAACGCACTTACTCGAAAACGTACACGGTAATTCAAAATTATTCAAGCTTTGTTTCATATAATTTTTTGATAATTTTTAGCACTGAACCAATAAGACAACCAAAAATGTGGTACAATATATAATACAATACTGTTATGATCTTGATGAAACAGCCACTTAATTATCATTTGAAGAAATAGTAATCTGAAAGTTGGTAAACTTTATTTCATGTGGATCATACACAGAGAAGCAAGTAAAAGAGTTTTTGAATCAGCTTATACAAGCATGGATTATTTAACCATCCCATATTCGTCTTTCGTTATTAATTTTAGCCTGTGTTCTTCAAGAAAGGCAGCTCAAAGCCAAGTGGTCTTCGGTGCCACTGACACTGTCCAATTTTGGACCTTTCATGAGACCTCCCAGCAATTCTCCACGGTCCAGAAAGAACTCCACCTTCACAATTTTCATTTGTTCATCCAACTATATATATTCCAACACAAAATAAGGAACTGAATTAATCCCATGACATGAAATTTTTTTTAAACAAATTAAATGTTAAAAAGATATGATTAATTATATATAGAGTACCTGGAAGATGGCAATTCCATGGAGTTCAACCAGCTCTCCAGTTGGGGCATGGCCCTTGAAAGTACCCTCCTTGTAACCCCAGTGCCTGAACTTGTAAACAATCTCCGGTGGCCCAGAATAAACTTGGAGAATCTCCAAAGCAAACCCTCTTGGGAATGCTGTTGTGAAGGCTACATGAGATGAATCAGCGGTTTCCTCTGCTGGATTGTAGCACCTAAACTCCTCTGGCAACGACGTTTGCATAAATGAATTGTACCCTCCTCCAAGCTTCCGCTTTTCTTCCCATGTTATAGGTTCCCTTCCTGGAAAATGTGTATAATTAAGTTAATTACTATAGCAATCAAATATTGATGATGCTTCATAGTACTGCAATAATGTTATAACTATAAATATAAAAGAGTTGGTGGAGTTACCATTGAGACTGAAAGTATACTTCTTGGGATCAATTGATTTATTGTCTTCAAAATTTGTTTTATGGAACATCTCCATTTCCCAAGTCTTCACAAGGTTTTGCACCTTCTCTTCAAGTGAGCCAGGAGGCCATATCTTCCATCATAAGAGTATATAAAATCAGACAAGAACAGATAAATAAATATAAGTTAAGATAACAAGATTGAAGTTATATAGAGAGAAGGTGAAACCTTGGTTCTGCCTTCTTCAAAGAGCTTGTTAACGACATCATAGTTGGGAGGAGCACCAAATCTCCACTGGGTATTTTTCTCTGCTTCTCCATGCATATGAGAACGATACTTGTCTCCCCCATCAACACTTGAAGTTGCCATCTTAATTCTCGGAAGATCAGTTATTGTCAATGAAGAGCTTCAAACGTATATCTAATTTATAGCAAACACGAAACCACCTAAAATGGATAGAGCAGTGTATTTCCGCCGATCACAAGCAGTTGAGAAACTAGAATCCCATTTCTATTAGGAATCGTTTGCTAAGTTGGTAATAGTCAAACTTGGTTATTTAGCCATCAAGCAGAATTGACAATTTGGCATATCATTTGATAACATAAAGAAGGTCCACAGAGACGGCTATTATTGTTGCGTACCTCGGTGTCAGGCTCTCGAACCACAAATAAACTGGCAACTTATCTAAAGTATTATCAATTTCCTTCCTAACTTGTTTTTAAAATTTACAAAAGCGCTTTTTCTAATTGATTCTATCAAATCATTTGTAGACGAGGGTAAAATGTTAAAATACATTTTTTGTCACCATTGTCAATTGATTTTATCTTCAATAGTATAGAAAACCCTCCCGTTGCCAGGTCTAATAGGGATACCTTGATCCTTAATTCTTGAAAGCAATACACTGATAATTGCTATTTGAGGTGGTTTAGACCAATTACCACCACTTAATCACACTAGGTCAACTTAATTGAGCTGCAAACCAAGATTCCCTTAATGAAGTGAGGAAGCTAATGAATCGTGATTTTATCATGAGGTGGTTTAGACCAATTACCACCACTTAATGAAGGCTCAATTTCCCTTTGTTGATCGTGTCTTGTATTTGAGTTGAATACTCTTTCATGGATTTGAGCCCATGGGCTTTGCATTTTGTGGTCATTGAGCCGGATTGATCTTTTATGTAGGCCTAGACTTTGAACCAACTTAAGGATAGAATTTGATTTAATAGGATTAAATTGATTTCTCTTGTCAACTTAAAGATTTGTGGCTGAAAATTTAGATAACGATAATGATTTTGTTAAAATGGAATGGAAATTCATAAATAATACGAGTGAATGGAGATTTATTGATGAGGCAAGTCAGGAATACCGTACAGCTACAGTTTGTTGGGATGGTGAATAAGAAAGTGGTTTCTAGATGAATTCAATACCTAATGAGAGGGAATCGAAATAGTCATTTCGGGGCACTTGTCTCATTTCAAATTCCTGTAATCGTTTATACAGGACGGATTACTCTGTTCTTCTCTATCAGTGAACGAGTTGTTGGCCACCCTCTCTGCTAATCTTACATTGCCTAGAATTCCTTCGCAATATTTTGGTAATTTATTTGTTGACCTTGATTGCGATTCAAACATTTGTTAATTAAAATTATTAGGAAGTAAGAAGAGTGTTTATACACAAAGAGGAATTAGATAGAAAAGCCAAAATCAAAGAAGGAAGGAACCATCAGAAACCAAAGAGTATCCCCAGAAGCAAAAATCGCTGTACGGTCCGCATCATGGTTCGATCTTCTCAAGAAGATCCCATCACTTGGCTCCTTCTTTCTCTTTGACCAACAAAATAGAATAGAAATAAAGAATAAAAAAGATAAAGACAAAGAAGAGGGCTCAGATGCTAATGGGTGTGAGAGATTTATCAGCACTTCATCACTCAGCGTGGTGCATGACATTCTCAGATTATTCATCACTGCCCACCAACCTCTGTTCTACACTAACATAGCATAAATTTACAAATCAGAAAAGAGAAGAAAGGATTTCAGGCTGAATAGACTCGATTCAGTTGAGAATTGGCAATGGGAGAAAGCCTATTTCCCTTATTTACATATATATAGAGAGGGGCGCCTGTGGGCGAAGCCAGCCTCAAGAAGAGATGCTTGGGATGGGACCAAACCCTAATGCTACTCCTTTCTTGTTGTGATTACATTTTTACCCTTTCTTATTGTGATTACATTTTTACCCCCGGCGGCGCCCCCCTCCCGACCCACCCCCAAAAAAAAAAAAAAGAAAAAAATCTTCCAAATTTACGACTGCAAAATAATCGTGATTCGTGAATTACTAACTATATGTTATTTCACAAACAATTGAATTAATCATAATACAGCTATTTGATCTCTTTTGCGCCTAACTATGGTATCTTCAAAATGGAGAAAAGGTGAGACAATTTTAGCTCCACTGATGACTCGAGAGTAGATCCATTATTTATTAACTTGTATTATACGCACAAATTCGTGAATGCAGAATAATTTATACTCAGCATCATTCATTTTTATTTATGGAATTAAGGTTTTGAAGTTAACTTGTATATGTAATAAACTTTGCATCAATTTATTTGAATTTCCACCTTTATTAAGGCACTCATTTCGAGAATGAGTACGAATTTCGGCCGTTTGAATCATTTTGAGAAACAATTACTCCTGATTGAAATTTTTAAAATCCCAGAAGCAGGCTGGATCTCTGTAATTATACAAGAGATCAGATGCATTGGAATTAAACACCCTCATAACGGTTTGAGAGACGCAGGAGACGGGATTGATTTAAATTTGGAGACGGGTACGAAAAAGGAGCGAAAAGAAAAAGGCATTCACTTGGCAATCCCTGCTTTAAACTTCTGACATTTTGGCTAACCCATCATCAAGGCCATATCCAATGGATGTTATCCAAAAATCCCACATTATCAATGTGAAAAATAAGAATGTTTTTGAGTTGCCATCATGCATAAAAATGTTTTGTTGCACAATAAGAATGCTATCGTCTGTAACAGGGTTCAATTCAATGTCATGATATATACCTGCCCAAAATCTAAAATTTTGTACAGTAACCCCTTTTGCTGCAAAACTATTAAAAAAAAATCTCACAAGTGGCAGTGTTATCAGAGTCTTCGCTATACATTTTCATGGTCAGAAGTAGCAAAGCTTGTTCCCGCAGGGTCTTCACCCTTAGAAACAAGAAATCATCAAATCTGCACACATTCTATCTTAAAAAGGGGGAGTAGAGGGAAGACATGGAGGCCTGAGGAAAAGGGAAACGCGGAAAGCATTCATATTTTCCGCCTATACTTAACAAGTATATTCATGCTGTCCAGAAATCATGTCACCCACTGTGCCTTCGGAATTTTACCCCAATAAAATGTGGAATAAAGGTTTGAATGTCAGCTGCCTGTTTTAGTCCTTGGTACTTTGGATTGGTTATGTTGTCTCTTTCCACTGGACATACCGCTGTCACTAACACTCCCTTGAACAGCATTATCATGAACTTCAGAAAACTCTCTAGTCCATGAATTCAAGGGTATAACGTAACTGTCATCCTTCGAGTTTCTCTTTCGTTCCTCCTGGCGTTTCACATTTTCAGATATCTGATGGAAGGTTTTATTTATTTTAGCAATTCCCCTTTCAACTGGTTCGACAACGTGTGAAACTGTGTACTTCATGTCATCAACAATCTGCAAGAACACATGGACAAAAGCAGGTCAAAGAAGTATCGAAAACAGGATGATCACTAAAGAAGTTCAAATATCCAAGAAAAGGGTAATAATCCAACAAATTCAGCATGAAATTCAACCACTATATCTAAAATTGTGCAAATTAATTATCTCACAATTTCACCACTGCCCAGGACCACATCACGAACGCTTTGGGGAAAATTCAAACGCTTTTCTATCTCATCATGTCTAGCAATGCTCATTCTCGTAGTTCTTTCACAGTCTTGAACTTCCTCTGGATCTGGAGGTGAACCTAGAGATGCATAGTCAGACATAACAGCTACATTACGAACACATCTTTCTCCACGCTTGTAAGGTACTGCTGGGAAGACATATAGATGCACTACCGCTGCAATACCCATCTGTTTGACAAATTTGTATAAGAACCTTCAACCAATAGCCCCTTAAACATTTAGAAACTATGGATGAAATGATGAGACATCTCTTCTGAATATGTTGGTTGTTTTCATTTTCTGAAAACATTTTCATACTATTGTTTTCCGAAAATGATGTTGAAGCATGCATTCTTTAACGTAAAAAAATTTAAATTTGTATTCATTTTCTAAAAACAAAAACACGAAATTTATTACTGAACAACCCCACTTACACACCTCAATACAGATAATGTAGTCTTGTATTCTTGTTTTCAATTCCTGAGCCAAAGCCCCTTTGAAAGCTCCCATTGAAAAAAGAAAAGCAACAGCAACACCTTGCCACCAAGTCAGGAATACAATAGATTTGAATGTGAGAAACTTGGCCAATGGTTTAATTGGTTCCAACTTGTCTTTTGTGACAGAATAGAACTGTACAAGACAATACAGGGCCCAGGTCTGACTGAAATTAAGAACAACTGCCAAGTATGGATAGCTGCAAGCAAATCATATTTTCAATTTTCTGGTCATAAACAAATGATAACAGTAACAATAATAACATCTAGTGCTGGCAGTGTTATTTTGTTAACGATCAAATTCCCAAAGCACATAGCCAGAAACATAAAATTAGTTAAAAATGAGATAAAATATCAAACAAACAAGTCTATTAAGAAAACCATAGCCACCCCATGAATTAAACCTAGGCATGGTCAAGAAAGGACCATGGTCAAACTCAGTTTTATATGAGATTTTAGAAGTGTAAAGAAGGACATCATACCCATATTTCCATTCAAATTTCCCTTCTCCATAAACCCCAAAAGCTTGAAGAATCATGGCTAACAACGCACAGATCATTTTCAATATCATCTGGAAATTAAAAAAAAAAAGGTTAAAGTCCTTAATGACCATCAAATTTTAAAGGAAGATACAGAATGATGTAACTTTCTATTAAATAACTCAACACATACATATTGAACGATGCCAACTTTAACAGCATGGTAGAACTCAGGACCAAGAGACCAGTCCTTTAGAAAGCAATTTAATGGGAAAGGATGTTCTACAACCCCATAGGCATATGATTCTTCCAAAAGTGGCGTGCTGGAACTGATTTTGGTCTGGCTTTCCATGAATTCAATAGTACTTTCCTCCCCACCTTTAAGCAACATTATTTTTTGTCAAATAGAAGGCAAAATTATTAATGCTCATATGACTATCACGAGCTATATCAAGAAACAGATAAACAAATATCACCAAAAGAAATTTTAAATACAAATAAAAAAGGGAAGCCTGGAAAGAAGAAACTGTTTACAAAAACTTGTTTCAGCAGCATCAAATCATTAATTTTTGAAACATTTGCTTTTTCAGAGCATAAAAAACATGTGCAGACAGTAAAGTGCACACAAAGTGCACAAACTAATGTAAATGAATACCTGCTCACCTCACTGACCTACTAGAGGTGAAGAGATAGGCATACAAACGGTTATTCAGATTTGGTTGTCAGCAGAGGATAATATTGTTTTGTTTTATTTATTTCTTTTCCCTTTATTGGGGTAATGCCTAAGTGTAGTACGACATTATAGTGCTTACCAAGAAATAGATGCTCTTCACCAAAACAACGCTGAACACAGCATACAGGCACACTTATAATTGGGAATACGTAAATAAGCATATTAGAACTGGTTGCATATCACTCTATTAACCATGTTTGTGCTAGTATGTAATTCTATTTCCAAAATCCGGCAGTGTAAACGAGTTTCAACTTCTACCTAACACAAGAACTCAATAATTTTAAATATTCAATCCAATTATGACCTGATGATTCATGTAAATGGCAAGAGATATAAAAAGGTTGGGAATGTGTAAAATATGAATTTAGCAGGGTTAATTTTATGGATTCAAGAAGCAACAAATCATGATTCAAATTATTTGAGATCCAGATCAGAAAACCAATAAGTCAGGCACTTTAATGGTAAGCGTATTCCAAGAAACATTAAAGAATAATAGCTGTAAATATGCTAAAACACATCTACATTAAGATGTTCAGAACCAGTGGTGCATTTTACCTTAGAAATTTATTAAATTAGACATATTTGCACATTAGTAATAATGACCATGACAGGTCTTCTTAGACCCTGTATGCAGTTAAGCGTGAAACCCTCCTCTGAAACCAAACAAAGACTCATCATAACTACAGACATAGCATGGCTGATATTGATACATTCTACACAACTATAAAGGACGATCACAGGAACTATGGTGTCTGGATATTACTTAAAATGAGTCTTCCTGTACATAACAACATTTTGAAAATCAAGTCCAAATAATTTATTTCAAATTAAAAATGTAACTAATTATGCATGGCTGCAGTTGAGAGACCAAATGCTTTTGTTAGTTTAGACATGTCAATTCTTTTACACAATATTATTTAGGTTGTATTGGAAATATGTTGAGCAACAGTAAATATTCACATTACTCACAGCATACCTAAGCAAGCAATCAAATATCTTTCGAAACAGTAGAGAGCGAATGCTTCATAACAGTCTCGAATTACTTCGTAGTTGAATGCAGCATCTGAATTTAACAGTGACAAAAACTGCCCAAAAGATGAAACATATTTAACAATTAGTTACCGACCTAATGATACTCACTACATAACCTGCAAGCTGAAGTTTTGGAAATTGGTTGGAAAGCAGATGCCAAAACATCAATGTTTGTCAACTGTAACAACATCAAGCAAGACACGGCTAGGAAAGAAGTCAAAGTGATAAAAACATTGACAATAAGACATAGATAAAAAACAATTTCTATAAGACAAAAGGGAAAAAAGGAAAAAAAATCATACTAATAAAAGAAATAAAATCCAACCAACACGGCATTTAGCATACACCAAGTTTCATTTGACATGTAACAATTAATAGCCTTCAAGCGTAACAGTACAACTCATTCTCAGAGTGATTCGTGAATTGATGTGAAAATATCTTATCAAATAATGTACCCAATCAAGAAAATATTCTATAATCTGTCATGTATATTAGGATAATAGCAAACCTATATATATATGCTAAGATCAACAGCCCCTCTTTTTTTTTCACACAATTTAATACACTACTTATGAATCACCGGATCAACAAGATTTCAATGGTTGAGATTAAATTTGATACTAACCATTTTCAAGGTGTATTAAATATGCACACTGGATAATCATAGTTATTGAAAGTGCACTGATCCAATAGCTCAAAACTTATGTAAGATATTATGTAAAAGATGTAGTGCATAGATAGATATATACATATTTTATGCCAGAATACTTACTGCAAAGCTTATAACAATGAAACTGACATTAATGAGACTATCTAATAGTCAAAAAGTGCCAACCCCACATTTCTACAAATAGCTTTCTGAATGTTAGGGACAAATAGGTCATGCTTCTAAAAAATTTTGCTTCCAATACCAAGTACTAGTAATAATTTGAAAATACTCCTCTGAAAGACATTATGCAACGGAGTGGTCATAAAATTTTTTTGCCATTTAGTTACATCAATTACTTGGTGCTAATGCACATTAACAATGTATCACATGATCATTCTGCCATAGTTCAATAATATTCCTCTGCAAGTGAGCCACCTTCATCTTAGTATATTCTCATAATATATCTCTGTATAAACATGAATAGAAGATAGACAATAATTACACTATGACTCAACAAGATGAAAATATTTGCACACTTCTTTGCAGAGGGCAAATCATCATCAAACCAATGTGCTCTTCATTAATGCCCCTATGTTAGCTATATTACAAGATTAAATATAGCAACAAATACATCAATTATTATTTGCTTCATGTCTAATAAAAACATATAGGAGTATATACACCAACAGCCATTTTCTTCATAATGAATACATTTATAAACATCAGCAAGAATAAACAGAACAGAATGTTTACAATTTTCACTATATGATTAGGCAAACATAAATCTGCTGAAGATCCCAATTATAAAGTTATTTAGTTGCATCTGACTATCAATTCCATAGATATCAGTGAAAACCTTCAGATTATGTGAGTTAGCACAAGGGAGTAGAATCAGTGGAGAAAGTTACAGTTATTTTCATACCGATTCAAGAGCATAAACAGGAACCATCAGAATGAGTCCAATCAAGAACTTTTGCTCCTGAAATCAAACATCAACAAAAGGAAAACATTAATTGAAATAGAAACAGTTTAGACTTTAACTAGAAAAATTATACAAGATAGTACAAAGCCATTTTGACAACAGAAGCAATAGGTGAGTACTACAAGTGAAAAATAAACATATAAAAAGCATCATTATATAAAAGGAAAACCAAACTTCAAAATAGAGAAAATAAGCATGAACCTCGGGCTGATTATAACCAGCTAAATGTTCGAAGATAAGATACATCGAGAGAACAATAGCAACAACAACGAATATGCTTGCACTGAAGATTGGCAAGGTGATGGCTTCAGCTGACTCTGACTCAGCACCCACTGTTGGTAACCACAGTTTCAGTGATCTGTTTGATGACTCCACCACAGTGAGAAGAAAAAATAAAGTATATAAGACGCCCCTCCATCCCATTGAGCAGATTTGAAATTTTGTTTGATATTTCAATATGCTTGATCAAGGAATAAATACTATTCCATTTAAGACTTCACTGTCAATCTGTTATATAAGAGCTGCAAATAATCCTCCGAAAATGCTTAGACATCCATTTTCTTTTTTTTTTCTTGCTTTAAGTTTTTTTTTCCTTCCAACCAATGACAAAATGACAGCTGCCCTCCAATTACAGCATATCAATGAGAAATCAGCCTATTTTATGCTACAACAATTTCTTCAAACGATTCTGCACTGAGTATTGCCAAAAACTTCACTTGAAGAAAAGAATGACAGATTGCTTCTAGAACAAGGATACCTGTAGTGAGAATAGATGCAGAAAACACATAAGAATTATAGAAAGCACTGCTGTAAATTGTTGAAAAGCCTAAACGTTTAAGCACAGACAAAAGTTTATTATGATCTAAACAATATAGGTATCTCAGTTTCAAAACAACATTAATGTCAAACAAGAATAAAGATCGCACTTGCTTTCATATAACTAGCATACATGTATTGGTGATCTATTTCTTGACATTTTGAAATATGAAATTGACCATTGATGAGCCATTATCTACATGTGTGACTGTGTATTTATGCATCATAAGCCTCTCCATCTTACTTTGCTAAACTGATATTCGCAGCATTAAATTGTCAACTATCCAATACAAAAACTAATTGGATTGGCTCTATCAAGATCAAAAGACTGCCATAATGGAACACCAAATTGTAAACTAAGCCAGGTTACATCTACTTGGCATCAATAGTTTCCCCGTGGCTCTAAGCCTCTCCCCTTCGGTTAAATTAAGAAACTTTACAATTCACTGTCCGAAAAAAATGTACCAACAATTAAACTTTTCCCTATACAAGCATCTTCTATCCTCGATGAATGGAGATCATACAAAATATAGAAGCCAGAAACCAATAAAATGGCAGATCAAAGCATAAGACAGAAATACCAAATTCTTTACATAAAAAACATAGAGGTGAGACAGTGAATCCTAAAAGTTCATCAACCAACAGCTTAAACGGCCTAAACACAGAAAGTCTAATAAATACAACAATGCACTTGGTCTAGCTCAACTCAACCTTAAATCTTCTACATTAATTCTGGAAGATACCTCTAAATCGGTGTTAATTCAGCTAAAATACCATAATTTCATTTTAGCTTAACACACCATATAAATCAAATTTAAACAAATATTGATACAGTTGAAAAACTGAAGCCACGCTCAGAGTAATTACTGAAAACAATATCTTTCACTAAACTAAAGTTGAAACCAGCACTGGGCTCAGTTAACTACTAAACCAAAAATTAACAGCAAGACAAAATTTTGAATTCTTCTCGATTTCCAGTCACCAAACATAATAAAAACAAAAAATTCAATATCCGATTAGAACAACTACAGAAACAACAATTAACAATCAAAAGAAAAATCAAACGAAAACAACATACATTCGAAAATAAAAAGCCGCTCAAAACTCTAAATATCAATCAAACCATGAAAAATTGAAACAAAAAAAAAATACAAGTCAAACGACACATAAATCTGAGAGAGAGAGAGAGTAATCAAATGTAAACGAAACCAAATAAATGACTCACACCTAAAGTCGAAATATTTTCCCAGGAAAATAAGAGCGATATTTTCCGGGAAAATGAGAAGGATTTTTCTTCCTAGGTTTTGTTCGTATTTGTTGTATGAATGAAAACGGAAAGGTAAACTGATTTTTGCTTAGGCGGTTGGCAAAGTGCAGCGTGCAATAGGCTTTGTTTCTTTATAAAAATTGATTGACCTACTGTCACGGTGATTGTGAGATTGGTTGTTATCACAACGACATCTTGTCCGTTGATCTTGATTACTTCTTGGGTCAGAGCTAACGTGACGGGCAACTCTCGTGTGGGTTGGACTGAGGTGTAGGGCTGTGGCGATCAAGTTTGTGACCGCTCTGTGAGTTTGTTTTGTGAATGTTCTCTGAAGGAGCAAAGTTTTTTCCACGTCTGCATGTCACGTGGTAACATGGAAAACCTTTATGTCCACGTCATCAGTAGACCGGTAGGTCTATTTATTTTTATTTTATTTTTTTGTAATTATTTTTTAATATGCAATTTGGACCGTTAGGTTTTTGGTCATCTCAAGCAATTAAACGAGTTTACGGTTTTTTTTAAGTAACTTCAGATTTTTAATTAAAAGTATATATATGTACAAGAAAAACCCAAATTTTGTTTTTCTTGGCATTGACCTAAAAACAAAGTATATGTAATACTTAAAAAAAAAAAATTGTCGCCAAATAAGATAAAAAAAGCACATTATCTTTTGATTATAGTGGCCAAATTCAACCTAATCCATATGATTAAGGACTAATAAATATGGCCAATTAGGTTAGTTTTGGGAATAATATATTCAAGTTGAGATGATGGGACGGTGAGGTAGATTCACCACCCCTTATTGGCACTATTTGTAAACAATTAGGAAGCAATTAAAGAATTAATCTAAGCAAGTGCATCGTCAATCATTTATGTGAGTAATTAACAAATTCCATCCATCCATTCAATATATTCAATTCACTAATATATTTATATTTGAAGAATTTAATTTAATTTTCATGATCGATTATGAAATCTACAAGTTTTATTGATCATAATTAATTGCTGTCTCCTTCAAGTTTGCTTTCAAAACGTGTATCATGCGCCTCAGTAATTATTTTTTTATTTTTAAAGGAATCCTAATACACTTTTTAATAACCCAATTTCAATTAAAAAAAATTTAATTACTATTTGATATGCAATATAAATTACTTTTAATAACGAAATATAAAAGAACATAATTTTACTAAAATACAACTTCTTACTCATCATAGGTATTTAAAATCTTTGTAAAACACTCTATTTTCTTTCCTTACCGTATTCATATGAATTTCAGTACTTCTACATTTAATTCTTGCAGGCGCACATCAAATTTTATTTACTGTAAACATTGGGTTGTAGTAGAACTTCGTTTGGGTTATTAAAAAAAAAAAATCATCGATTCATTTAAGAGAAATTGGGTTCTACTCGAGCTTGATTTGAGTCACTAAAAAAATTATCCATTCATTCAATATAGATTGGGTTGTAATGAAACTTGAGAAACTCGATTTGGGTGATTACCAAAAAAAAAAAATCATCAATTCATTCAAGAGACTGGGTTGAACTCAAACACAACTTGGGTTTGGGTAATCAAGAGCAAAGAAAAAAACATTGGTTCTTCAATGCGAGAGATCAAGGTGTTGCATTAGAATTACTTTCTCCATCTAATCATATATTAGGTTATCAAATTTTATTAAATCTTTAAAAAAAATTATAGTATTTCATTTTCATTTGCTTGATGTCATATGGGTTGGGATACACTGATTATATCTGAACTTTGTATAACATTACTCTTTATTTAAATAAGGTATATATTAAAAAAAAATCTAGTGAAGTTGTAAAGTGGACTTCATATATTTAAGTTATGGTTGGGGATGTTTTGAGAAATGGGTGTTTAAAGTATAGGTGATGGTTTATATAGCTCGAACATATTTTAGTTTAAATGATACCAAAGCATTTCATTAACAAATAAGGGAAATTTTTTAAAAATAGTTATCCTTTATATTACCACCTTGACGTGGCAATAAAACAATTAATGCGAGAGTTCAAGATGCAAATTAATTAATAAGACTGATGAGATGAAAAATAAATTTTGGGATATTTTCTCAATATTTGAAGGAAAATCACCTTTATATTCCAAAATTTTAAGGAAAAAATAAATAAAAATGAATAAACGACGCACATTAACTAATAATTCAGAGCCTTGAGGATGTATTTACACATTTAGTGCCTAAAATTTTCTCTTAAAAAATACAATGATGCTAGATTTACGACAAGCATATTACATAAACTCTTCAACATGACGTGATAGTCTAAGTGACAAATCCTATTAGAGATATAATTTCACTCATCTATTTTTGTTTTTCTCTCCCTCTATAAATTTTCGTCATGTATGCTCCCACATCATGTTGTGAAGTTTAAGTTGTACAAGTATTATAAATCAAGCATTAATTAAAAAAATATAAGTTACAATATTTTAATCATATATATTTAAACATTATAAGCAAAATGTTAGTTATGTAAGACAGAATGTATTTTCTTTTTCTATTAAAAATTTCTAATCATGAATGAAACTGAAAGCATGTAGGTAAATTATGGAAATTAGAAATGTCACGTCATTTCAATGAAATAGGTTACATTTTTGTGATAATCTAAATTTAAGCTCAATGCAAGGTAAGATAGGATTTGATTTTGCAATAAGAAACATATGATTTATTTATTAAATTATAACCATTGAATAATTATTCATTGTATTACGTACAAGCATGGTAGCACATACTATTATTTACCTGTTCACTGACATTAACATAATCTAAATAATATACAAAAAAATGAATAGGAAAAGTATAAAAAATTTTAATACTGATAAAACAATAATAAATATCTTTTGAAAACTAAAATATTTTAAAAAATTTTAAACTTCTAAAAGAATAATAAAAATTTTGAAAAAAATCAAATTGAAAAAGAATTATACTAAAATTTAGAAAAAAATAATTTTTATTTAAAAATATGAACATTAATAATAGTCGAGCACTGCCATTAAACAAATTTCTACTAAAAACATAGTTAATTAAGAAATAAAAGTCAAATCCTACCTAACTAAAAATAAACTATAATTAATAAAACACTATTAATTAGAAAATTAATTCTAATAACAATTCTTTAATTATAATTTTGAAAGTAAAAAATTCATATAAATAATCAAATTCAAATCCCAAAATAAAATTCTATATCTAGTCCCATCATTTTGTTTTGGGAGGAGACGATTACAATTTATATTTGTCCCATCGTTTTATTTTGCCAGGGCAGGCCATTACAATAAAACATCAAACCTTCCCTATATTTATTATTGATAAATGCTCGTATCACCACGTCTAAAATCAAGATAACCATCTTTGGTTCAGAGTAACATGTGGGATCCTATTTAATATTTAAATATTATAATAAAATTACATTTTTAATTTCCTCCAATAACCTACAAATTTAATTTCAAATAAAAAATTTTTAATATTAATATGATCTATAAGATTTCTCGTTTTCACTGGTTAAAAAAAAAAAAAAATCATCTTGTAATCTAATATAAGAATGACACACACTTGGTTAGTATTTCACTCAAATATTGTGTAATTTTAAGCATGCACAAGATATGACATATTACCAATATATAAGTTATGATCGTATCGTGTCAAAGCTTATATGTGTGGGTCAAAATTTTAACATTTGAATCATAGTAGAAAATATGAATAAACTGTTATAAAGATATATATAAACATATATTTAAATCAATTAAAATTGAAACAAAATTTTATTTTATTATTGTTTATGTCGAGCAAGTCATTCAAAATTGAAGATGATCCAATAACTGGTGAAGAAAATTTTTAACTATCATCATGTTGCAAATTACGGAGTATTATTAACAGTATTGCCTTAGGGTAATTTATGGTGGAAAGATTGTAGTTTCGGGCTTCCGAATTGCATATGGCATGAGGCACAATACTTAGAAGGATGATAAACAAACCCTCCCCATGAGCTATAAACACATCTTAATTAATTAAATTTGGAAAATTCCAAAGATTCTTATCTTTCCTAATCACATTTACGTAGAAATTTTGACAATTGATATGGCACTTCAAGGTCTCAGGTCTAAAATGAAAGAATTTCCAGAATTACAAGGCGTAAAAGTCGTGAAAAACGAAGTCTATTATATAATAATAATAATAATAATAATAATAATAATAATAGTGATTAATAAACATTTAAACCAACAAATTAAGAGAAAAAGAGACTGAATGGGTGAAAAATTTCATTCGTGTATGGAATATATGGCATATTGTACTTTGAGATGTAATGACCTCAATAATCATTCAATTTAATATTAAAAATCAAAGACAAAAAGGTAATTATTCATTTGTAAATAATAATCTATGAGTAGTCATAGTCTACAAACTTTTATATACAAATTGATGTGTTATATGGTGATCAGAGCAGTAGATATATAAAATCAATTTATTTAATAAAGAGTGATGATATATAAATAAATGAGTGATGCTACATCAATTTATATACAAATTTATATACAAAGTTTATAAGAGTAGCAGTACTCATAATATATATATTTTCCTAAATATGTTTCGTGCATGATTTTGTAAACCTCATTCAAAGTCCGTATTAATGCGGAAGAATTTTATATATATACTCTAATAACCTCTAAATCAAAACTAGATGAGATTTTGACTTAAAACACTAATTTCGTTAATCCATTTTCATCATATCGCAAAAATATTATATTTTATTTTCTAAATCAATAATATTATGATAATTAATCCTTCCATCACAAAATTTAAACCTTTTTTATCTTTTCTAAATAAACCAATTTAATACAACTTTAATACACATTAGTGCGACACGTCATACTGGTTATGGTTAGCAAAGAAGCATGCTACTTTACTTATATATATAAAAGCCAGTGGAACCAAAAAAGCCAAAAACTTTATTCATTATATTTTATTGAATAAAGTTGTACGTAATTATATACCATATATAATCATATGTTTCAAAAATTAAAACAAAAGTACTAATTATATTATATATCCATTTCAAAATAATTTTTTATAATAAAAGATTGAAAAAAGTATTTATAAATATATAACATGACAAAATAATAATAATAAATATTCTCTCAAATTTTTAAGGGAAAAAATTCTATCAAATTATAATATTTGAAGTAAAAATATGTTAATAATATACCTAATTTATTTTATCTTCATTTTTAAAGGAAGAAAATTTTCATTGGTAGAACGAAGCCACTTATATTACAAAGGGTGTTAATAACATTTTTTGTTTCCTCCAATAGCCTATAGATTAAATTTAAGGAAATCATTTACACTATAAATCAAACAATTTGAGTTTAAGGTTTTTGGCATTTGCCAAAAGAAAATTAAAATCATTTGTCATCTACCAATATAAAAGCTATGATTCTAACATGCTAAATACTTGTGGCATGAAACAATATATAATTTTTTAAAAAAATTATTTTAAACGATAAAATTATGATATAGTAGAGATACATTATATGTTTCATTTTTACAAGAGCTAATTATCTACCTAATATTTTTAATTTAGAACATTAATTTTAACTTCAAACTTAAGTTTATAGATGTAATACAAACTTCTAGTACTAGTGTTTAAATATTCTTAATATAAATTATATAGGAAAAAGTTGGCTGTAAATATATAAGCACGTATAAAGAAAATTTTATTTTATTATACATCATTTTGTTCGAATGTGTCACTCAAGACGTATACAAGATGACAAACATACTTTATCAGCTACAAATCCTAAGCCCGTGTAAAAGCTCATTATCTTTTGATTATAGTGGCTATATTCAACCTAATCCACATGATTATTGATTAATAAATGTGACCAATCAGGTTAGTTTTGGATTAATATGTCCAAGTTTGAGATGATGACGGTGAGCTAGAATCGCGAACCCTTATTGGGATTATTTGTAAACAATTTGGAGATAATTAAAGAACTAATTTAAACAAGTTTCGTCAACCATTTATGTGACTAATTAACAAATTCCATCCATCCATTCAATGTATTCAATTCATTTACCTTTTATGTTTTAAGAAAAAAAATAATTTTAATTATTGATTATGAAATCTTCGTAATTCAATATTGCTTTTAAAAATATGTGGCGTGTGTCATACGCGTGAAGGGTGATGCTATTTCTTTTTAAATCCTTTTAATTAAGATGATTAAAACAATTCATTAATAAATAGGACAAGGAAAGGATCCTTATTCTAATAAATAATGGAGAAATTTGGAGCTTGTTATCTTATGTACAACCATCTTGACGTGGCAATTATAACAATTAATGTGACAGTTTAAATGCAAAGTATAAAACTGATCGATGAACATTAAAATTTGGAACTAAAATTTTAATGTGAACCGCTTAGTTCAAGTTTAAAAAGAAAAATGAATAAAATATTTATGCAAAATCGATTACTGGGAGAGGGTATAATTCACAAGCTTCAGAATTTTTTTTGGGTAATTAGGGATTGAATGAAAAAAATGAGATTTGTTTTTAGTTTGAAACCTTTGGAGTTTGGATTGGGATTGTTTCGTTTAATTGGTGATTGATAAAAATTTGTGTTGATGAAAATCTGGGTATTATTTTTAGGCTTGTAGTGAGGTATATCTAAAAAAAAAAAAAAATGACGATCAAGAAAAGAGAAATCCGAAATTGAAGATAAAGAAAAGACAAAATTATAGAAACCAAAATTGAGGAGAGAGAATATACGGTATATTTTTATTTATTACATAATCTCCATTATTTATTTCTTTTGTATTTTTATGATTTAAGGGCAAATTAGTCATTTAGGCCCTCTGTCATGCTTTTGCTCCTCTTAGAAGATGTTTTCTTTCATAGCCTCAACTGTGAATTTTTTAAAAAACAGAGATGAAGCTGTAATTTTGCTAAATGTGAGGGTAAACCCTGAAAATAAAATTTTAGGAAAATTTCAAAATAGACCAAAATAACGAGTCCATTACAAAAAGAACCCATTCCTGAAAATTTTGTAAATCATGGACCTTCGAACAATGAAATGACGAAAAAGCCCTTAATACAAAAAAAAAAGTTAAGACAAATGAGTCAAAGGCCACTGCATATCCGTTTCTTCTCAACATCTCTTGCAAAGCTCCTCCACAGCACAACGTTTTTGTAAGAATCTCAATGTCTATGTCATTTGCTTGAAGATCTGAGTAATAGACTAGGTAAGACACCTTTTTACATATACATGATTCTTATTTTTTGAAATTTTTGAACTTTAAATTTTGTATTAATGTTTGTTGGCTAATGAGACGGACTGCGCTTAGAAACTACATTAGTGAGCTTAGGCGAAGTGTCTTTGACGCATAAGTTGCAAAGAAAGCAATGGAAAACAACAATTTGTAAGAAAAATGTGATATGCTAGACGAGGAAGATGACGATCGATGCTGGATTTGCGAACGTCGAGTGTCAAGTTGATCTGGGTCACTTGCTCGATGTCGTGTGTCCAGGAGAACTTAGTCGAGTGTCGAGTGTCGAGTTTTGTCGTGTTATCGAGTGTCGAGTTTCGTCGAGAAAACTATCATAATTCGAATTTTGTTCTCTTTTATGCAGTGTTTTAATGATTTTTTTATTCAATGATAAATTTTGACACGTTGTGAATGGGGCTTTTATCTCGCTAGAGCGTTTGCAATAATAACACTGTGTCAAAGTCTCTTTCGAGACTTAAGGGAACACAAAAGAGTCATGGGCACGTCTGGAGAAAGGAGTGACCATCTAATTATTCAATTGGGAATGAATGGGGGCAATCTGATCCCTCGCTTTGGGACCTAAACTACTCTCATCCCTTCAGAGATGGATTCGGGAAGTTAGGTATGAGACTTTCAAACTACTCGGATGTAAATCCGGCCTTCACTAAGGAAATACCAAATAGAACTAACTCGTGTTGTTCCTTAGTTCACTTAGATGATTCATTTTATGCACATATTCTCATTTTTTTTTATCTTTATTAAGCATATGAGGTGATTATTCAATTAATGACAGTTGTATATTCATACATAGAAAGAGGGAGGAGAATAATTACATTTCCTTTCAAACATGGGGGAATGGGAAGAGGTTTACAACATTTGTAATAAAATAGTAACATGTTCCATACATTCGTCTATTGCATTCATTCTAAGTAATGATCTCTCACCATCAATGTGAGTCCACTATTACTTCATGGCATCATACAATTACGCTTCTCAATATTCATATATGCATAAATCATACAAAGCCATAATCTACTATCATAGTATTCTAGCCTAGATTTTGATAAATTCTATAATGGTATTCTATCTATTGTTATTCTAGCATAATTCATATCAATTTATTAAAAATCATAGCATTTCTAGCCTAAACATGGTGTTCATGGCATATTCTAGCCTAATTCATAACATTCATGGCATATTCTAGCCTAATTATGGTAATCATGGTATATTCTAGCCTAATTCAAGCAATCAACATCAATCATAACACGCAAGGGCAAAATGATAATTCTACCTATTATATGCTATTTTTTAGCATTCATCAAAGCAAGTAAGTTTTCTTAGCCTGATTCTAACAATGTGCTCTTAAGCATGATTCTAAACATGTTCTCCTATATATGTTTCTGAGCATTCGCAAAGAAATTAAATTCCTAAACATGATTCTAAAAAAGGAAAGTTCGCGGACTTACCTCGACACGCTTATCCTTCTTGCAAAACAAATGAGGTTAGAACAATTCATAATAACCCTAAACATGCTCCTAAGTATAAAATAAAACCTTAAACATGATTTTTCTAAGCAAAAATAAATAAATAAATAAAAGAGAGAATAGGAGGGAGGAGAGATTTCTACTCTTAAGACGTACTCTTTCTGAGTTTAGAGTAATAAAACGCCTAAAAAATTATACTGAAAAAGACTTCTCAAATTCTTGAGCGTGTCTTCAAGAGGGAGAAAGAGATGATTATACAATCGGTGTGTCTTGGGAAGTGTGACTAAGGTGTGCTTATATAAGCTTTCTTGGAGTGAAAATATGATAAAAAATCGATGTGGGATTCAGATGAATAGTATTGATAAACAGTAAAAGTGAACAGTATAATCGACTGATTGACCAGTTGTGAATAGTATTGATGAACAGTGAAAATAAAAAGTGCCGGATGAACAGTACCGGCTGATTGTTTGACCAGCGACCGACTGGTTGACCTGTGGTGAACAGTAATGGTGAATAGTAAAAATGAACAATACCTGATGAACAGGCACAATGCAGTCCTTTTTGACCTTTATGTATTTAATTGCTTATAATTTTTTAGTTCAATTCCGATTTATGATCTATAAATTTTTATGAAAACTAGACATTTGTAACTTCGCAACGGTATATGACTCACCATCAGATCCTCTTGGATTAATTTTTGTGATTGTTTGAAGTCATACGTTAGTTCCCGAGACCTTTCACCAACTTCGTCTCACCTTTCCTCTCTTGGCTTCCAAGGGCATTTTGGTCATTATCTTTACCCTATATTCATCTTTATTTCTTCATTGAGCCTAAAAATTTAATGTCTACACACATCTTCTACATGCAGAGATGAAAACTTTGCGTATTTTGATGTTGTATAATGGTTCATCGAAGATGCAACATAATGGAAGTTATATGTATATGGGAGGGATGTCTAAGGCATTGATAATTTCTAGGTGTATTACTTATAATGAGTTGGTTGAATGTTTAAGTTTAGAAATGGGTTGGGATTTGAGTAATAAAAAACCTTAAGTTTGGCTGTTCAATTCTCCTCTAAGGGTCCTCCTCCATTGCCGACTCTTATTGAGACTGATGACGATGTATGTTTTTTCATATAACATAGTCTGGAGGACCCGTTATCATACATAGCGCTCATCATCACAGTTGAAGATATGAACCAGCAAAGAAGAAGGTCAAGATCTAAACCTTCGATGAAAAAGAGTTCTTCTAATCTTTCTTTGTTTCACTCAGCTACTGGAACTAACCAATTAACTGAGTCCACTCCTACCCTTGTGCAATCAACTTGTAATGAAGAAGTTTCAACAGTTTGCTATGCATGGAGAGGAGGAGCGATCGGGTGGTGCTAGAGAAGTTGGAATAAACCAGTCATTGCCATTTACCTTAATTAGACACCTTGATAGCTTTAGAGAATTTGAGAGCTTAGCCAATGTCGAGAGTGATAGTGTTCATGGGGTTGGCGATGACGGGAATAACAATAGTGACGATGAGGACGATGACCATAATGATGATCGTGATAATAATGATGATGTGGACTATGTTTTTGAATCAAGCGATCAGTGGGATGATGATTTAGATGGCAATGATCACGGTGGAAGTGAAAATGGGGCCACAAAGTTTTCGAATGATTTAAACCAAGAGGTGCCTAGAACCTTTCCTACCTCTATTCAATCAACTCCTCCTTGAACATCAATAGCAAAAGAATCGGATCCAGTCGGGGGGCTTGTGGCACCTGATGGCGATATTGGACCTTCGAGCAATGATAATCAGGCAAACACATTTAGATGGATGCCTCTAATTGTGCATTCCATATCAATAGGTCATGATGATCCAACGTCGTTTGTAATTGACAGAATTGAGGTTGTAGTCGGACAAATTTTTAATAATAAAATCTAGCTTCGCGAGAAGTTATCAAATTTGGCATTATGACGCAACTTTCAGTTTAAGGTAACAAAATCCAACCCAACAAGGTTCAAAGCTGTATGCCATGCTGAAAATTGTAAGTGACAGATACGGGCAACCAAGATAGCAGATTTCAATTTCTTCTAGGTGTGAAAATTTAACAACTAGCACATATGTTCGGGAGCTGGGCTCCACCCTAATCACAAACAAGCAAAATTCGTTGTTATTGGGAAACATATAATGTCGAAATTCATGCAGGCATTGCGGATCTATCAACCTAGGGACATTATGCATGATGCTAAAAAAGCATTAGCTGTTACCATCATATACCTTAAGGTACGAAGGGCAAGAGAAGTAGTGTTGGAGAAACTGCATGGATCTCATGAGGACTCATTTTCACTTTTGCCTCAGTATATGTACATGGTTGAGAAAGCAAATCCCGGGACGAGAACTGCTTTGAAAACTGATGATAACAATCACTTCAAATACCTTTTTATGAGTTTGGGGGCTTCTATTGCCAGATTTACGAATTCAATTAGGTCGGTGGTTGCAGTTGATAAGTCTCATTTAAAGAAAAAATATAGAGGTACCATGTTTTTGGCATCAAGTATGAATGAAAATATGCTAATATTTCCATTGGCATTTGGAGTTGGTCATTCAAAAAACGATGAATCCTAGAATTGGTTCTTGAGTCAACTGCGTGATTAGGTTGTCCACAATATTTGTGATTAGTGTTCATCTTAGACCGCTATTCAAGCATTGCAAATGCTATTTCTTGTGTTTTCCCTATGGCACTTCATGGGTTGTGCACCCATCACTTGAAGGGAAACTTGAAGGCAAGGTTCAAAGATAAGGCTTTATTAGACATGTTCACCAAAGCTACAAGGACCCATCTTCGCACTGATTTTAACCACTATATGCACATAATTGAATCATACATACCCTCAGCTACAATGTTTCTTCGGGAGATAGGTGTGGAGAAATAGGCACATTCACAATTCACCGGTTGACGTTATAATATAGTGACAACCAATATAGTCAAGTCAATGAACAGTTGCTTGAGACAGGCTCATTTCCTGCCCATTACAATTTTAACCGATTATTATCGAGCAAATCTTTAGAAATGGTTCTATGCACGAAGAAAAATATTTGTTTTTTCGCAATTACATCTTACTCCATGGGCTGACAAGTTGATGGAGGATCGTTTGAAAAAAGGTGATCAGATTAGACTTTACGGCCTATCTTTAACTATGTACGAGGTGTATGGTAAATAATGGGTCAACATTATCGACATGCATGCCTGGACCTGCATATGTAGAGTGTTTGATCTTGACCAATTGCCTTGTACATATGCATTAACTGTTTGCAAGCAAATGAGCTTACTCACGTGCCACAATTGCTATGCTAATTGGTACACAAACAAATGCAACCTTCATGCATATGTATTACCTGTGGTTCCAGTTGGGGTAAGTGACGATTGGGTGGTTCCAGATGAGGTAAAAAGTAGAGTCGTCCTGCCATCGGAAATGTGAAGGCCGGTAGAAAGACTAAGAAGAAAGAGGATCCTATCCTAGGAGAGTCCAGCACGTCATGAAGTTGCGGTCATTGTGGGAGCTCAGGTCATAATCGGCAAACATGTCACAATCCTATACCTCTTGAATGGGTTGCTGGTGCCGACATAATAATTTATGACTTCCTATTTCTACATAGAGTATAATGTATTTTTGTAATGTATTTACCAAATCATGTATTAAGTTCAAATTTATAACTATTGTATTTATAATGTACTAGTTTACCAAACTTGTGTATTTATAATACACACGTGTTATTGTGTGTGTGTGCATGTGTAGGTAATTTGAGCAAAATTAATGTTAATTTTTGTGTATACAATGTCTACATCTATATGTTATTTGGTATGTGCATGTGTAGGTGGTTTGCACAAAATTAAATAACAATATATACAAAATTACAAAACCATACGTTTAGAAATTTTTACCCATATGTACATAAAACAATAAATCATATGTACAAAATCAATAATTAATATGTATAAAAATATGCACACAATATGTATGCTATATGCACGAATTAATAAATTGTAAGCATAAAATTTGTACTCCAGCCAAATGATATCGGCTCATGTATCCGGACGATCGGGAGATGTCACGGGAGTATCGACGGTATTTGATCTCGGGGCGGCCATAGCATCTGATCCTAGTGTGGCTACAGCCTTTAAGCTGTCGATAAGAGGAGTAGTACTGCATGCGAGGGGTCGGATCTGAATTCAACGAGTCCAACAGTAGTGCATTACCATCCTTTGTTGAAGCGTGCTCTCCGTGAACGACTGTACGTTCGCCACTGGAACACCTCCTGCGAGATACTCTATGAACAGTAGGCAGTACACTCCACAGGCCCCTCTTTCGGCCTTCTACTGAGGAGCTTCTGTGGTATCCTCCACTGGCCTAACATTGAAAGGGACAGTGGGGAGACAGTGGGGAAGTCCATGTCGTCGAATGCACTCAATGAAATCAAATGGGGTAGTATGTGCGTCAGGAAACTACAACACTCTTTCATTGTGTCCAGCGACGTGTTCGTGATGAAAAGTCATAAATCTAAAATAGTGATTTAGGTCCAAACGAGCTGCCATCTAGTGCTCGCCGTCTATGTTTATAAGAATATATAACTGTAAAACAAAAAACGAAGCCATGTTAATGTACAACTTGGTCAAATGACATGATCATTTTTTACTAGATACTCATATAAATGAATTACCCATTCAAGATCCTCCCACGATTGGCCTACGAGCGGACTATCTCCGTAAACGTAAGGATAACCTCCCAAGTTATACTTTTTACCCTCATGCTCCTCTTTTTCATCCTTCCTTGTCATATACTTAGCTAGCCTCCTAGCTTAAGCTTTCTTCATGTCCCGAACGATCATCTTATAAGACTCAGTACCCTATGGATATTCACTGAATCTGTCCAATGTGTCCACGAAGTTCAACCACTTAACAGAAATTAATCGACGTATATCCTATATAAGGAAAAGGCGCTCAAGCACATAATACAACGTCAGCTTTACCATGTCCTCATCTAGGATTCGAGAAACATTTAATTTCTCAAACTTCTTATAAACACATTCAACAAAATTTGCTTCGACCCAAAATACTTGCCTCGCAATCTGCACTTGCCACGATTGTCGGGAGTGCTTGGCATCTTCGTTTCAAACTTCATTCCCATAACGATACCAAACTCGTACACTGAAAAGCGTATAACCCTACCTATATTGAACAAGCATATGTCACCGTACGACTAATGTACGATGATAACACTTTTTTATGACAATTTTTATAAATAATATGCAAAAGTAGACAACCCATACCTCGTATTAGAAACCACATCTCATCATCCAACCCATAACCATGAGTCTCCGGCTCTCTTAACAGCACATGGTGCACCAATTATGATGGAAAGATCAGGCGTGCGGATGTCCAAATGTGCCCAAAACATGTGCTCATAAACATCTTTTTTTTTTACGATCATTTAACTTGTCTCGAACCCACTGTACACACTCCAGACTGACCAAATTGGTTATCACTGCATGGTATTGGTCGTCATATGGAGTATTCATGTTGAATGTATGCCCATGACTATTTGCCATTATCACCTGCAAAAAAAAAAAATTTCAATCAATTTGAACCAAACATGTGTGTTTTTGGGTAGGGGAATCAAAGCCTGCTTAGACGCTCGACGGAGCTTGACAATGCTCGACAGACTACAATTCGTCGAGTACTTGGCATAATATCGAGTGTTGAGCTATTCTAAATAGGCTTGGCAATGGGGCGAAGCGAGGAGGGTCTGGGGCGGCAAGTGCCCATCCCCACCCCGTTAAACATTTTTTTGCCCCGCCCCACATCATTGTCCTAGAACACGGCGGGGCGATATTTGAAAGACAAGACCTAGACCCATCCCGCTCTGCTTAATTTAAATTATATTAAATTATTTAATCCAAAATATAAATATATTGATGATCATTATTTAAAAACTATAAAAAGCATTAAAACATTATAACTTGACTAAATTAATGTTAATATATTAAAAGATTCATAATTATTAATTAAAATGTAACTTTTGTTAAAGTTTTTGTATTATTTGTAAAAGCACTACAAGAAAAAATGCTTATATTTAGTGGTTTTTATCGTCAAATATATACATATTTGGCGGTCTTTTGACTGACACCAATGACACCGCCAAATATAATCTATTTGGCTGTTGGTCAAACTGCTAAATATGAAACTTACTATATTTGGTGGCTTTTAACCGCCAAGTATGATTAGTCTAAAAAATTTAAAAAAAAAATCATACGTGACAGTTTTTAGCGGCCAAGTATATTTTTTAAGCAAATAAAAAAATATATAATACTTGGTTGTTTATTAACCGCCAAGTAATATATATATAATTTAAAATAAGGTTTTTAAAAAAATTTAAGAAGTGCATAATCTAGATTATGTACTCGATTTATCAACACAGAACCTTATGTATGTGATAAGTAAAAATAAGCCATTGTCTGGAATAAAATTTGATAGGCAGTTGTTCGACAACCTATAGCTAATATTACAAAAGGCTTAATGTCACATCTTTTTTAGCCAGGATACAATTGATGGGAAAAAAAGAATAAGAAAAAAGGAGAAAAATATATTATTGAGGTACCCACAAGACAATAATATTTCTAAACATGACTTAAATATTAAAACTGTCTCAAGCCTTTGATAACCATGACTTCATATAAAAAAACTTCTCGAGCTGCAAAGCAAGACCTGTGTAATATTTCCAAATTAACTAAAGATTTCCACATTACCAGATGCAATGTATTATGGAGCTACCTACCTATCCATATTTGTCCATAACCTTGGTTTTGACATGAAACTCTTCACTAGAAGGGCCCAATTTTGCCAAGCCAAAATCAGATGTTGGATTCCTTGTAGTACTATAAAAGAAAATAACAAAAGAAGAAAAAAAATGAAATACTATTGGAAGATTTATACAAGTTAAGGTATCTAATAAACACATATCTTGAAAGCAACCCATCAATTACAATGCCATTTGGAAACAAGAAAACAAGAGAAGCCATTTCCGTTTGCATAATTACAATGCTAATTTGAGTAGCCACCAGATTTGAGATTTTATTCCATTAATATTTATTCTCAATTTAGCACACGAATAGAGCCTATCCTTAAATTGACATAGATAGAAATGTTAGGATCAAACAAAAACCAACCCTATCAGGTAGTATATTTGATTACGCCCAAAATATACCGCGGTTATTGTAGTATACGTTGAGGTGTCGAATCCACAAGGAGGCCTTTGATAAAAGAGGTTAGTAAAACAAAAAATATAAAAGATAATAAAGATATAAAATTTAACTTTGAAGTGATTGGTTCTAAAGAAAATACAATGTTTAATAATTGGAAACAATCGATGGTAATTAAGAAGTAAGGCATCGAGAATCACTTATATGTTTTGTAAATCTAATCCCACTTTGATTTAATAATTATAACTCAATTGAAAGTTTCACATCCCAAACAATCAATCGGAAAATATGTATAGTATAGCATAAATGATAAACACATGTATTTGATATGCATAAACTCTTTACAAGCAATATTTACCAACAACATTCATCCTTACAAGTTATCCAAGAGCGACAATATATCACATGACAATATTGTAGTAAAGGATTAACTCATAAAACGAAACTACCAGTAACAATTATAATTCAACATGAATCACATAAAGAAAGCATGACTGAATTTATATGAAATTGAGAATTATAATTTCTGGATTAAAAAGAAATCACAAGATGAGAAAGAGTTTAACACATAAACAAACATACAATCTTTATAGCCTTTGAGGTAGAATGAAAGTGGAGAAATAGATAAACTACACATACAAGTTCATCTCTAGCCTTACCAAGAGTTCTAGCCTAACTTACAATTCATTCTTATCATTTCTAAAGAGAAAATACAAGAGAGAATTGCAATATACAATGATAAAATGTGAACTCAAATGATTTTTTTCTCTCCCCTTTCAATTCCTCAAGTTGTCCTTAAATAGGTGATGAAATGGAACTATTACACCAAACCTCCACCAATTTTTCCACAATGTCAGCCACCAACTTGCAGCTGCTTTTTGACCACCAAATGGACTGAATTGGGCTTTGTGGAAAACATGAAAGTTGTAGCATTTTGTCTCAGCTTTCCAGGGCCACCAGATTCATGCAATTTGGACAAGTATTCTCTGAGATATGGCCCAAATACTAGACATGGGTCGGGCTGAGAAACAACTACATTTTGGTTTTGTTGTGTCTCAATTTCGGCCCATCAAATGTTGGATTTGGGCTTTTGATTGTTCTTCAACTTTGTGTAAAATTGAGACATGTTGCTCCAGGTTCAATAATCTCTCCATTTTGATCTATAGATTGAGAGTTGTGTCCATTTTATTAAACCTGAAAAAAATGATTTCTATTAATCACAATTTAAGGACAATACTTTATTTCAAGATAAAGACTAAAGAAAATGCAAAAGAAATGAAACAAATGTAAAAGAGGCATAAGCAAAATAATTATGCTAAAATATCATAAAAGCTTTATAATACTGTCCAATTAGCATTAATTATTTATGCTTAAGAGTGTACTTTCATGCGTTTATCACAATCCCCAGCCAGCTTATTGCTAGTCCCTAGCAATTCAAGCGTAAATAAAGCATGAAGAACTACTTCAGCATTTCAAACAAAAAGGCAGTTCAAGATCACAATTGCTATAAAGGTTATTTCAATCATAACTTCCAAAATTGAGCACATGTGAATCAAGCCAAACCTTCTTACCACGAACCGCAACACATATAGCCTTGAAAATTACTCTATGTAAAAGCCTCAACTCCTTATCTTCACAGGTGAACGACTGTTTAAAAAGGCTATGATTTCTCTCATGGAGTTGGAAAATAGAATAAACACTCAAGGAAAGGTCACATTTAAGGACAGATAGACAACTAACATTGATCCAAAGATAGGAAAATCCAATGTTTAGAATCAAACCATTCTTGCAACATGCTACCTTTAGGACTTCATTTATCTTGAGTGAATCAATACAGCTTGATGAGAAAAGACTGCTTCATAAAACTTCTATATTCTAAAATTGAATGAAGACATTATTGAATCAAACTAACTTCTTCTCTTTTTTTTTCTCTTTTTTTTCTTTTTTTTATGTTTTTTTTCACAAGAATTGAAATTTCATCTTGAATCGTCCCTTAGCTCAATTCGAGTAATGACATTCTAAACAAGGATTAATCAATTCAAAGGATCAATGAAAGTTCGTAAGCTGTTTTCTCAACCTCTCCACTCACTCACAAAAGATGTGTGAGATTAAAAAAATGTGAACTTAAACATGAGAATTCTCTTGGCTATATACATTGAATCATCCATCTTACCACAAGGCTTAACATTGTGCTCAAAATAATTTCAGAAATCATTATTTGATAACCTAAATAGAAAAGATGACTCAAACCAATAATTTTGAAATCATACCTAGATAGAAAAACAAACCCATTTAGACAAGAATTACCGAGAACACATGCAATAAACAGCTGTGCATGAAATACAAATCAAAAATAAAAAACAAATCAACTAGTTAGAATGCGTTTCAAGAGGTCAAAACTATACTCCCTACTCTGCCATTCTGGATCTAATAGATCTAGAATGCGTCTCAAGAGATAATGAACTCTTTACACAGCCATTCTCAGACCAATAGATTTTTTTTTTTTTTGAAATGCAATGCAAAACATATGCCTCCTATCTACCCCCAACCAGAGCGAAACATTGTCCTCAATGTTTAAATGTAGAAGGAGAAAGTATAAGAGATATCACCTGAAGCTTCAGTTATTCAAGAGAAACAAACCTGAAAAACACTTAATAAAATATTGTGAATGAAGCCAAAAGTAAGAAAAGTTACAAACGAAGTGTCAGATCCAATTTTCTCTTATTGCTCATTCCCACTGACCAATTAATTTGAGATGCTTCAGGGTCAGGTTCATAAACAAAAGCTTGCAATTTATCAATTAGTTCATCAGCAGTTGAGGCAGAGACAAGGATCCGTTGTATTGATTATGAGATAAACCTTTGTTCCACAGCTTGATTAACAAAACACAATAAACAATCAAAGAAATTATTGACATTCAACAAACCTATGGGTTTCTGGTGGATATTGAGTTGGGCCCAAGAGACAACTTGAAAGATTTCTTCTATTGTTCCAAAACCTCCTGGTAAAGTAATAAAGGCATCTGCATTTACAATCATGCGAGCTATGCGTTCATGCATGGATGAGACCTGTAATTCCTCTCCAACTGTTTTCCCAGCAACGTTAACTAAAGCTTTAGGAATAATGCCTAAAACTTGACTTCCTCTTGAGTATGCAGTTATTGACACACACCCCATTAACCCACGGTTACCTCCCCCATAAATTAAATGAAGTTTTCTCTCAGCTAGAACCTTACCAAGATTATGAGCTGCTTCTAAAAAAGCTATATCATTACCAGGCTGAGATCCACAAAATACACAAATATTTCGGAATCGACGAGCTGAGGTTCCCTCCATTTTGATACAACTCACTAACTATGTATATGCAAATGAAGAACATGAGATGTATTTATAGAATGCAAAAAGGTGGTACAATAATGACATCTATATAGGTAGTTCAACTGTTTGTCTGACAAACGTTGAAAATAAAAATAGAAACTCAAAAATAATAGCAAGAGTGCATATGTACAGGTAGTTGTGATTGTGGCTCACATCTTCCTCTGTTTTTACGTCCAGTAACGGCTGAAACACCTTCTATGAGTTGGGGATATGCTTCCCATCCAATTTTCTTATAAATTGGCAAACAGGGTCGTTTTGAGTCAGATTCCCGAGACTATAGCGTTCTTGCTCTTCCCGAAATTGTGTCCATAATCTTAAAATCTCTCGATGCACAAGTCCACAAGGATGCGTCTCAAGAGTCAACAAGATATTATCTAGAGACTCCTTACTCAGTCCATCCTTAATGAACTGAATCTTATCTTCTCGATTGACAGACACATATCCTAAAGAGCGATATCGCTTGTTACAGGTCCATCGTGCACATTTGTGACAAACTTGTAATTTATTTGCTCTTCGCTTTTTTGCGTAAGAGCTTTTACCCAAACCAGGCATGAAAGAAACAAAGGCTTTTAAACATTCACTAGATAATCGAACTTTGGCTTCAATTAACCATCGTATATCAACAGGTAAACCCATGAGCATTAGCAATTTTAACCTTGCAAACCGTGCTTTGTAAATTTTGAGCAATGCATTTGGAGGAAGAAAAGGAAAATGTCTACGAAGGTTTGAAAGAATCGTATCCATTTTGAAAGGTAAAAGAATGCACGATTTTTGTTTGGGTTACAGTTTTTAGGGAACTGAAAAACCGACTTAATTAGTCACGGAGTACCGTATCCGCCACTTAACCGGGAAGTAAAATAAAACACGCAAAAGAAAATAAAAGCAAAAACAGAAAATAAAGTAAAAATTATAGGACAAACATATAATAAAAGCAAGACAATGAGATAAAGAAAGCAAAAATAAAGTTAAGATATGGTACATATAGATGATAGAAACAAAGACAAAGTCAAGATATGGGGTAGATAAATAATAAAAGCAAGACAATGAGATAATAAAAACAAAAATAAAATCACGATATGGTACAAAAGTCAAGATATGGTACAGATAGATGAGACAGATAGAACCTGATTAATTAGGATAGACAGGAGGCTCAAGAGAGATCTCCTCGAGACACATAAACTGACTTTCCCTTTCCACATAATTTTTCAACCGTTGCCCATTAACTTTGAAAATTCGTCCATCAGTTGGGTCCTCAATCTCCACCGCTCCATTGGAAAAAACATGCTTTACGATAAATGGTCCAGTCCATCGAGATCTCAACTTTCCAGGGTGTAAATGCAATCGAGAATCATAAAGATAAACTCGTTGATTTAGCTCAAAGTTTTTCCTCAAGATTTGTTTGTCGTGAGCCGCTTTCATCTTAGCCTTGTAAATCTTGGAGTTGTCATAGGCATCATTCCGCAATTCTTCTATTTCAGACAATTGTAACTTTCTTTGAAGACCTGCAACACTCAAATCAAAGTTAAGGGCTTTGACAGCCCAATAAGCTTTATGTTCTAGCTCAACAGGTAAATGACAAGCTTTCCCATAGACAAGGCGATAAGGAGACATCCCTAGAATAGTTTTATAAGCAGTGCGGTAAGCCCATAATGCATCAGAAAGGTGTAAAGACCAGTCTTTGCGATTCGGATTAACAGTCTTTTCTAGAATCTGCTTGACCTCCCTATTTGCGAGTTCAGCTTGCCCATTTGTCTGTGGATGGTATGCGGTGGAAATCTTATGAAGAATACCATACCTGCGCATCAAAGCTTCAAAAGAACGGTTACAAAAATGTGTCCCTTGGTCACTGATGATGACACGTGGCGTACCATACCTAGACAACACGTTTTCTTTTAAGAATTTTACCACGGTTGTGTTATCATTAGTACGACAAGCCATAGCCTCCACCCATTTGGACACATAATCAACAGCTAGAAGAATATAAAGATAACCAAAAGATGGAGGAAAAGGTCCCATAAAGTCAATACCCCAACAGTCAAATATCTCAATAACAAGAATAGGGCTAAGAGGCATCATATGACGGCGAGATAAAGCCCCCAACTTTTGACATCTTTCACATGAACGACAAAAATTGTTAGTATCTTTAAACAAAGTGGGCTAATAGAGTCCACACTGTAAAATTTTTGCAGCAGTCTTTTTTATTGAGAAATGACCACCACAAGCAGTGCCATGGCAAAAGTTTAAGACACTAACAATTTCACTATCAGGAATGCAACGTCGCATAATTTGGTCAGCGCAATATTTGAAAAGATAAGGATCATCCCAATAAAAATTACGCACCTCAACCAAGAACTTACGCTTATCTTGTACACTCCAGTCAGATGGAACTTCTCCGCAAACCAAGTAATTTACAATATGGCATACCAAGGTACTTGGCTTATAGTGAAAAGATGTTCATCAGGGAAATCATCTTGAATGGGTTGGACATTAGTGGAATCATGGAACTCAAGACGGGACAAATGATCTGCTACAACATTTTTGACGCCCTTCTTGTCCTTAATGGTTAGATCAAATTCCTGCAAAAGAAGAATCCATCTAATTAGACGGGCCTTAGCATCCTTTTTAGAAAAAAGGTACTTCAGAGCTGCATGGTCAGTAAACACAGTAATAGGTGAACCAATTAAATAAGAACGAAATTTGTCCAAGGCAAAAACAACAGCTAATAGTTCCTTTTCAGTAGTAGAATAATTCATTTGAGCATCATTTAAGGTTCTACTAGCATAGTAAACAACAAAGGGTTTGCCCTCCCTTCTTTGACCAAGGACTGCTCCTACAGCATAGTTACTGGCATCACACATAATCTCAAATGGAAGGCTCCAATCAGGTGACTGCATAATAGGGGCAGTGGTGAGTTTGGCAATTAATGTCTGAAATGCGTCCTCACAAGCTTGAGTCCACACAAATTCAGCATCTTTCAATAAGAGGTTACACAATGGTCTAGATATAGAAGAAAAATTTTGTATAAACCTCCTATAAAAACCAGCATGCCCTAGAAAAGATCGGACATCTTTTATCGTTTTAGGTGTAGGTAATTTAGAGATCAACTCGATCTTAGCCTTGTCAACCTCCATTCCTCTTTCTGAAATAATGTGTCCCAAAACAATCCCAGAAGACACCATGAAATGACATTTTTCCCAATTAAGCACAAGTCCTTTTTCTTCACACCTACTCAAAACAGATTTTAAGTTAAGTAGACATGAATCAAAAGAGTTACCAAAAACAGTCAAATCATCCATAAAAACCTCCATGCATTTTTCAACCATGTCTGAGAAAATACTAAGCATGCAACGTTGAAAAGTAGCTGGTGCATTACATAATCCAAATGGCATCCTACGAAAAGCATAAGTACCAAAAGGGCATGTGAAGGTAGTCTTATCCTGATCCTCTAGAGCTATCTCTATCTGGTAATATCTTGAGTACCCATCGAGAAAGCAATAAAAGGGATGACCAGCTACACGTTCCAAAATTTGGTCAATAAAAGGCAATGGAAAGTAGTCTTTTCGGGTGGCTGTATTTAATTTCCTATAATCAATGCACATCCGCCATCCGGTTACTACTCTAGTTGGAACAGACACTCTTTTATCATTTTGAACCACAGTTACTCCAGATTTCTTAGGCACTACCTGTGTTGGACTTACCCATTGACTATCAGATATTGGATAGATTATACCTGCATCTAATAGTTTTAAGACTTCTTTCTTTACCACTTCTTTCATTGTTGGATTAAGTCTTCTTTGGGGGTCTCTACGAGGTTGGGTACCTTCCTCTAGATGGATTCTATGGGAGCATATTAATGGAGAAATACCTTTAATATCAGCTATAGTCCATCCTAGTGCAGACTTATGTTCTTTTAACAAGTTTATCAATTTTTCATCTTGTTCAACACTAAGTTCTGAAGAAATAATAACAGGAAAGGTATCACCTGCTCCCAAGAAAACGTGCTTCAAACCTTTGGGCAATGGAGAAAGTTCAACTTTTGGAGCCTCTAAGTTAGAGGGTTTTGGCTTCTCTCTTCCACGAGGCAATTCTTCAAAGCGTGGTTGCCAAAATCGAGTCCTTTTATCCTGTGAGTCAAAAACACCAAACACATTAGTTGTATCATCAGGATAAAATAAATCTTCAAATTCAGAATCAAGAAGGTAGTCTAAAGAGTCAAAATCCTGTTTTCTATAAGCCTCCTCTGAGATAAGTGTGTCTATCATATATGAATGGTAGCAATCGTCCTCCTCTCGTGGTTGCTTTCCAATATGAAAAATATTCACCTCAAGAGTCATATTACCAAATGACAATTTCATGAGACCGTTCCTGCAATTAATAAAAGCATTAGCAGTGGCAAGAAAAGGTCTCCCTAAAATAAGAGGAATTTTGGACTCCATATTAACCACAGACTGAGTATCCAAAACAAGAAAATCAACAGGGTAATAAAATTTATCAATCTGTAATAAAACATCTTCCACTATTCCCCGTGGTTTCTTGACTGATCGGTCGGCCAATTGTAGAACTACGGATGTGGGTTTGATCTCTCCAAGTCCTAATTGTAAGTAAACCGAATAGGGCATGAGATTGACACTTGCTCCCAAGTCTAACAATGCTTGACTGATTTCATGTGTCCCAATCTGGCAGGAAATTGTAGGACACCCTGGATCTTTGTACTTGGGTGGGGTTTTCTGTTCAATGACTGCACTTACCTGTTCCGTCAAGAATGCAGTCTTCTTGACATGGTGCTTTCTTTTGATGGTGCATAGATCCTTGATAACTTTGGCGTAAGCCGGAACCTGTTTGATTACATGCAACAAGGGAAGATTAATCTTAACTTGTTTTAAGTGTTCTAGAATCTCACCTTGAACTTTCGAGTTTTTCCCATTAGATCTGAGAGCTTGGGGAAAAGGCACTGGAATCGAAAATTTCTTTTCAAGTTCTTTCTCAAAAATGTCCTCCTTTTGTGGGAGAACATCTTTGTTTTCCATGGTAGTGTTGATTGGCAATGTAGGCTCATTTAAGATCTTACCACTTCGAGTAGTGATGGCATTTACCTCTTTGAGATTTTGTGTGTCAGAAGTAGAGGCTTGTGCCATGTGTTGCCCTTTTGGATTAGATTGAGTTTGAGATGGAAACTTACCTCGCTCTTGTATGGTCAAAGCACTAGTTAGCTTAGTGATTTGACTTTTGATCTCCTTGTTCTCTTCCACCACTTGTGTAAGAACTGTTTCAAATTTTTGGTTCGTCTTATTTTGGGCCTCCATAAATGCTTGTAAGGTGTCCTCTAAGGAATTCCTAACTTGTGGTGCATTGTATTGAGGTGCTTGATAAGACTTGGGTGGTTGTTGTTCCTGTTTCCATTGGTTGTTGTTTTGGGGGTTAGATTTCCAACTAAAGTTTGGGTGGTTTCTCCAGCTAGGGTTATAGGTTTCAGAATAGGGTGAATAAGGCTTTTTGTACATCCCTAAGGCGTTACATTGTTCCTCGTACACCCCTCTTATCTCACTGTAAGTTGGACAATCCTGAGCTAAGTGTTCCACCCCTCCACAAATAAAACATGGATCTTGTGATTCAACTTTAGCAACTGTATGGGTGACCTTCCTATCTTTGGTTTTCAAGACTTCCAATTCCCTAGTTAAGACTTCTAATTGGGCTTTAAGGTTGTCCTCTTCCCTAAGATGGTAAATTCCACTAGATCGTGACCTATTTGTGCTATCTGTAGCACTAGGTCCAGTCCATGTGTGGGCTTTTTCAGCTAAGTCTTTGAGGAATTCTAAGGCTTCCTCAGGGTCTTTTTGAAGAAACTCCCCGTTGCACATCATCTCAACAAATTGGCGCTCCCTAATTGTTAGTCCCTCATAGAAGTAACTAACCAAGCGCCAATTTTCATACCCATGATGAGGACACATGTTTAACAACTCTTTAAATCTCTCCCAAGTTTGGTACAAGGTTTCACTATCTTTTTGGGAGAAAGAGGAAATTTGTCTTTTCAGGCCGTTAGTCTTATGTTGTGGAAAATATTTGTTAAAAAACACTTGGGTCATTTCTGTCCAAGTTCCTATGGATCTCGGCCTTAAAGAGTATAGCCAACTCTTTGTCCTGTCTTTTAGAGAAAAAGGAAAAAATTTTAACCTGACAGAATCTATGGCATTGGCCTGACTATGAAAGGTGCCCACTACTTCTTCAAATTCTCTAACATGCACATACGGGTTTTCACTATCTAAACCATGAAAAGTTGGTAAAAGATGTATCATCCCAGGGTGAAAGTCCAATTTTGGTGTATTAGGTGGAAATATGATACATGATGGTGTGGCTGTGCGGGTAGGATGCAAGTAATCTTTTAGAGTTTTAACGGGGTTGTCCTCATGTTGGCTCATTGTATCAGAATTAGAAGATGAAGATGAACCAAGAATTGATTTTTCTTCGGTTGCAAAATCTTGTTGTGGTTCTAGTTCTGATTTTTTCATAAATCTCCCTCGTTTGTCTCTAGATTGCTTCATACATCACTCACAATTTGTCTCTCTTTTTGTTTTTTTTGTTTTTTTTGTTTTTGTTTTTTTTTTTTACACAAGAAAGTTCTTAAATAAAGTCAAAAAGCAATAAGATAACAAAAGTTAGAGAGAATAATAACAACAATAATAATAAAACAAACAAGGTGGCAAAGCCAACCTTTGACAAGTATATATAGAAAAAAAAAAATTAAAACAAATAACAAGTAAAGGCGGCAAAGCCGACCTTTAACAAGTAAAATAATAATAACAATAATAATAATAAAACAAACAAGGTGGCAAAGCCGACCTTTAACAAGTAAAAGAAATAAGGCGGTAAAGCCGACCTTTAACAAGTAAAAGAAATAAGGTGGCAAAGCCGACCTTTAACAAGTAAAAGAAATAAGGCGGCAAAGCTGACCTTTAACAAGTAATAACAATAATAATAATAATAATAAAACAAACAAGGTGGCAAAGCCGACCTTTAACAAGTAAAAGAAATAAGGTGGCAAAGCCGACCTTTAACAAGTAAAAGAAATAAGGCGGCAAAGCCGACCTTTAACAAGTAATAACAATAATAATAATAATAAAACAAATAAGGTGGCAAAGCTAACCTTTAACAAGTAAAAGAAACAAGGCAGCAAAGCCGACCTTTGAAAAGTAAAAGAGCAAGGCGGCAAAGCCGACCTTTGAAAGGTAAAAGAGCAAGGCGGCAAAGCCGACCTTTGAAAAGTAAAAAGAGCAAGGCGGCAAAGCCGACCTTTGAAAAGTAAAAGGAATAAGGTTAGTCAAAGTTAGAAAAATTAGGCAAATTAGTCAAAGTTAGGAAAATTAGGCAAAATATTCCAAGTTAGGCCAAAAAAAAAAGAAAAGGAAATAAAAAATACAAACCGTCTTTCGTCCATTTTACCTCCCCTGCAACGGCGCCAATTTTTGATTACGCCCAAAATATACCGCGGTTATTGTAGTATACGTTGAGGTGTCGAATCCACAAGGAGGCCTTTGATAAAAGAGGTTAGTAAAACAAAAAATATAAAAGATAATAAAGATATAAAATTTAACTTTGAAGTGATTGGTTCTAAAGAAAATACAATGTTTAATAATTGGAAACAATCGATGGTAATTAAGAAGTAAGGCATCGAGAATCACTTATATGTTTTGTAAATCTAATCTCCACTTTGATTTAATAATTATAACTCAATTGAAAGTTTCACATCCCAAACAATCAATCGGAAAATATGTATAGTATAGCATAAATGATAAACACATGTATTTGATATGCATAAACTCTTTACAAGCAATATTTACCAACAACATTCATCCTTACAAGTTATCCAAGAGCGACAATATATCACATGACAATATTGTAGTAAAGGATTAACTCATAAAACGAAACTACCAGTAACAATTATAATTCAATATGAATCACATAAAGAAAGCATGACTGAATTTATATGAAATTGAGAATTATAATTTCTGGATTAAAAAGAAATCACAAGATGAGAAAGAGTTTAACACATAAACAAACATACAATCTTTATAGCCTTTGAGGTAGAATGAAAGTGGAGAAATAGATAAACTACACATACAAGTTCATCTCTAGCCTTACCAAGAGTTCTAGCCTAACTTACAATTCATTCTTATCATTTCTAAAGAGAAAATACAAGAGAGAATTGCAATATACAATGATAAAATGTGAACTCAAATGATTTTTTTCTCTCCCCTTCAATTCCTCAAGTTGTCCTTAAATAGGTGATGAAATGGAACTATTACACCAAACCTCCACCAATTTTTCCACAATGTCGGCCACCAACTTGCAGCTGCTTTTTGACCACCAAATGGACCGAATTGGGCTTTGTGGAAAACATGAAAGTTGTATCATTTTGTCTCAGCTTTCCAGGGCCACCAGATTCATACAATTTGGACAAGTATTCTCTGAGATATGGCCCAAATACTGGACATGGGTCGGGCTGAGAAACAACTACATTTTGGTTTTGTTGTGTCTCAATTTCGGCCCATCAAATGTTGGATTTGGGCTTTTGATTGTTCTTCAACTTTGTGTAAAATTGAGACATGTTGCTCCAGGTTCAATAATCTCTCCATTTTGATCTATAGATTGAGAGTTGTGTCCATTTTATTAAACCTGAAAAAAATGATTTCTATTAATCACAATTTAAGGACAATACTTTATTTCAAGATAAAGACTAAAGAAAATGCAAAAGAAATGAAACAAATATAAAAGAGGCATAAGCAAAATAATTATGCTAAAATATCATAAAAGCTTTATAATACTGTTCAATTAGCATTAATTATTTATGCTTAAGAGTGTACTTTCATGCGTTTATCAATATTGGATGCCTTAAAATCTCTGTAAATGACTTACTCCTCTAAAGTATGTGGAAAAACCAGGCCTTGAGCTACTCTAATGGCCAGTTTAGGCCGTATATCCCAAGATAGTAGTTAAATGGCAGGATTTCCTGCAGAACAAAACAAAGAAAAAATCAATACAATATAGTAATGGAAAAATATTTCTCGTGTATACAAGAAATCTAGTTTACAAAATACAGTTTTTCAATAATTAATCCTATTTCCATGAACAACATTTCAACTAATAAAAACGAAAAAAAGGAACTATGTCAACTAATTTAATTAGAATATGAAATGTTATAATCACAGATGAAAAGTGAAAATGAAAAAAATAACAAATATAAAAAAATTATTACAGCATGAGTTGTGCAATAATATTACCATTGATTTCAAATTTACAATCTAAAGTTCCATATTAATTATAAAAGATTTTAAGATTCTACTTCCCTGCAAACGGATTCTTGAAGAACATACTCCTGACCAAGAGAATGTAGTGGTGGATCGAGACTTCAAGGCTGGTTGAAAGCACGATCTTGGAATCCAAATAGACGTCGAAACCCAACTCACCATCCACTACAAGAGAAAGGACTTTTTGCTGTGCCTATTTACTGCAGGCCTCCAAAAATGCAGTAAAAATTAAAATTTTACGGCGGGTTATGAAGCCCGCAGTAGAAGTTATAGATTTTATTGCGTTTTTGGAGGCCTGCAGTAAAAAGATGCAATGTAATCTTTTTTTTTTTTGCCATTCCCTCGCTTCTCTCTCTCTCTCTCATGCTTCCCTCTCAAATCCCTAAATTTTTCCTTCCCTAATTTTTTCCTCCAAAGTGTAATCTCTCTTACGCTTCCTGAAGAGCCCACGAAAATCTCTACAACTATGGTGGATCCCTGATTTCACAGCCTTTCAACCTCATTAGTCCCATACTCGCCATTCCTCGCTACACTGTCCCTCGCTGGTTTGGCGAAAGCTCGGTCGTTATCTCCTACGAAACCGAAGACGCCCACCTTGAACAAATCTCTTGTTTTTTAATTCCTGTTTTTTACACCCATCTCCGCCCTTCTCTCTCATCCTTCTCTCTAAATCCCTAATTTCATCTCTGAAATTCCCTCTCAAATCTCACAGAAATTCCGTCTCAAATCTCAAATGTCACTTTCCTTCCCTCTCAAATTCTTAGTGATCCATTGGGAACTATAACCTTTGATTCATCATTATCTTTTGCTAACCTGTTCGATCTTGGCAAGGATATAGGAGATGCTGGTCAAGCTGGAGATGAGACTAGTATGAATGCTGAGGAGATTGAGAGAAGTGAGGAGGACGAAGCGAGGCTTGAGAGGGAGGAGAAGGAGCTTTCTACTATACTCAAAGGCATGATTTTATATCTCTTTTAATGTTCAACTTGGTAGATAAACGTAAAAATAAATTTTGCATGTACTATTAGCACCAAAATTCAGTTCTTCGTCCCTGTTCTTAATGTCGTAAGTATGATTGTGATAGTGATTTGAGTAAATTATTACTTTGGGTGTCACTGAATCTTGACGGGGATTGTTGAAGTTTTTACAGTAAAAATTGATAATTTCAAATTGCATTTCGATATATTGAGTTACTTTGAATATATCTTTAGTTTAATTTTACGTGAGTGATAACAAGAAGGGACTTATATCATGGATCAAATCAAATTGAATTTGTCCTTGAGACAAGTCTAGTCGGAATAGGTGGTCCTTTGGGAATCTTTCTTTAGTTATAGAGGGCCTTTCATTAAGTTCTTGGGTTTAGCAAGAAGTGGGTCTTTATTTATGGATTTAGTGTAGGAAACTAATATATTATAGATGAGGTGTTTTTCGAGTGGCATGGATGACTAAGAGTGAGTCATGCCATGATGGTAAATGATGTGGTAATTGTTCCGTGGTTGAGCAGAATGATGTTTCTGATAGTGGAGATTAAGAAAGGGAGTAGAGGGCATGGGGGTACATTGAGAAGCTTGTTTTGAAGTTTGTGGGTTCCACTAATTTGTGTTTATAGCTCTTCTTAAATGGGTTTTAATTTCTGCTCAAAGAAGTGTCTGGAATTTTTTTTTTATGTTTGCAGTAAATTTATAGTTTATAGTTTCTGTGTGATTGGCCTTACGTCTTTTTATGTGATTTTTAGACAGATTATTGCTGGAGGTTGTAATGTTTTTAATATGCTTGCTTGCTTGCAGGTCCAAATAGAGCATTTGGTGACCTTATGGCAGTATTTGGTATCACTGATGCAATGCTTGATAGTTTGATTGCACTGAAGGATATGGAAGGGGTTGAAGGATTGCCCTCTCTAAGTGAAATTGAAGACATACGGTATTAAAAGAATACAAAAAAATCCACAAGAGCTGATATAAAACACCAGATAAGAGGAAGTTGCCAAAGCAAGAGTGAGAAAACGGGAAGGAGGAAATGCAGTATAGCCCGTGTTTGGGTTCAACCTGGTGATGGAAATTTTATTGTTAATGATAAAGAATTTGATGTATATTTCCCAATGCTTGATCACCGCGCTGTTCTTCTTCGACCTTTTACTGAGACTAAGACCTTGGGTCTTTGGGATGTTAATTGTACTATTAAAGGTGGTGGTGTTTCAGGTAAGCCTAAGTTTCTGTAACTACAGATCATGTTATAACCCTTATATAAGTTTTGGTATCATTCTGGATTTCAAGTTAATTAATTCTTTGTCCCTGCTTTTATATATATTTATAGATCTTAACATTTTCAACTGCATTTTTCTTCTCCAATGCACTTTTTCAGTATAAAATTACTAAATCATGTACATTTTCTTTGTGGTTAGGTTCAGCAGCCCTGTGAATTGTTTTAAAGTTGCTCATTTTGTAGCAATATTTTTTTCATGACCTTTTTCCCCATAGTTCTTAGTTTGATTTTCTTTTCTTCCTTAAGTATAAGGAATAAACTTTTTGAGGATGTGTATATTTGAAATGTATGCTTTAGTTTAGTTCTATGTTATAGGTTTAGGACTGAAATTAAGGAACAATGGTTAAGTTGAATATGAAGAACCTGAACTGAAAAGGTTGCCAGCTTGAATTGAATGACTGATGACTGAGAACCACATTAAGTGCGAAATTGAGAGTTTATTTTAGGATGAGCCTATGACATGTTCATTAATGTTTGACTCTATATGATGGTTGCATTTGAATTTCTTGCTGTCTAATTGTCCCTTGGCCTGCACGTTACAGGTCAAGTTGGAGCAATTCGGTTAGGTATCAACAGGGCATTGCAGAACTAGGAACCAGACTTGCGTCCTGTACTCAGATCTGGTATATAAGCTTTTTTTTTTTAAATAATGCCTCACAACATGATAAATTTTAGGCCATGTGTATTCCAATAACATGTTGCAGTTCATAAGGAGAACTAATTCTCTCCTTGTTAAATCTTCTGTTTTTGGACTGAAATAGCTTTTGTATGGCTTCATTACGGTCTAATTACTAAAACAGCTTATGTTTGTTACCAGCTGGTTTCTTGACAAGAGATCCACGTGTGGTGGAGAGGAAAAAACCAGGGAAGGCTAAAGCAAGAAAGAGCTTTCAATGGGTTAAGCGTTGATCAGCTGTTGGGATTTGCTTTTTGGATGTCAATCTCCTATGGAACTTCAATTTTGCCGCATTATATATAGCTGGTTTTACATTTCTTTTGTAATGTAGCTTGTAATTTAGATTTTAAAACTCTAAAATGGTGGTAGAGCTCAAAGTTTTATATACTTTAATATGAATTATTGCTACCCACTAAGATGTGTCGGCATCGACTTTTCTGTCTTTTGAATGACCATTTACCAAACTTTTTGCTTTATGTATTGTCTTCATTTCCTACATAAAGAGAGAAGTAGACCAAAAGTTCGTCTGTGTTATAGGACTTTTTACGGCGGGCAGAAGGCTCGCAGTAAATACTTTTAACTGCAGGCCGTCCGCCTGCGGTAAAAAAGTTCCACCAGACCACAAATGTTTACAGCGGGCGTTGTGCCTGCGGTAAAACTCTTTTTACCGCGGGCCAAAACCGCGGTAAAAAGTAAAATAAGTTTTTACAGCGCCATTTTATACGGCGGGCTTAAACCGCCGTATGCCTACCGTAGAAGGCTTTTTACTGTGGTTTCGACCCGCGGTAAAAAGCTTATTTTCTTGTAGTGATCATTACACAATGGATTAACGGACGGGGGAAGGGCATCCCCAATCCACTTAGACTTCATGGCAGCGATACTCTTATTGTAGGCACAATTCTCCACTTTCTCCCAAGCCATTAATTCCAACCAAATTAAAAGAACTAACAATAAACAAAAAGAAGGGAGAGACAAATAAAAGCAAAGAGAAGGAGCTAACTATAACGGTGGAGGAGGTGTTGATTGGTGGTGCACTGTGAAAGGGTTAAGCAAGATCGTGAGGTGGAGACGTGGAGGATCAAAGCGGCAGTAGTGAAAGGGTTAAGACTTAAGAGAAGAGAAAATGAGTTTAGGGTTAAGAGATTTTAAGCTTAGGGCAAACGGGTTTCATGAGTTGTAAAACATATATATGTTTAAAATTTTATAAACCAATAAAAATGTGACATGTAAGATTTTTTTAATATACATACACATCCAAAAAAACATATAACGCCTTAACATATATATAGCAATTATATCTATATTCTCCTTTTGTGGTAAGACCCTGAGAGGCAACATAAGAACAATGGATAACCAAGAGATAGCAAAGACTGAATTGTCAAAATCTTCTTCAGAAATTCCTTCTTCTAGTTCGGTCACAAACTTTCATTATGAAGCAGAGTATGAGTCAGATACCAAACCTAACTCTCTACAACATTTTCATCTAGATCCTCTTAATCCTTATAAGTTCTATGATGTCAATGTTCTTATTCCTAAACTAAAAACCCTCGTTCCCTTCAGAACCCCTAAACTCAAGTCCGTGTATAAGTCCTCAGAAGTGTCAGTCTAGTCTATTTCCTCTAGTTCGTCAGAAACCTATCTTCCTATTATTTCTGCACCAGATATCCAAAGATATGGTCGTGAAGGCTGCCGTGGAATTCATTTGGGAGCAATTCGAATAGGATTGCAATCATTATTCCTTGGTGGTAAAAATGTTACTTGTTTCATTGCTGTTTTAGATACTTGTTGGCAGTCTTTTGAAAAGGCTTTGATATCAGCTGTTGAGGTAGGTCTTAATCAAGGTCATGTCATTATACAAGTTGAGCCTAACTTTACCCTTGATATTTCCAAGCCTACTTTGCCAAACACTATCAAAGTCATGATCCAGTTACATTGATTAGAAATGAATCCCAATGAGTCAGCCCTTGCAATTCATCATTCCATGACCTATAAAGTCCAAACACATCTCTTTTCCTTGAACCACACAAATATGCCTATTACTAGACTCACTGGTAATGGTCTAATCATTCAGCCTCAAACTTTCAAGCAAAATCAGCTCGTTTTTCCTCCCAAATGGATTAATGAGTATGAGCAGAATAACAAGCCTCAAACTGTTCATGACAAGCCAAAAATAGAAAAGCTGTCTATTGGCAGAACATCAGTTTCTTTTCCAAGAGAATCAGTTCCGATCTATCCTTGTGAAAAGTGTCAGTTGGAAGGCAGAATCCTAGATCTTGCACTCATATGCCCAGAACTCATTTCCTTCCTAGATCTCATTCAGTGAGATATGGCGGATCAATCAATATGTTCAAATTTCCAGAAAATGATTTCGTCTCTAATGCCTCTGGAAATTATGTTGCTGGAAGCTGGGTTGTTCAAAAGTTAGATCCAACAGAGTTTGGTCCTATTGAAAAGGCGGTCAACTGGCATAATACTAATGCTTTACAACAAAACAAAGCATTAGAAACTATTACTGAGCAGCAGGAGTAGATAAAGCAAGAACTTCATGAGATACGCAAGAGACTGAAGAAAGTTCATAGGCTTACAGTCAAACAACTTTCAGATGCACATGAAAAGCCTCGTCCGATCAATATGATTGTCAGCACTAGAGTTGATAGTGACTATTTTCTTAATCAAGTTCGTGAGGAGCAGCGGAGATACTTTGAGCAAAAGAAGAAAAAGAAAATTTCTTGGAAGAAAGACAAGCCAAGAAAGCATTCAGATATTTGGGAAGAGAGTCCTATAGGCAACAGTATCAAAGGCTTTTGGAGAAATTATGATATGCCATATGTGTAGCCTTGGCCTATTCATGCCTCTGGATGGGATGATGATCAATCTGGTTCTACATCAGATGGATCAAACAATTCCTCAGATTCTTCCTCTTCCTCAGTTGCTGAACCAGTTATGATGGAGCAGCCTCATATCCCTGCTAATCCAACTTATGTCGATACTACTGGCAGATTCAGGTAGAGAACTCCTCAGTTCAAACCAGACATGAGCAGAGGAGAAACATCAAGAGTTTCTTCTTCAGCAAATGTTGGTGAAAACCAAAATCAAGAAAATCAAGAAGAGCTCGATGTTCAAATTCAGGTGCCTAACGCTCCAAATGTAAAACTTTTTGGAATATTGATAGACTAAAACCAGAAGAAAGACCAGCATATTTCGAAAAGATGCTAGCTTGGGCAGAAGGAGAAATTCAACGTGCTCCACATCTTAGCAAAAAAGCAGTCACTCTTCGACTGGTCTCAGGATTTCTTAGATCCTTGAAAAGATAGTGGGCAGATACATTTACTCTGGCAGAGAAATAGTATATCCTTAGTCGTGATCAGCCATATAATGAGTTAATCAGATATATGGTTGCTCATTTCTTTGGTACTGGAGAGCGAGAAAGTGAAATTGTTGAGAAAGAATATCTTCAGAACAAGTGCTGTGATGTTCAAATGCTTGAGCAATATTTTCTCAAACAGGAGTCTCTCTACTTCAAATTTAACAAGCAGACAGATACAATCAAAAGAACTTTTGTTCTTAATATGCCAGGCCCAGTAGCAGAAATGTTCAAAGCAAAACTGAAAGCAGATGGGATAACTGATCTCGCATCGTACATCCTTGCAAGCCTTTATCGGCTGGCAACAGAAGTGATTCAAACTCATTGTCGCAATCAGGATCTCAAAAACACATGAAGCAGATTGAGAAAACTTCTCTTGCAAAATACTGTAACAAAAAGCCGCAAGAATTTGGATGTTCTCATCTATCACCTTACAAGTGCAAAAAAGAGAAGAATTCTAAGAAGAAATTTGCCAATTCCTGGAAGCAGAGCATAAAAACCAAGTATCGTTTTGTCAAAAAGCAAAAGTTTCCAAAGCAAACAGGCAAATGTTTTATTTGTGGAAAGAAGGGACATTTTGCCAAGCAATGCAAGAACAAAAAGAAAGCTCCTATCAGACTTCTTCAACTTATCAATCAGCCAGAATTTTCAGATGATTGGTATTACTGGTCAGATAATCCAGATAATGCTTTGTTCTCAATTGAGGTCCAATCAGATGATTCAGAAGTTGAAACTAGCAGTACATCTAAAGTCATCATGAACATTCCTCGTGAGGTGCCTATTGATCTTACTATACAGTTCGGTCTAATTTTTCGTCCATATGTTAAAGTGGTAATTCAAATTTCTGATCAAGAACAAGTTGCTCTCTCTGCACTTATCGATATAGGAGCAGTTTCCTCTATCATTCATAGTAGCTGTCTTCCAAAGTCTCTATTCATTCCTACAACAGTTCATTTTTCATCCGCTAGTGGAGATTTGTTTCAAAGTAGCAAATGCACTAGAGCTATTAATCTATTGCCATTTCATAAAAGGCATAGCCTTTTTGCATTTGATCAGTCAGGCGAAGACCTATTACTTGGGATGGATTTCCTAAGTATTCTCTCTCCCTTCACTTTTCATCCTGAAGGATTTGCATCACTATGCTTGATCCTGTCACTCAGAACACTTATTCTTGTCTGTTACCATGGATAGAGAAATTCTCCATCTCCAGGAGGGGTGAAAATGTCAAATCCCTTACTCCAAAGTTCGAAATAGAGCACAAAGAACTTCTAGAATGCTGTGGAGATGTTCCAAACAAGTTTTGGTCACGAGAACAATTCTTTGTTTCTCTTCCTTATAAAGATAATTAGGAGATGCCTCATCAAACAACTTCACATCTAGGATTACCACATGATGAAGATCTTTGCAGAGAAGAAATCTCTGAACTTCTCGAAATAGATCTCATCAGACCTTCAAAATCTGAGTGGGCAAGTCAAGCTTTCTATGTCAACAATCGAGCAGAACGTGTTCGTGGAAAGAAAAGATTATGTATTGATTACAGAAAACTCAATGACTGTTTGCGTGATATTCGATATCCTGTTCCAAGAAAGATTTGTCTCTTAAAGAAAATGGCTAAGTCAAAGATCTATTCGAAGTTCGATATGAAGTCAGGATTTTGGCAAGTGGAAGTCAAAAAAGAAGATCGTACAAAATAGCTTTCATAATGCCACATGGTCATTATGAGTGGAACGTGATGCCTTTCGGTCTCAAGAATGCTCCTTCAGAATATCAGACATGGATGATGTGTACAAAGACATAATTAAATTTTATCTTGTATACATTGATGATGTCCTTATCTTCAGCAATAATGAAGAAGATCATGTCCAGCATCTTAAACAGTTCAAGAGTTTGACTTTTGGGCATGACTTGGTCTTATTTGAAAGAAAGATGTTCATTGGAATCTCAGAAGTAGATTTTCTTGGATTGCATATCAAAGATGGCTACACTACGCTAATGCCACATATTGCTGAAAAGATATTCTTATTCCCTGACAAGTTGACAAGCAGAAAGATGATTCAACAATTCTTGGGAATTGTCAATTATGCTATATATATGTTAAGGCGTTATTTGTTTTTTTGGAGCACTAATTCTTTTAACTTAACTTTTAAAATAAATTATAATAATTTTTACTTAAGCACAAACATTATATTATTTCAAAATAAAATTTTTATTGAGATTTTTAATTCCTTGATTTTTATCAAAAAATTAAATAATGTTATTTTCATCATTTTGAAATTATAAAATAATTTTATTTAATTCATACAATTTCCATGCTTAAAATTTTACTTTTCTATAATTTAATATTAAAAAATTCATGATTTTCATATAGACGATAATATTATTTTTATTTAATGATTTTTTAAAATTATTTTTTCAATTTTATATTGAAACATAAAATTAGATTATTTAATTATTATTTTGATATTTTAACTTCTTTATTTTATTGAAATTGAAAATATTATATTAACATATTTAAAAGAGAAGATGAAAAGATAGTGGGAAATGTGAGAGGGAAAAGGGAAAGATTACATATTTACATACTTGTCACACTTTTAAAAATGTGATAAATATATAATTGAATAAAATAAAAAGTGACAAATAAGATGAATAAACAAGTTTGACGTCCAAACCAGTGTTATATTTCTCACTTTTTTAAAAAATCGTCAAATAAAAAAATTGCAAAGTGACAAATATGCGAAAAATTATTGTAGTGAAGTCTAAAGAATTCACATATATGAGAAATTTAACCAATAAAACCTTAAAAATTACATAATAGTTCCAAAATTTTAAAACTTCACAAAGATACCCCTACATCCTCTAGGGGCTGGACCCAGACCCGGACCCGCCTCGAACAGGGCAGTACATTCAAAAAGGATGGGTAAAGACCCGCCCCTAAAGCACAGGTCATGGCAGGACCTCGGACCCAATGGGTTTTTTTGCCATCCCTAGTTCTAAAAATTCAAATAAATCAATTCAATAAAATCGGACAAAAAGCTCGACATATACAAGGCTCGACAAGAAAAAAATTTGTCGAGTATTCGACATAATATCGAGTGTCGAACTCGAGATTTTGTACCTCAACACTGGACAAAAAGCAGATATATACTCGACATAAAAGAAACTCGAGAAAAAGATATATTAGCTCGACACTCGACAGAGTAACGACTCGACACTAGTTAATCTGTCAATCAAAAGCGCTTCATAACCGTGTCGAGTGAATACAGTCAAGTGTCGTTCTTTTCCTCATGTTGTCGAGCCAAAATCCTCCATTTTCGCACCCAACAAGCTTCAAATCATCATCTTCACAATATAATAACACAAATTTCATCATTTCTAACCCTATTCAAAAAAATATTTCATTCGAAAACGAATCTAAAACCCTAGAAATTCAACTTAAAATTTCAAAATTTTCACAGGCATTATTTGATTCATAACAATTGATTACGAATGCACAACATATAAGCTTCATGAATTGCACTAATGTAACAACCCTAATTTTCCTAGGGCTATATGAGTCATTATGGAATTAGTCTAGGATAATAATTATGACTTTAATAAGTTAAAAAAAAAGAAAAAGAAAAGAGTATTATTTATATTTAAATTAGAAGTTTTATTCCTTTAGGATACCTTAACCCTATCTAGTATATAAGCAATATTATAATATTGCAAATAGGGTTTCTAACGTAAAAATTTTAGGGGAGGCTTTGGAACTCAGAGATTTCAAGGTAAGATTATATTTCTTTTAGTTTGATTTAATAATCTTTATTAGAATTATTTTTGTTGTCTAGATTTGTGCTAGGGTTTCTGCAGAGAATTTATGAACAGCTTAGGATTTTTGAATTTGTTTGGATATTTACAATTCGATTTTCAGCCTTTTTTTTTATATGTTATTATATACATGTATATGAATGTATAAAATTTTATTTCACAAAAAATATTAAGATTTCAATTTATTACGAATTTTTGAACTCTCTATTGAAAATCTGGAAAATACTGCAATTTCTGGATGTTGCAAATTTCGGAATTTTTTTTCATATGCTAGAGGAGTCAGAAATTCCTCAAATTTTATATGCTGCTTCTTCAAGGTAATATATACGTTTCTGCAAATTTTCATGATTTTTAAACGTGTAGAATAAGTTTTATGAAATTTTGAGTTCGAAACATTTTAATCTGAAAATTCTAGACAGAATTGACTGGCAGAAAACGAAAATCATTTAAAAATAATTTCTGAACATAATTTGCTTTGAAAAATTTTCAGTTGAATACTTCATGTGTCTAGTTTGCCTCTGCATAATTCTAGGTTAATCAGATTAGGATATAATTTTCTAAAATTTCTGGAATGAGCTCTGTTCTGGGTATCGGACTTAGGCAGAACGGTTTGTCTAGGAATTTTAAGGGAATTTTATAGAACATTTGAGGTTTTGAGATCATGAATTTATCAAGATGTTTTCTGGTTATGTCTTAGGACAATCGTTGGACGAGTAGGAGCTAGGATATTTGTCTTTTCGGATCGATCAAGGTAAGTAACATCATATATGTACTATGGTTAAAGTGTAATGTGTTCTTAATAAATATTTTGATTTGTTGGAACATAATTTTATGTGATATTATATGAATTATTTTCTGTTTTAGAATGAAAATTATGGAATTAGAGTTTTAGCAAAGTGTTTAAATTGATTCTCAAAAACTGTTTTCATGTTAAAGACAGTTTTTAGTGAAAGGAACTTTTGACGAATCTTATTATTATCTATGAAAAGTTATTTGTATATGTACTTTGAGGATTGTGTGATTTGCAATGGTTTTTGGAATGTTTTGACTCATTGTCCTTAGTATCGATATGAATTCTGAACCCAGCTGTGGTATTAGTGTGCACACGACTTTTAGACCGGGTCACCGGGGATACAGGTGACATACTTTTGGACTGAGTCACCGGGGATACAGGTGACATACTTTTGGACCGGGTCACCGGGGATACAGGTGACATATTTTTGGGTCGGGTCACCGGGATTACAGGTGACATATTTCTGGGCCGGGTCATCGAGATTACGGGTGACACTATGTGACATGAGTCGATAAATGTCTTTTTGATCTCTAATGATTGTGAATGACTTCTTTAATCGTAAATGTTACAAATGTTTATAACTCCGTTTTATTAAGATATGATGTTTTTATAATTGTTTTAAGATACTAATGGTTGTGTATGATTTTACTTACTGAGTTGACGGCTCACCTCTCGTCTCCAACATTTTTGCAGAGTAGTCTCGAAAGTTAGTGGTTGGACTTGCTGATTGATGTCGAGACTTAAGTTCAAATTTTTTTTTATTTACAATTGTGTTTGGAACTTTAGATTGTAAGACTTTGTTTTGATTAGAGAGACATTAAATGTATTGTTCGGTTCATTTTTTTCTAATAAGAGGGATTATTAAAGTATTGTTTAGAGATGTATTATTAGTGATTTCTTATTATTTTAGCAATGTATGTGTTCCGATTTTGGGGCGTTACAACTAAACATTACAAAAATTGAATAAAACTAAAATTGAATCAAATTGAAACTTGACACGAATTCAAAGCACTTACCGTTTGACGTCTTTGGTATTCTCTCCTCTCCTCCCAAACGCACCTGTCGGCTTCTCCTCCAAAATGCGCCACTTTACAACACTCCTTTACGTTCACAATTCCGACTTCGTGATGTTAATGCTCCAATAGCACAAGTTAATGGAGGACTTTCAGTTACTCGGTGTGAGTGCCAACCGCAACGAGGGAAGGAGTGACGATTTAATTAATTAAATTTTTATGGGCTTTTTCGTCATTTCATCGTTCAAAGGTCCATGGTTTGCAAATTTTTCAGGATGGGTTCTTTTTGTAATGCACCCCCTATTTTGATCCATTTTTTGAATTTTGCTAAAATTTTTGAATGGAGAGTATTTATTATTAAATTTGATTTTCAAAAGCAAAACAAACCTAAAAACTTATTTAATTACAGGAAAGCAAATCATTCATACTGCAAATATTTAACAACTTGCACAATCCACCGTCTGAATTGTTTGCTATGCAAAAGTTTGAGCTGTTTGTTATGCATAACTTGTTTGCTATGCTATACCTTTTAAACTGAATGGTTTGCTATGCGAAACTTGTTTGCTAGGTGACACTTTTTTAACTGGATATTCCTCTAACTATAACAGGATTATGATACACTGATAGCTTTAGTTTTCTCCAATAACTTGTAGATTAAATTGAAAGAAAATTTTTTCAAACCATTTAAAAAAAACTAATTATATTGGAGATTACTATAAAGTATACATTTCTTTTTTTTATTGACAATGAAATTAAAATCATCTTGAGGTCTAAGGTAAGATGGATTGACAATTGTGTCTCGTATTTATTTAAAAATCATGTTACCTACGACATGCACAAGATGTGACATCTATCAATAAATAAGTTATGAATTTAACATGCCAAATCCCTTGCCACATATATAAACTTTTGAAAATTATTTGAACAATAAAATTATGATATACGTGATTTATTTTATTTATTTATTTATCTATACAATTAGATATCAACTTAAAAAACTTAAGTTGTGTGATCAAACCTTAGGTATTTAAAATAATCTCCATACAAATCATAAATAAAAGCTATCGTAAAGATAAAAACGTACATTTTACTGAATTAGAATAATAAAATTGTTCGAATATTTTAGTTTATTATATCTCTATTGTGTCAAAGAAGTCAGTCAAAATCTATGGAAGATGACCCAATAACTTTGTCAAGAAGTCAGTCGAAATTTATGGAAGATAAACCCAAAAACAGTGTCAAGCAAAAATTTACCAATGCATTTAAATCTAACCATTATGTTGTCATTTTCCGTTGGGTGGAAAGATTATAGTTATAATTAATATAATATAAGTAGTTATATTAACGGAGTATGGCACAAGGCATATTTCTTAGAAGGATAATATAAACATTCTCCCCAAGCTACAAAAACATCTTTATTAAAGTAGGAAATATATTATAAAGATTCTTATCTCTCCTCATCATATTTACGTGGCTATTGTAACAATTGATGTGGCAGTCCACGGTCTTAGGTCCGAAATTAAAGAATATTGACGAAATTATAAGAGAAAAAAGTCATGAAAACCAAGTCTATTTTAGATTTATAAAAAAAATTTAATAACCATTTTAACATACAAAGAGAAAAAGAGAATGAAAGAATGTCATCCATGCATAGAATGCATAGCTCATATATACAATCCTATTAATAAATTGAATTAACTATAATTTTCTGAATATATATTAATTGCTGAATCCCTGACGTGTATCATTTTACTTTGAACCTTATCCAAAAGACCTTAACAATGGGAGAGATTCTCGTGTACATAGTCCAGTGACTTTTTCTAAAATCTTTGATGTCGGATTTCAAACTAAAGCTCTAATTTTATTGGACCTATTTTCATCGTATCACAAAAGTATTAAATTTTTATTTCTACTTAATTTAATATAACAATAATTTTAGTTAATATAACTAGTTATATAACATAATTCATATAATCTAACATAATATAAAACTATTTGATGAATAATTATCATATTATTTATTAAAATTTTTATTTTTATATAGCTAGTGTATTTTGTTTAATGAATTAGATTCGATTGTATACGAATGTTATTTTTAATATTATGAAAAATTTGGTATTTTATAATAATATTTTAACTTTTTTTTAATTCTTTTAAATAAGAGAAGTGCTTATGCAAAGAAAAGAAATTCAGCAACTTATTAAGTCATTTGATCGATTCAGTGATCTGTTAAATGAAATAGCTGATAACAAATTATTATAAGCGTGTAGGCCGAGAAAATAGGAGAAAAATAAACAAATTAGCATTACTATTTAATTAAATTACGATATTAATTAATTAAGTTGAATAAAAAAAAGAACAAGAGGCACGACTTAATATTAAAACTTCAAATAAAAATAAAAAAATATAATATTAACTATATTTAACAAATAACAAAATATAAATATACAAACATGTCGACATGGAATGCTAATATGCTATTTATTTCCCTCTAAAGAAACCAAAACAGTTAACTTCAATAATGACATTAATGCATGGGGTGATACACATTCTAATAGCTACAAGCAAGAAGCAACTAAGCAAGCAAGCTAAAAGCACTTGTATGTGGGTGGAGAATATCTATATATACACATGGAACCGCATGACAGCCAGACTTTATTAGCTTTGGTTGACAAAACTGGAGCTTTGGTTGAAAGACTTGTTCAACAGTTAAAGATCGGAAAAAAAAAATGGGCAGCTTAGGGGAAGAAGAGCTGGATCAAATGGTCAGAGACTACATTGAATCTGCAGACTCGCCATCAGCCTTCTCAGTGGTATCTTCAAACCCTTTTCATCACTCCAAATACCTTATTTTACAGGTCTGTCTCTCTTTTCTAGCCTTGAACTCATTTTATATGTATATATTTTCCAATATCATTCTTCGACTTTTCTCGGTCCTTTTATCTGGTGCAAGTATAGGAAATCCTCGGGAAACAAACAGATGTTGAGGTGGAGATCTATGATAGAATTTCTCTGTACGTGAAACACATGGGAAGCATCGGAGTCGGAGAGATAAGAAATCAGAAGAAATGGGTTGTGATGAGCTTGAAAGTGGATGGATACGAAGCTTCTCTATGCAGGACAACCTGGGATTCTAGTTGTAGTTTTTCTAAAGGTTTCTCTCTCATCTTATATATAAATATATATTCTTAATATTAGTTTATCTATAAATTATTTGAATATTTGTATTCATTCTTTCTTTCTCTTCTGTGTTCAAGTTTTCCAATTTACAGAAAGTTATGAATATGTGGAAGTTGTAGTGGACCAGAACAGTAGTGGCAGATCACCAACAAGGTTGATAGTGGACTTGGATTTTAGGTCTCAATTTAAAGTGGCAAGGCCTACAGATTCTTACAAAGAGCTTGTCAAATCTTTACCTTCAATCTTTGTTGGCACCGAGGAGAAGCTTTCGGAGATAATATCTTTGCTTTGTTCAGCTGGTAAGAAATCACTAAAGGAGAGAGGTCTCCACATCGGTCCATGGAGAAGTGCTAGTTACATGAGGGCAAAGTGGCTCTCAGACAACTGCAAGAAAGTCCCATTTTCATCACTGGGTGTGGATCAGATCAATGAAGAGAGAACCACTCCTACTTGTTGCCCTTTATTTCATATTTAGCAAAGGGGCACCACCAGGCTTGATATGAAACCTAAACAGAAGAGAGTTTTTCTTTTTTTTTTTTTGGATAATGGTTTTGGCTTTTTTATCAGTCAATTTTAATTTTGCGACATGGTTAGGTATAAATATAATGCTTCTCCTGCATAACCAAAACTTGGTATTTCGGGTGGTCGATTTTCTTGTTTTTGTTTTTTTAGGCAGACCTCGAAAGCTAAATTTTGATCTTCATCGATGTATCTTCCCATTTAGTATTATGTCATATTATATACAGCATACTTAAGCTAGCCTTTTTTTTCCTTTGGATTGTAAAATTATAATTGTGTTTTTGGATTTGAGCAGATGAAGTAATATTTTGCTTTCGCATTCTCCTCTGCAACTTTGTTTGAGGCTTGAAAAGTACAAAAGTTAACTACTGTTCGTTTGTCCGGTTTGGCTTTTTTTTTAATCAACAAAAATTAATACATATATAATGAGTAGTAGATATTTCGATATAATATTTTTAGAGAATTATAAGATTAAATCCTAACCTTGATAATGATTTGGGTAGTTATATTAATATACAAACGGTTACCCCTCCCCTTGAAAAATATATTGTTTCTTCCTTCACGCCATAGAATGGAGATAATATTGTATAAAGGAGTTCTCAATGGGCTCACTATTATGAAAATACCAGGGTGTGGATTGACAATCTCATAAATAGGGTGAACGTCTTAATCAAACTTTAGATGACAGATAGATAATAATTAATTGGGTTCCAAGAAAGAACATTCACCAAGATTACATTGCATAAATAAATAGATAGGTTTGCAAGTCAACTGAGGAAAAGACCAGGAAAAGCAGATAAGACAATTGTTATTATGTCAATACCTAAAGGCTTCCAATCAGATCAGACTACTCTCACTCTCTCTCTCTCTCTGATCGGTGATATATATTCTAATAGCCAAATTAAAGTTTCGATTAAAGTTTCGAAAGGTACACAAATTTGCATGCAAATTTGTCTTTCTATGTACACATTTTTAGATCCTTAATTTCAAAGTTATGTTATTACCCAAACTCTCTGCTCATCATACAAATAAAGGATTTTGTGTATTTAATCACAACATTAATCAATAGAATGACACTTTTCATGCGGCCACCAAGCTTAACATTTAGAGTAAAATTTGTTAAAGATAAAAGGTTTAAAATAAATATTTATATTATAAGTTATAAAATTTATTTTAAGATTAATTTTATACGTTACAACTAAATAAAAATATGAATTATGACACTTATTATTTGTAACGTTAATATTTTTAGAACTTATAGCTTGTGGTTACAATAATTGATTTGTAAGTCTCCTAAGCTACGAGATTATTATATAAAGAGTCTCATGTTTCTAATATCATAGGTGGATATTCTTTGACTATTTTTTATGTTTTCAGTAATTGCGACACATGAAGACAAGTTATTTTCTTCGGGTGATCATACTCATCAAGAAGATAGCTATGAGCACTTGGTTGTATCTTGGAGTTTTTGAATACCGATATGACCTATACGAGATAAAGACTCTTTAATTTTAGGATAATATCTTTGATATGCCTTCAAAGTACTCAAACCATATATTCCTTACTCTATCTATTTACTTGTTTTAATTATTTAATATATTGTTATAATAATCTAATTTATATTTTATTATTTCTTTAATACGTTGTTTAATTATATTATTAAATTTATTTTTAACAATCTAAAATTAAAAATATTTTATATATTTTATTATTTATTTTAATTTATCGTTAGATGATATATAACGTTATTAATTTTTAGAGTATATTAACTACTTATTTTAATATTATTTTAATATTGATAAATTCTTTATAAACATCTATCAGATTTAGTCATGACGATGATATATTTCAGATATTGGAGATAGCTGGGTAGCAGTGGGATTTGACAAGCGTAATGATTGTCTTGAGATCCACCTCTGCCGCTACTTGGATTACTGCCCATGATTCTGATAATACTACTGCAGACCGATCGCAACGAATCTCAGGTCAGAGAACAACTCATCACTGAGCCGTTAAACTTTGCAATCTCCGAAGTGGTGTCAGTCAGGAGGAAACGTTTTGGAGGCAGTTGGATTGATCAGATTTGAAAAAGGTTGGTTTCCATTAATGGGAAAGTGGGTTTGGGTGCTAAGTGGCTTGTCATGAATAGTATTAGCTGCAATTCTCTGCCTCCTGAGATCAGACATCTACTTAATTTGCTGTTCTGCAAAACTTTAGGTGTTACTCGTTAGCAAATGTAGAGGTAGCAGGCAGACAGGCAGGCACTACTAGCCAAGCACAAACACAAGCACAAGCACAAGCAATTTTGTAAATATAACCTAAGAAGGCACAATTTCTTGCTTGGCTAGTTTTGGCTAGTTTTAGCTAAGCCCAGGTTCAACATTTCCAGTACGCCAGCAAAAGTAGCTGATCAGGACTCGGATCTCATCATCATCTCAGCTTTCTCCTTCTCGATATCCATGCCATTCTGCCGCTATCTCCATCCACCAATCTTTATAATTACCATAATAAAGCAAAAAAACATAAACTTTATCAATAAATTGATGTGATATAAAATATTTAAAAGAAGGAATTTTAAAAATTAAAAATATTGATTGTTATTACGAGATAATCATATAATAAATACTTAATAAAAAAAAACTTAGATTTACCTTGAATCTTACGTAATGTGAGGTTACTACTCTTACGTATACCGTCCGATTGGATTTTTAATTTGTCACTCCAATCCAAAGGTCAGCTTACGTTATTATTACAAAACAACGTAATCACCCACCACTTTCTCATCTCATATCATAATATATTAAACAATTAAACTATATATATATATATATAAATTTAGGATAATTTTACTTTTAATTAAAGATAGTCATACAAAAAAATTATAATATTAATTTGATTGCTAACTTGATAATCAATCAAACTAAAAGTAGAAATTTTATTTGAATTGTATTAATTTCAATGGAGATAATCATATGTAAATAAATTATATAGATTAATTATTGACCTTGGGATGGCAATTCAATCCAGTCCTTCCTGAGCTGACAATGAGAAAAATTTGCAAATAAAATAAATTTTAATTAACTGAATTTAGGATAATTATATCAGTATCTTGTAAAATAAGTAATTACCTTCTATATTTGATTGATTTCATCGTATATTTAACATATTTAATTTTCGTGCAATTAATTTTTATCATTTATTTGTATTTAGTTTCCTCAATTGAAATCAATCTGATATTAACTTGGGTAAAAATTAACTTCCATTTGTAGTTTGATGATTAAAACCCAAATTAATACAATATATTGTCATTTACATATAATTACCTTGAATGATATCCACTTAATTATAAGTAAAAAGCTTTCGTATATATTTTGATTCATTAATTTTTAAAATTAATATTAGAATTAAATAATTAATCTTGAAAAATTAACTTTTACCATGTATAAAATATAACTACTTTAAAAATATTAGTCTAATATTTCATTCTTAAATCAAATATATTCTATATTTAGTCTAATCAATAACTTTTACTTGCTTGCAAGAAACCCCAATACTCTTTAAACATACAAGAAATTACATCAATTTTGCCTGTAAGCAATATGAGTAGTCAAAAGCAAATACAGAAAACCGCTTTTGAGAATCTTTATTCAGCTTGTCAGCCAATTCCTCAGGAGATTTTGTTACATCAACAATGTCTTCAACAACCCGAAACAACAATAACCCAATAAAACAAGCGAAAGTTCTCATCAGTTTTTCGATTTCGTCTTCACTCGCACCTCTTAGGATTGCTCCGAGAAGAATTGATCAAGGTAATTTATTAATAAAGATATCTGAAATTATGATCCAATTTGAGATTGCTATAACTGTAGAAATAAACAACTTTTATTTTGTTGTTGAAAAAAATCAGTTTTTAAAAAACGTAAAAGATGATTTAATAATTTAACCTTTAAAAATTATTTTATTTTTCAAAAACGGGATATCGTGTTTGAGATGATTATTCCTGTAGATTTTATTTCGTATAAATGATCAAAATAGAGAGAGAGATATATATATATATAGTATTTATTTATAATATTTAAATCTTTTAAATAAATTTTATATAAAATATATTTATATAAATATAAATATAATATATAATTAATTTTTAATTTATGTAAAACATACTGATGTATAACTTATATATTTAAATTTAATTTAGTTGAATATCAAAATCAAATTCTTTTAAATTTAATATTTATTATGAAAATACAAGTATATATTTATAAAATAATTTAAAATTTATAATATATTTTAATGTATAATATATTTTATAAAAGTATATAAAAATATTATATTTATTAAATTTATTTTATGAAATTTTGAAAAAATTAAAAAAATTACATAAAATAAACGTAGTCGGAGAGGTCACCGGACCACCGCCGGAGACAGTCGCCAGCCACCATTACGAGGACACGTCCGACGATCAATACAACGCCGCTAACCTTTTCGGCGATGAGGGTGGAGTTGGCTGCAGACGGTGGCAAAAGTTTCGGCTGCAGTTGAAACTTTTGACGCCATTTGTAGCTAAACTCCTCCTTTTAACACTAGAAACATTAGCACCGTTGTATAGATCGCCTGACATCCATCATTTCTACACCTGCAGTGTTGCCAGATGCTCTTAGTGATTGTTGCTACAACCTACTTTCGCGATGGTCCAGCAACTCTCTGGCAACAGTTTTAATTTTTTTAAAAATAAAATTAAAAATTAAAAATTAAAAGTATTTAATTATTACTTAAGTATATTTAAAAAAATAAAAAAAGAATTTAATTTTATGTTTTAACGAGGATATAGGTTTCAAAAGCGGCTCCCTACTTTTTAAGATTGTTTATACATCTATTTTTTTTTCTAACAATAAAATTTTTCTGAATTTTTCTGAAGTAGGTGAAGGAGCAATCTCAAACATCTCTGGATTGCTGTTGCTGTAAAAAAAATCATTTGACCCCTTAATTGCCAAGTTTTACTGTCATTGCAGCTTGATTTATCTGCACCAGGAGTTGACATTTTAGCTGCATGTTCACCTCTTAACCCAGTTTCTAGAGTTAAAAGGGGATAAAAGATTCGTTCCGTTCTCTGAAGTATAATCTCAGAGACCTCAATATGGCTTGCAAACATGCTACTGCGGCTGCTGCCATTTTTACCCGACCCAACATGGTCTCCGGCTGGCGCCTGCCATCAAGTCTGCACTTAAGACCACTGATAATTAATTAATGACTTAAAATCTTGCTATCCTCTCAAAATCAAGATGATAACACAAGACTGCAGCATTGCTTTGCTGGATCCTGGAAGGAGCAGTTGTTCTCGGAGCAATCCTGGGAGGTGGGACTGATGACGAAATTGCAAAACTGATGAGAACTGTCGCTCGTTGTATTGGGTTATATATTGTTGTTTCAGGTTGTTGAAGACATTGTTGATGTTAAAAAATCTTCTCAGGAATTGGCTGACAAGTTGAATAAAGATGCTCAAAAGCAGCTGTCTGTATTTGCTTTGGCTAATTATATTGCTTATAGGCAAAATTGATGTAATTTCTTGTTTGATTAAAGAGTATTTGGGTTTCTTGTAAACGACTCTAAATGTAGAACTTCACTGCAGCTCTATTTGAGACACTCGTATGCACTCTCTTGTTTGAGTTGTCGTTGCAATTCTCAGTATTCTTTATGAATCAACGAACTTTAATTTCATTCAATCCTTCGGGTATTCTAAAAATCAATGGATTATTATATTCATTTAAATTTCTAGGTATTCTTTGAATTAACATCCCATTGATAACCATCCTTTAATATTCTATATCTTTCCGCTGCATCAGCTTTGAATTATGCCATTCCATTAAAAAAAATTCAAATAAATTCTACATTTGATAAATTTCGAAAATTATTTAATCAAGTTAAAAAACTAACCAAAATCTCCTTGTAACGTTATAGGATCGACCTCTTTTAACTTCAAGCATCCAACAACCGCAGCCACCTTTACCGGTGACCAATAATGTATTAACAATGGTACAAAAAGAGAGAAACCAATCAATTACACTCTTGGATGGTGGCTGTTAACTTTCCACAAATTAAACATAATTGGATACAACTACATGAGTGGATACATCATTCAAGTATAAAAAAAATGAAGGTATATTCGTATGTGAAATTACATGTCTTTCTTTTTTCATGTAAGAACTAAGAAAGCACACACATTATATACCAGGCTCGGAGCCAAAAATTGGTATAGAATTGTGCAGAGTTTGATGTGGGAGAGGAGGAGAATATCATAAGATTCCATCCCCAACAAGAGTTAACAGGTTGTAACCTCATAATCGTTTCAATCCTGTGAGCATGGTAGAGTCCTTTCTTCTGCTGCTAAGGAATTCCCCACTTCAAGCTTCAGTCATATTTTTATGCGGAAATATTCCTACAAAATCCGTGATATATAAAGCCCTGGACACTTATATACATGGCTCTCAAAATGCAACATCTGCTAGATTTTGGCTTCAAACAACACTGGTGCTGGATTTAGCTGTCCTCTGCGCTTCTTCCAGGTCCTTCAAAAACCTGCATATTTTAGAAAAAAATAATACTAATTAAGCAGATTGATAGTTAATGTACGCCGTCTCCCTCCACCTAAATGGAGAAAAATTACGATTCAGCCAAGACTCGGGTTAGCTACCTACAAATCCACCACATTTGAATAAACAAATTATTTCTCAACTTATGCTAGTTATTTGGATAAAAACCTGTGACTAATCCAACAAAATTAGAGCATCAATGAGTGCAACCAGAATATTGGCAAACTGAAATGAGAAGATAGAATTTTATATCTAGAAATTAACTCAAGAAAACCTTTATTCTAGCCCCCAATCTATATTTAGGCATGGATTGACTAAAAATTTGATATGGTTTCGTCTTAGATTTAGTCCCAAACTTCCAATGATAATTCAGAGACAGCAGATTTACTCTCCACTTCTCTTTTAGTGCAGTTTTATGGGCTGAACTCTGTAAGGAAGCTAAAACATGTAAGGTCATCTCCAGTACTTGTATAGATATGCTAAAGGAAAATGTGTTTGCCTTTGTAGATGAGAGAAGGCAATAACCTTGTGCAAGTATGTTTTAGCGTTGGGAAAGGAGGAAACAACCGCATTTTTGAAAGAAAAAAAGGGAAAGAAGTCACCAACATCTGGGATATGATTTGTGTTCTATCATCTCAAAGGGCATCATTTCTAAGGAATTCCAAGACTCCTCCCTCTTCTCTATGCAACTCAATTCAGGAAGGCATTGTTCAATAATTATTTTTGTTTGGATTGTCAGGCAGTGGGGTTAAGAATATTTCTTCCTTGTAAACAATCATTTACATTTTTTGTATAGGTATGTCTCCTACAGCCTTTTTTTTTATATGTGGCGATCTGGTGCTCTTTTTAATTTATTAAAATAAGTCTTTTGTTTCCCATCCACAAAAATTAAATAAATAAAAAATCATATATTGCTTTGACCTATAATTTCAACCGTGCCCTCCTGAATTACCATAAGACGACAAAATTTTGTTAACATTCTACCTTGATGCAATCCCACTACATGTAATCAGTGTTTCAATACCCACTCAAGCAACAAAAATAAGGTGGTATCAAGTGGGTGTTGTCGCTGCTAATGGTACTGTCAGGCATAACCCAAGATAGGAAAGCAGTTATAATCTTTTCCTAAGGCAGTTTACAGCCAATTATCTCAAAGAGAAAAATTATGGTGACTTATAGCAGACCTCTTAGAATTGAGAACCACAGAACCGCCTAGAATAAAACGAATTCCAGAATTGGCAGCATTTTGTAGAGCAACACAACGTGACTCCTCATATGTCGTACCGCCAACAATGAAAATAATCACATCTTGTGGCCTGCTTGAAATGCAAATCAAAGGAAACAATTAATCAGATTAATATTCAACACAAACTTCATAGCTTATTATTAAAAAGCACCTAAAAAATATAAGACTTGAAGCCAATTATAATTTGTCTATGTTCATTTATTAATAAAAAAAAAAAAAGAAGAGAAAAGAAAAGTGGGCAACTGATCTTTGTTTTAGGTCCTTTACAGAATGTGTCAGGGACACATCTATGCAAGCCTGCAGGACGCATTCACAGCCAGGCTGAAAGTATCTGTGCATATAGAGTTACCACCTAATTTAATGCCAGAATCAACAATGTTCCACTCTTGAACTTATGCCAACTGACATTATTTGATGCACAATTGGTTCAAGATAGCTTACTAGGAATGCCCTCTAAAACCTCTACTCGCTTTCAACCAAACAGAACTCAGCAACATGTTTACCATATCATACAAATGCCAAACATCCGTACTATCTCATATTGAACACCTTTATATTTATTCCCAAATAACTGAATGAAGGTGAACCTAAAATATTATTAGTCACCAAATAACTTTTAACTTTTCTCACCCCATAGCAGCCTATTGCTAGCTTTTTCCAAGTCAAGTTTCCACAAAACTATAAGAAAAAGACAACCATGCAAGTGTCATGAAGATGACTCCAACATGATTGATTAGACAAAAACACAAAAATTGCAGAAACGCAAAAAAGAGATCAACTTAGCAATCCCGATAAAAATTTGTAACAACAAACCTGCCCTGCTGAAAGTGATTTCCAACAAATGGGTAGTCCATGTCTCGCAACCGCCCCTTCGATATGCTTTCCATAGTATGAAACAAAAGAGGCTGGTGTTGGGTGTAGACATTCTCAACCCCCTACAACCGTGTGAAATAACCTATAAGCACACTAAGTAACGTCCAAGCAGAAAGTATATTTTTCCAAGACAAACCTTCAACCCACGAGCCATATTTCGAGCAATATTCAAAAAATCTCGATTTCCAAATAGATCTCCAGTTCGCTTATCAACACCTGCTTGTTTTAAGAGGAACTGAACAAGCTGCAATTCCCCAGTGGTCAACACGTAGAAATAGTTAGTTTCTTATAGCTACTACAAGAAACACAAAAATTGCTGGCTGATTGAAATTCTCACAGAAGGATGAGTCTCAAAGAAGAATGTATAACAAAATTAAAACCACCATACTAGAAAAGGACAAGTGACAAGAAAACTTCTATTCTCAACCTTAACTTTCTCATAGAATAAATTAACTTCTAAATGGACATATGACAGTTTTAGAGCAAGCAGAAGCTAAATAATCAGCATCAATGAGAAGCACCAAACTTTAATGATGCAAGCCAGCCTGTAAAAACTAATTTAACTAAATCTGAAAACATATATGCACAACCACAAAAAGATGAGAAACCACATGAATAGTATTATGCAGCTAGCAAATAATAGTTTGGTTACGTTACCCCAGGCTTGTACTTTGCAGACCGAGAAGCTAGTTTGTTAAAAAGCTGCATCAACTGAACTGGACTCTCCTTCTCATAGCGTAAAGCATACAACATCACTAGGCGTAGGCGATCAACGTCAGATATGCTCTCATTGTTCAGAAGATTTGTTACAGCCTGCAAACAAACATGCAAGAAAGAAAGTCATGGTACAACATTTTCACAAGTTTATAGTCATGAAGTTGAAGAGTTAAGTAGTACATATTAAATAACAGAAAGACTTAAAAAGTATAATAAGTCATCAATATTGATAACAACTTGTGCTACCATTATAAATAAAGAATACGGTATAAATCCACATATTTAATGAATAGAAACTCAGGAAAGGGTCAATTTGTGTAGACTCATATGCTTGTTGCTAACTATTAGAAGAAACAAAACACAGCACACCTAAATAGTACCTCAAAAGCTGCCCCTTGGCCACCATTACACGCCAGCTCCTGTTCTGTCTCTGAAACCAACATGAGTTTTCGCTCTTCAACTATCTTGCTCATTTCCGTGACCAATGTCACATGCTTTGAAACATTTCCATGCATCTTTTTGTACTCCGGATAATTTTCAACAAATTTGGCCATATCTTCTGCAGAAAGTCACAGCGTTCCAATGATTTGACACTATATCTTAGCCACGAACAGCAATAGTGGCTAACTAAATTATCAAACAATGCATCTGAATATTTTATTTTGCCTTGTACAAACCTATAGTCTGGATGTTTTGGTTGCTTTTTGCAACTTGCTGAAAATCATCCACCATACGCTTAATATTCATTCCAATATCTCCAAAATTCTCATACATGTTTGCTTTGAAGAAGGCATCTTGTTCTGATGACAGCACAACTTCCTGTAATCCCAAGTAGCAAAAACACAATGCTTAACCACTGCATATTATTCAAAGAAAAATGCGCAACACAGGGAAAGATTCAATCAACCTGCTGATCTTTTGGAACTTTGCCGCTGTTTCTCAAGTCCACTTTATTATCCTGAATGCCTATCAATTCATGAACCATTGCCTATGAAAAATATCAAAGTTAATGAGCCTCCCCTCTCCATGTAACACCAAAATAAATCAAGAGCAATAGCTTATGCTGGAGAACGACAAACGTGGTACCTGATAGGTCCACTGATTCAGCAATGGAGTAACAGGATCATCCCTTCTATCAATTATCAGCAAAAGTGGAGATATTTCTGTACGTCTGAAATCAAAAAGACCACTTTCCTGCTGGTACATCAGCTTCTGCCATATCCACAAAAGTGAAAAATTAGCATTCCCCAACTCTAAAGGGCCATAGAATAATGTGGGAGATTCTAGTTCAACACATGCAATTTCCACTTACAGATGTTTCCTGCGCTATCCTTTTTGCAATATCAGATGTCCTCTGGTATCGAATAACAGGCCTTCGTTTTAATGCCAAGAAAAGTGCGGCAATACCATCAACAACTCGATCACAATAATGCTGCAAACTTGAAGGATCTACAACTGCTGGAAGCATATAGACGTGATTTGAGGATATATTCAGAGTGAAATGATAAGGATCAGTCGCAACAAAGTCTGCATAATATTCCTGAAAAATCAGGGCAACAATTATTACTTGGGCTAAATTTAAGTTGTTGGGAAAAATAAAAAAGAGAGAGAAGATGACTAAAACACCATAATAACAAAAACCCTAATGGAGAAATTAGCACATTAAAGAAAATCTGTCTGGATCACATATCAGAGTGAGAACTTTACTGTAAATTTAAAACCATTTCAGCCTAGAACAAAAAGGGCTTGAAACAGCCCTCTAAACTCTACATTACAAATCTTACACAAGGAACAAAAATTCACAATAAGCCACATCCCCATTACAGAAACAACACAAATGAACCACACAAGTTGTTCCTTTTTACATACTCTCCTAAAAAAAAAAGAAAGAAAAGAAAAAAAATTGTGAACAGAAAATTTCAGTCTGGCATAATGGAAATGGTAGATGAAGAATTACCTGAACTTGCTGCACAACTTCCTGCTCGTCTGAATCAGCTAAAAGATGAATCTGGGTATCCTTCAACATGTTTGAGAAAACTGTAAAAAAATCCATTGCAAAATCAAAAAGGGACTTCGAACACAAACATTAATAAAAATTTGGACAATTTCACAGCACAGACGGATAATAAGAGCTTACATAAGTGATACTCTCCAAATCTAGGATTAGCCAACTGGCGCCGCAAATGTTGAATATTCTCTGACGTGGGACGAAGAAAATAAATAGCTTTAAGATGTGACATGGATTCTCTCGACTTAGAAATGGAATCTATCAATTCTACCAAAAATACTTCTTTCTGAAGTAGCTCTGACTGGGAATACACCACACTTACAATACTAACCTGCAACTCGGTATATAACATACCACATACAAGTCAAACCACATTTTTCATTTTTTCCTAAACGAATTGCTAACCACTTAAAAACTACCAATAATAATGCAAAATCAAATCATTCCATCTTGTCAGCAAATAAATGTGATAGTTTTACAGTATCTGGAATCAGTTATGTTTTGGGATTAAAATTCTTCCAGCATTATCGGAATATTGCCATTCTTATTAATGTGAAATGTCATCTTACTAGTAAAATTAAACTGAAATTAGTAACAGAAATACAATGTTCAAGGCTCCAAGTTGACAATTCCATTTTACAAGTCTTACATTCACAGCCACCAAAACTCCATTCCAATAACGTTACTGGGATAATTTTGTTCCAGCACCCTAAGATATTTGCACCACTACCATTAACATATAACGAATTCTTAACTGGCAGGACCGGATCAAATCGAATTGTTCAATTTCAAGCCAACAAATAAAACAAAGAGAATTGAACTTGATCGACTAAAGCTCGAATTAAGAAACAATTAGGGCAAAGGTGTTACCGTCTGAGAATCGAGGATGAGGACTTTCATGCCGGAGATGTCCTGCAGCATCCGGTTTATGTAATCCCGCACGGCCGTTACCAGAACCATTTTGGTAAGCCCTTCAGATCTAGGCTGTGATTTTGCTGAAAATTGGCGTCAACCTTAGTATTACAAGTTGGGACGATCGTCTTACAAGCGCAGATCTGCGAAGAAGGAGCTGAGAACAATCCGAAACGTATGACGGGAAGCAAAACGCGCCGTTTTTGTTCTGGCCACTCCACTTCCAGCAAACCAACGTGTTTTAATTTAATTTTGAGATACCAAACGCATCGTTTTGACATTTAAAACTGGGTGGAGCAGTATTATGACGATTTTTTTTAACAATAATTATCTAAATTTAAAATATTTATTATTGTCTGATGAGGATCCAAATGCTATAATTTATGCATTTATGAATATTATAAAGATAATTATTCTAAAAACAAAATATTTCAAAGATATTATGAATATTTTATAATAATATAATTTTGGTTATCTCATAATTTCACTGTTAAAATGTGTATACTGCCTTTACGATGTTTAAACAGTTGAGAGAACAAGTTAAGAGAGCGTTAGGGTTGATATAATTTTCTTTGTTTAATAATTAAAGCGAAATGCTCAAACGTGTACTTATAGTTTTTTTTTTAATATGAAAACTATTTACGAAATCAAAGAGGGTTTTTCTAATAATATTTTGAAAAGATAATTAAATAATCTATCTTAAGAAGAGGAATTTCTTTATTTCACTAATAAAAACCAAATAACACCAGTCTTACATCATTTAACAAATGATATGAAAATTGGTCGTGAAAAAATAGCCGTTAGCCCATGAGAATTGCATATGATTTGTTAATTAAATCATAATTGTGGGGTTTGCAAATGTTAATCTTTTGTTAATGGTTGATGAGCTCTGATTCTGACCTTTTATTGCCATCTATCTGCCTGCTTCAGCTACCTCTAACAACTATAGTATATTCTTAGTTCTTTCTAATTATATATCCCTACGTAGGTTGATATCTTGGTTAGTGTTAATAAACAATAAATACATCAACTTTTCCATCTAATTGAAGCATTATAATTCTTTTTTTATACATTTGTAATTATTGGTCTTGGGTTAGGAAAAAGAAAAAAAATGGCCATGGTTAACAATGGAAATGCGCAGAGGAACTTAAAAAACATCGATGAGAAGAAAAGATTTGAAGTCAAACTAAAAGTAAGATATCATTATGCCTGTTCACCTGATCGCATGTAATCAGCATTCTTAGCCAAAGACTTAATCGCCGTCCCCGAAGGCAATGACTCAAAATAAAAAAATTAAATTAATTATAATTTGTACAAAAATTTAAGTTAATTAATAATTTAACTCTTTAAACTCACATTCTGCAAGCAGATTAATATTAATAAATAAAAAAAGCTTAGCAATCAAAATTAGAAAGACTGTAAAAACCGTCTCTCATTACGGGTTTGACCAAGACCAAGAGCGGGCCATTAGCTACTATATACTCAGCGAGCTCGTAACTGCCGCCTCTGATTCTTCAAACTTCACTGTAAAACTTAAAAATTTATACAATTCGATTCTGCCAATCACACTTCTTGGCCTCGGAAGCAGCATAGTATATAGATCACACGTAGGGAGGTTTCTCTCTTTCTCTTGGTAATAAACAAATAATTGTTACAGACAGATCTCTCTCTCTCTCTCTCTCTCTGCGCCTTCGATGCATCCATTTTTTGCGTTTTGACTTGTGAATTCTGTTTTTGTTTCCTAAAATCAGATGCTGCAGCAAAATCGCTGAAGATGAGAGGCGCCTCCCCCAGTCCTTTAGAGGCGAGACACCGACTGCCTTCTTCCAAGTCAGTTCTTCTCCTTCTCTTATTTTTTAAGTTTCTGTTTCAGTTTACTGGACGATGCAAACTGCTTACTGTGCTCTCGATGTACTTGAATTCTGCTCCGGTTTTTTGAATTTTACTTAAAGCTAGCTTCGTGAATGGTTGAGTAGCTTAACGATTTGGAACAGCACTCTGCTTGTTTGGCTATTCATTCTCAGTTAGATCTACTAATTTATGTTTTTTTATTTTTAATTTTTTGATTTGTTAGTTTACATTTTTGTATTATAATACGTGTTTGATTCATTTTGATATGAGTAGAACTGTAGAATTATACTTCATGTTTGAGTCTTTACTGGAAGTTTGACTTTGATTGACAATGGCAACTACTTAGACACTTTACTTGAATCAGTTTGTATTCATTTTTTAAAATGAGGATACGGAAGGAGTGTATTGGTAAGGAATCAAGATATTGCTGTGAAGTGAGTGGTTTACAAAGTTTTGTTCTGTTTAAAATTATAGTCTCTTTCAGTAGCTTTACACAAGAAATCTAGGAGTGAGTATTCATTGCTAAAAATTCTGCAATCTAATGAATGAGTTTGATGTATAAAGTAACATTCATGATTTTAATATTTCAATTTATTTGCAACTGTTTATGTATACATAAGATACACAGACAAGCGTATAATTTTGGTATTGGCTTGGTTATGTGTGTGTTTAGAAATCAAGTGAGTCAAGTTTTGCTGTTTCGGGTCTTTGTTCAATTTGCAGTATGTGCGTTGACGGAATGCTCATGAATTTCTTTTTGTTATAGTGAAGATGCAAACAAAAGAAGGTACCAAAGAAATAGGGTTTTTAGAGATGTTGAGAAAGCACTTCATGTCCCCATACAATATAGGAATTTGAACTGCCAGAGATCAACCTTGAAAATTTTGCTGTTTATAGCTTTACTGGGAACTTTGTTGACGCTTTTCCGCTATCCAGCAGTTCATATTGCTGACCATCCATCCAGTTCTGCATCTCGGTATCTATTCTCTATTCAACTGTTTTCATTTGTTATTACAATGTTTGAGTTTGTAGATTTTAGCTTTTGTAGTAGTTGTTGTACCTCTCTTTTCTAAAATTTTTGAGTGCTATAAACGTTGCTAACGGAAAGCATAGAGCACCTGTTTTTATTGTTGCTTACTAGATATTTATTTCATACAGGACAAGTTTCATAGACAGATGGGTAAGAGAGGGTCCTACCGGAGATCCACGTTATTTATCAACTTTAGACATGAACTGGGACCAAATCTCGAATATTGTAGAGAAATTGACTGACAGGAATGAGTATCAAGGTGTTGGCTTGTTAAACTTCAACGACACTGAGGTTGATCAGTGGAAGCAACTAATACCAGATGCTGAGCATGCTGCTCTGCACCTGGATCATGTGTCAAAAAACATAACTTGGGAAGTGCTATACCCTGAATGGATAGATGAAGAGGAAGAATTTGAAGTTCCAACTTGTCCTTCTCTGCCAAAGGTTCAAGTACCTGGAAAACCACGGATTGATCTCATTGCTGTCAAGCTTCCCTGCAACAAGTTGGGAAGGTGGTCAAGAGATGTGGCTCGGTTACACTTGCAGCTTGAAGCAGCTAGGCTTGCTGCCTCGTCTAAGGGCCTTCATCCGGTGCATGTGCTTTTGGTGACTGAATGCTTTCCAATCCCAAATCTATTCACTTGCAAGGACATTGTTATTCACAAAGGAAACGCATGGTTATACAAACCCAACCTGCACGGGCTGAGGGAAAAGTTACAGCTCCCCGTGGGATCATGTGAACTTGCAGTTCCTCTCAATGCTAAAGGTTAGTTTGAAACTGCTTTCTTTATGTTGTTTGATGCTTCAGTTTCTCAAAGATTTTAGTGAAGTGGAAGGAAACTTGTCTGACTTTCTTCCCCATTGTACCCTTCCCATTGTAAGTTTATTAGTGCCTAAACCCCTCTAAATATAGTGAAAATATACAAGTACAAGCAAATTCTCATTAGCGGTCCAAAATTCTGCCACTGGTTACTATCGTACCGTTCCAGCTGTAAGAGAAACAGCACATTCTCTTATATAGTGACCTTAATCACAACAGGTGTTCAGTTGTGAGAGACAATAGCAAAGAGCTTACTTAGAATATTTAATTTACTTAAATCCTTCCTATTTGTTTTTGATTTGATAATCTATAAAATGTACAGTTAGTTACCTGTATATGGTAGTTCAGCACCGTTAGATTGATGCCACATGAGTGGAAAATGCTAACTCACTATTTCTGCACAGAGAATTTCTACTCGGAAAGGTCTCACCGAGAAGCATATGCAACAATCCTTCATTCTGCACACGTATATGTTTGTGGAGCCATTACTGCAGCTCAGAGTATTCGCATGGCTGGTTCGACACGGGATCTTGTGATACTTGTTGATGAAACAATCAGTGAGTATCACAGAGGTGGGTTGGAGGCTGCAGGCTGGAAGATTCATATAATCCAAAGAATCAGGAACCCAAAAGCCGAAAAAGATGCATACAACGAATGGAATTACAGCAAATTCCGTCTCTGGCAGTTAACTGATTATGATAAGATCATTTTCATAGATGCTGACCTCCTTATACTTAGGAATATTGATTTTTTGTTTGAAATGCCAGAAATAACTGCAACAGGAAACAATGCTACCCTATTCAACTCAGGTGTTATGGTCATTGAGCCATCAAATTGTACATTCCAGCTGCTAATGGATCACATCAATGAGATTGAGTCGTACAATGGTGGGGACCAGGGCTATCTGAATGAAATCTTCACATGGTGGCATCGGATCCCAAAGCACATGAACTTCTTGAAGCACTTTTGGGACGGTGATGAGGAGGAGAAGAAACAGATGAAAATTCGTCTGTTTGGAGCTGATCCTCCCATCCTTTATGTTCTCCACTATCTGGGAAACAAACCATGGATATGCTTTCGGGACTATGATTGCAACTGGAATGTTGACATTTTACAGGAGTTTGCTAGTGATGTTGCTCATAAAACATGGTGGAAGGTGCACGATGCTATGCCTGAAAACTTGCAAAAATTCTGCTTGCTTAGGTCCAAACAAAAGGCGGCATTGGAGTGGGATCGGAGGCAAGCTGAGAAAGGTAATTACACGGATGGTCATTGGAAGATAAAAATAAAAGATAAGCGGTTGAAAACTTGTTTTGAGGAATTCTGCTTCTGGGAAAGCATGTTGTGGCATTGGGGTGAAACGAATTGGACTGATAATGCAACTGCTACTCCAGCGCCACCAGCTATTAAAACAGCATCTCTCTCTTCTTCCTAAATGGTTAGTCTTTCATTCACAATACTCATGTAGAATATACAGTGTAACACATTTGAGTACCTGATAAATGTGATAAGAAACTACTTCGTGTAATTTTTGATTTCTTAGTCCGAGTTGCAGTCCTATATAGTGCATTTTACACCAGTTTATAAAATGAATTTCAAAACACTTGTTCTTAGATCTAGTCATTCACCGTTATGAGCTATGTTCTTGAGGCATTCCGGTGAGTGGCGAATGGATTATTTTTCTTTTCAAAAACAAAGATCTTTATGATGAGGATAAAGGTGGGGTTATGGGACATATTGTAATTGCTTGCTATGTTGACCCATCTATCCGTACGAGCGGAGTGATTTATCTGCTATTTCCTGAAAGACCAAAAGCTGTGGAGAGCAATTATTAAGGAGAACCTTAACTCTATGGTTTATTTTTTTAAAAAAAAAAAAAAAGAAAAAGGACAAGAAAGGAAGTCTTCGACTGACTGAATCTCTTATTTTGTTTTATATGTGATCTCATTTGTTCAGATGGATCCAATACTGTCGGTGGATGCAACTATTCAGTCAGTGGCTTTTTCTTTTTAAGTAGAAATTTTAAATCTGCCCAGGACACTTGTAACAGCAGCATAGTGTGTTGAGGTTAGGGGATAATATATGAAAAAAAAAATAGTTAACTGCATAGTTATTTATATTCCACGTTTTTTAATTCAAAATTTATGCAGTTATCTATTTATTTATTTTTTATTGAAAATTTCCAAATTAATTCTAAAAATGTAATATATAAATTGATAATGCGTGATGATTAAAAGAGATAAAATGATAAAAAAAATTAACTAATAATATGACATATATCAGCCGCATTAATTTATATGGAATTTGTACTGGGAGAGAGCCAACAAAAGGAGGGAAGGAAGAAAAATCGGTGTCGGCCTGTCGTGTACCACACATCATGACATAAACGAGAGTAAAATGTCGTCGCTCGATTCTAAAAGCGATCAGCGTATGATTAAAGACAGAAAAGCGGCGTCGTTCTGGTAAAACGCAAACGCAATCTTATTATTCCTTCTCCACCCAGAAATACAGCGCTCGAACAAAGCACTGAAGCTTCCAGTTTCATTTTCTTCAAACACGTGCACAGTCCATTCCTGAGAATTGCATTCGCCTCCTCAGAGACAAAATGGATTTGATTTCATCTTGGAACGTGAAATCTATCCAGATTTCAGTGCCTGCTATAGCAAGCTTGTGTGGCTTCTGTAAACTTTCTTGTTCTGCTTCTGCCCATAACTTCACGTTTCCAATTCCAAGCGCAAACAAGTCCTTTGCAGTTCATGCGAAGAAGAAAAAATCAAAGTCTGACTCTGTTCTTAAACAAACTTTGGTTGATGAAGTACTAATTGAAGAAGAGGAGGAAGAGGAGGTTCTTTTCGAAGACTTTGAAGATGGTATTAGTCACTCATTTGCTCTCCTTTCTTTCTTTTTCCATACTTGGTTTTCTAGGAAATTTTTAATAAAGGAATTTTTTTTCTGAGTTTTTAGCTTGAATTCAATGCTATTGTTGAAGATAAGTTTCATGTTTTAGTTTATTTACTTACATTAGAATGTGAAATTAAGTGACAACGAGCTCTAAAGAGACATACTGTTTGGTTTTGTAGAGGCAGTAATGGATGATGATGGTGATTATTTTGAAGATGAGTACGTGGAAGAAGATAGTGAAGTCCATGTAAGTTTGTAATGAAAGTTATTGGTGTGTTAAACGATTTGTAATTATGATTAACTAAAAAAAAGTTGTACGTTTGTTTTTGAAGGCTGGGGATGGAGGTGCAGGAGGTGGAATATCCCTTGCTGGGACTTGGTGGGATAAAGAAGCATTGGCAATAGCTGAAGATGTCTGTCTGTCTGTTGATGGTGACCTGAAGATATATGCCTTCAAGACGTTGTCCAATAGCACAATTCAAGTGCGCATTGAGAATATGTCAAAGAACTAAGCATCTATTGACACTGTCAAATAATTGTGATTTGACTACCTGCTATCAGTGCATAACATTGATGATATTAACTTGCAAGAATTTCACTAGGATGTCTGGTTTAGTTATATCTTTCTTGCTTGCTATGAATAGGTTAGTGGGCATATCTTGATACTATCAGCTTGCAATAAAAGGAGTGAGTGAGATACACTTGAATGTTTCCCATGGCTATTCCATCACATGCTCATGAAAGTGGAAGTTGTTTACTAAGTTGTGTACTTGAATCTAAAATATTGTGATGTTAAGCTGAAATTAAATTGAAGCACAGTGATGAGGGAACTTTCTATCATAACGAAAAGATATGGATGCTCTAAATTTGCATCAGCCAGCAGGACACTATTAAATATACTATCTGGACAAGACCTGAATATCTGAGCTTTTTGTGAAGTTCATTTCTTTTTTTATGCGAAGTATACTGCTGCTAGCCAGTTGTCTGAACATCTAATCTGTGATAGTTTATGCAACTAGAAAGGTCAGTAAGCTTGTTCAGACTGTTACTCACCCATGTGTTGGTGATATGTCCATATCTAATACATCATTGGCCCCCCCACTCCCCCACCATTATGGCTGCTTCTTCTGAAAATCGATTCTTTCCCCTAAGCTTAATAAGAAATGCCTCTTGGGGCCTTGGGCTTACTTTGCTGGTAATGTGTCACAGGTCTGGTTCCCCCAGTATGGAAGATATTGAAGTCTTTTCTACAACCTATAGAGAGAGGCTAGATGAATCAGAGATCGCTAAATCCATACCTGAGAACATATCTTTGGAGGTATTCAGTTCTTTATAATTATTCTTTTGCTGTTCTCTTTCTCTATTTCTTTTCGTTGTGTAAGCTTGTGATAAGAGGAGGCATCATTCTCTTGATAAATGACCTAAAATGACTTATAAGAGGAATGAGCCTCATATGGTAGCCTGGTTAGGGGTCATTGGGCTTTAGTTAAACCCAGATGATTTTTACATAGTCACTTGCTTTGAGTTATAGAGCTGAATTAATCTGGTAGACTTACCACCAGTCTATGTGGCTAATGCCTTGTGGTCAATGATGAATTATGTGCAAAGTCCTTTTTTAACCTTTTTGCTCTAAAGAGACATTATTCTCTTTTTGATCTTCAGGTGTCATCTCCTGGCGTTGAAAGGGTAGTTCGGATTCCACACGAGTTGGAGCGGTTCAAGGAACGACCTATGTATGTGAAATATGTCAGCAAAGTGGATGATGCAGGTTCATCTTCAGAAAGTGATGGTATTTTCAGGCTCATCTCCTTTGACTTGGAGACAAAATGTTGTACCTGGGGTTTAGCTGATGTGAGAATAAATAGGGAAAAAGCAGGCAAGGGAAGACCACTCAGCAGAAAGCAACGGGATTGGCGTTTGGATACAACTTTTGATTCTTTACGTTTGGTCCGTTTGTATTCTGATTGTTAAAAATCATGTTCTCATAGAATTTTGTCATCGTAGATCATGTGTATTAGTAGGAAACTCCATAATATAGCTGGGTAGGTTGACATGGAAAATTTCCAATTTGCCATCTTTGAGAAACTGAAAAGGTGTAGTTAAGATATCACTTCTGTGCATTTTCAATGAGATTTTGTACTTGTTAGTCATGTGACCTCGTTGCCTAGATATAGAAACCCTCGAGAATCGGGAAGGAGCTAGTTATAGCTGATTGCTTAAGCAACAAGAAGCTCAATTCTATTTTCCCAGTTAGGTTTCAAATTGATTATTGTAAACACAACAATGTAGAGAGAAGAAGGCAGCTGCTCCTTTTGTTCACTGAACCTATAGCTTTGCCAATCTTTACTCGTTTTGATTAAGACCAGAAATCTCCCTTTGGTATAGAAGTCATTTTTTTTATTAATTCATTCAAGATTGATCCCAATTGATCTTTATGGAGTAAACTGAGTTTCTGTCTCTGTCAACGTAGGTAATGGACATCGAAAGAAGCAATGCCTTTGTATTCTTTCCAATTATAGTAAGAAATTAATCAGTTGGCTTAAGCGTTAAAGAAAATAATACTTAATTGGCTCATTTCTTTGAACTATCTCATTGACAACTCGTAATTATGATGTTTAGTTGTTGAATTTGACTACGAAAATCTCTTTCCATGTTGGTATGAGTTCATAACCCACTTTAAATGCCAAACAAACCAAAAACTTTTATAGGATTCTTATCCAAATCATGGTTTTATTTGACTATTATCCAATTCGAGATACCCTATGACGTGTGTACACACAACGGCTAATGTAGCTGTTGCCCCACCTACTATGGCTCAACCCAACAATTGAAAGAAGTGATTTCTGCAAAAATGCTTAGAAGGAGAGCCCTCTTCCAGCTTTTGGCATCTTTTAGCTTTATAACATAATGGTTGTTGTCATGATTCCCTCAGCATGTGGTGCTGCTGCAACTTGGGATGGTTCTGCTCCACTCTGCTGATTTCAAAACTTAAAAGTGCAGAGAAAGCACCGGTCCCCTAAGGAATTGTGCCCTCCAAGCACTTAATATGAGGCCTCTTTGTCAACATACCATAGTTACAGGCGTATCGATATTTTCAACACTATTTATTGTATCTTCTACATTTGTCACATTATAACACATCATTTTATTATTTATTTAATAAATATTTTTCACATGGCACATCATTTACTATATATAATTTTGAGATAATATTCATCAATCATAATCATGGAATTTGTTCAACAGAAAGCGAAGTCTAAACCTTCATTTGCGGACTAATTGGCATCACTCTTTCCCTCCACCGAATTCAAAATATTTGGAAGCACTTTAGTCCTGGGGAATGCATTAGCTTTTAAAAAGCTTAATTTTAGGAGAAGAACTCTGCAAAATATACTATTAAGATAAAGAGAATCTTGTTTTGACAAATACAAGATCATCAGCATTCATAATAATAAAAATAAAAACTTAAATTAACTTAGCAATAATTATCTATTTGGCAACTGGCATCAAAGCATATTCCCGGGGCTCCTCCTTTTTGTTTTATTTAATTTAGTTTTGTATTTATTCAAAAAAATTTAAGGATAATTTTGTTTAAAAATGAAACGAAGCTTCTTTTAGATCCCATTAACGAGACCAAGCCAAACAGTACCGATACTACTAGTCAAACTGCCACTCTCCACGTCTAGTCAATTCGAGCCTCGCGCGTGCACGTGGGTTCCACGCTGGAGTACCAGGCGCGTGTATCAATTTCCCATCACTCTACACTGGATTCAGCTACCTGTCTACACTACACGCACGCCGGCACAGAATCACTTCATTCAAAAACAAAAAAGTGCTTCCAACCTAGGGTCTTCACTTGCCATGATTTTTGGATTTTGCTAACGAATATTTTGTATAAAAATCTTAAATATGTTATAAAAATTATAAACGAATAAAAATTATATATAAAAAATTATAAATAAAAAAAATATAAAAATTATAAATAAAATATTTTATTCGATTATAATTTTTAAATATATATTTATAATTTTATATATTATAATAAAATTTATATATACAATAACTGTATACTGTAGCATGACCCATGTGACGTTTGCATGGTAAAAGAGTAAAGCCTCTAGATCCTGACTTCTTTCCCGCTTCAAACACAGGCAGATTCTATCGCTTCTCTGTTCATTGATTGGACTGTGAACATCACTTTTCCCCCTCGCGTCTGGCCCTCACCTTTTTTCTCACAGAATGCCTGCATGAAGCGTCGGCGCCGGGGAAGTACTTTTTTCTGCTTTGACTTATTGACTGTTTTCATTTTAATAAAAAACTCTATCAAAATTAAAAAATAAAAAAAGTTTTCTAAATTAAATAATAAAATTATTTATAAGATAACAACCACGCATCGATATGAGCCGTTAATGTATCCAGTAAAGTTTGTATCTTCACAGAAGTATCAAGTTAACATATTAACTTCAACGACTCTCTCTCTCTCTCTCTCTCTCTTCACGAATGGGAGTAAAAGCAGCAGAATCAAACATTAAACTCTCTTAGCTGGAGTCTGCCGCGAGACTGCAACGCTGCAACTTCAAACAGTTTGTTTTATACTCTCACTCACTAAAAAGCCTTTCTTTTATGTGATATATATAGCAGATTATCTACATGAAATCTAGTCAAATCTTGGTTTAAAATAATACTATATTATATGTATATATCTTTTTAATCTTTTGTAACGGTATTTTTTTGGTTAAAGGAGGAACAGAATTCACGTGACTGGTTTACCAGAATTATGTTTGTTTGATATGATAAAGATGCATTGGTGCTATTATTATTAATATAATTCTTTTGCGTAACTTTTTGGTTCAGTTGCCGTTATATATTTGGAGGGTGTAATTCAATGCTTAAAGGAGTGAGCTTTGAGTGAGGATCTTGGGATATCTTGAGATGGGTAGGTGGTGGCTTGGTGGGTTTGTGGCTGCGGTTTGCTGGTTGTTGGTGGTGAGTAGCATTGTTGATGTTGCTGTGGTGGACGGGCATCCGGCTGAGGATCTGGTGGTGAGATTGCCTGGTCAACCCAAGGTCGAGTTCAGGCAGTTTGCTGGGTATGTTGATGTGGATGTTAAGAATGGGAGGAGCTTGTTTTATTACTTTGTTGAGGCTGAGAAACACCCTGAGAAGAAGCCTCTTACTCTCTGGCTCAATGGAGGTTGGTTGCCTTGCTTTTGCTTCTTCTTTTCAAAGGAAAATTGAATCTTCTGGTGCTTGTTTGTGCAAATCTGTTGTTGGTTTCTGTGTCTCATTTTCAGTTTTTTGAGTAACTTCTGGTTTAAATGAGGACTGTTTTCTCTACTATTTTATTTCTTTTCACGTATGGTTGACTGAAGGTTTTGTGATTTATTTTTTCCTCTTCCCAATTGAAAATTCGTTCTTTTTTACCGTTTTTATGCTAGGTCCTGTACCCAGTTGTACTTTATTCTCCGTACTTTTTTTTTCGTGCTATTTAGTCCTCATATCTTCTGGTACATCTGTCATTGCTTTAGAATTCAACAGTGTTTGGATAATTTTGAGAAATCAGCAGCAGCACAGCCACATGCGCCTGTAAATTTTACAATTTGGAATAAACTTTGATCTTATTTATTTATTTACTTGATGTGGGAACAAATGCTTTTGATCAATGCCTTCATAGATGAACTTGAAAGTTACAACATTCTCTCCATCTCCAACCCGCTGGAAAACTTATCTTAAATTTACAAAGGCACGTGTCAAAGCTTTTAATATTCATCATCTTATGCTGGGAAAACCAAATGCTATTACTTGAAAATATTCTCAAATAACCTGCTACAATTTTTGCAGGTTGTTTAGGCAAATAACTATTCAGATAAGTTTGATTCAGGACCGTCATAACTAGTCTTCTAATTGTTTGATTTTCAAAAACAATTCAATTCCTTTGTCTCTTTTTTATTTTAATTTTATTTCAGAAATTTTCTTTTAAATTTCATTATAGTTTTTGATAGCCAGATTGATATATCTCCCTCTAGGGCCTCTATAAAACTAGATGGGGAAATACTAAATAGTAGTAAATGAGTCTTATGCTGTATTCTTAATAAAGGTTATCAAATGCCAAACTCAATCAAAATTATTATTGCAGGTCCAGGATGTTCATCCATTGGTGGAGGCGCTTTTACAGAGTTAGGTCCATTTTTTCCCAGAGGTGATGGTCGAGGACTTCGAAGAAATAAAATGTCATGGAATAAAGGTATGATACTAACACGGTGCATTACTTAGCCATGGTTGAAGTACTATAAATTATTCTGGGATTCCAATTTGTTCTGAATTTTCATTTTCTAATTATTGTAGCGTCAAATCTCCTCTTTGTTGAGTCTCCTGCTGGAGTTGGATGGTCATATTCAAATACAACTTCCGATTATAATTCTGGGGATGCGTCTACTGGTAAAAAGAATCTCAGACGGCTATATTAATTTTCTTCAGTTGCATGATTTTGGGAACAGACTGTATCATTACTATTTCTAACAAAATCTTTTTGGCTTGTTGTCTGATTTGGAATGATCAAAGCTCAATTTCCTTTTCTTTGCAGCCAAGGATATGCACACATTCTTGTTGAAATGGTTTAAGAAGTTTCCAGAATTCAAATCCAGTGAACTGTTTCTTACAGGGGAAAGCTATGCAGGTCTGACCATTAGTATAGGGGAGTTTTAATTTTAGTTTAATAATTATTCTCAAAAAGAAAATTTTTTGAAAGAGCCTAATCTTCTGTCACTTATCTTTTTAGTGAATAAATGTTATTTGCAGGTCATTACATCCCACAGTTGGCTGCTGTTTTGCTTGACCATAATGCACATTCAACTGGTTTCAAGTTCAATATTAAAGGCGTTGCTGTAAGAAAACCTGACATTTAAAATATTGTATTTGTGTTTGTTGGAATTGTCTTTGGTATTTCGTGGTTGCTTTTTCTCATTTAATCCTGTCCTTTTTCTTCCCTCTGATAGATTGGAAATCCACTTCTCAGACTTAATCGGGATGCTGCAGCAACATATGAATTCTTTTGGTCTCATGGAATGATTTCTGATGAAATTGGTCTCACCATCATGAACGAATGTGATTTTGATGATTATGTCTTTGCGAGTCCTCACAATATAACTCAATCATGCAATGATGCCATAAATGAAGCAAATAATGTTGTTGGTGAATATATAAACAATTATGACGTAATCCTTGATGTTTGTTATCCATCTATAGTAGAGCAAGAGCTACGGTTGCGGAAAATGGTATACTTTGATTTTCCTTCTAGTTGCCTTCTTTGTTCTTTATTCTTGTGCTGTTTGTTATTTATTTGTAAGAAACTTTATTTATTTTTGTAAATACAGGCTACTAAGATAAGTGTAGGAGTTGATGTGTGTATGTCCTTAGAAAGACGTTTTTATTTCAACCTTCCTGCGGTTCAGAAGGCTCTTCATGCAAATCGTACTAATTTGCCACATAGCTGGTCTATGTGTAGTGGGTAAGATACTGTGCTAGTAAACATACTCATCCTTTAGGCATATAAACATGTAGAGCTACTTTGGCTGCATCTCTCTGTCAATTGCAAGATTTTTCATATTACAATTCTGCCTGCATTTTGCTTGAAATAGAAATTTATCTATGTATACATATAGCTCTCATTCACATGTCATTCTCCATGTGTGTTGTTCCAATACCTTTTGCTACTCTTGGTTCTGAAGCAAAGTCCCCTCTTAGGATTTTTAATCACATCCTGTGTGTTAGTTTTTTAACGCACTACTACATGTTCTACTGAAGTTTGCAATTTTGTGCATTGGACAGTGTTTTAAATTACAGTGACACAGATGGTAACATCAATATGCTTCCTGTGCTCAAGAGAATAGTTCAAAATGGGATTCCTGTTTGGGTGTTTAGGTAAGATCTTTAGTGTGCACAATAAAGTTGATTATACGACTGATCTGCTAGCCCCTTGCTTATTTGTTTCCAGTTAGATTGGTAATGGTAATTTATTTTTTTAATGTATTGTGGTTGTTAAATTTAATGAAATGCAGTGGGGATCAAGATTCTGTTGTACCTTTGCTGGGGTCTCGCACCCTCATCCGCGAACTAGCGCATGATCTAAAGTTCAAAGTTACAGTACCATATGGAGCTTGGTTTCACAAAGGCCAGGTATTTAGACATTTTAATTCATTGTTTTCCTTTTCCCTTATTTCATGTCTCTGTTAACTTGTTTTCTTGATATAGGTGGGAGGGTGGGCCACCGAGTATGGGAACTTGTTGACTTTTGCCACAGTAAGGGGTGCTGCTCATATGGTCCCCTATGCACAGCCATCAAGAGCCTTGCATCTTTTCAGTTCATTTGTTAATGGCCGAAGACTGCCCAATAATACGCGTCCTTCGATAGAAGACTAAGAAAGATTGTTTTAACAGTAGCTACGGCCTTATAGATTCTCGAATTTCATAAATTATAATAACTGAATCGACAGAAGAAGGCATTTCAATTGTAGTTTAGGAGAGGAGAGGAGCGAATTCAGTATAGGACTTTTCTTCGCTTTTATTGATTACGGTTATTTCTTGTATCTGGTTGAAATGACAGAATATGATTGAGTTGATACAGGACTCATTTCATGTTCCAGATGGGAGGAAAGTTGGTTGTTTCACAAATACTCCAGTGTCAGGAAATATATAGGCCATGTTAGAATTGTGATTGAATTTGAATTATTTTGAATTTTAGTAAGAATATATAGCGGATATTGATTTTTAACTACATTAGAAAATACGCAGAATAGAAAATAATTTTTTACATAAGTCAGGAATTTATATGAATAAGGTTGGTGAAGTCTGTGGATTGAACTTGTTATGGCCATAATTGTTCGACACTTATTTGCTGATCAATGTAAGAACTAAGTAGCACTACCTAGAGTTAACAAAAGACTTGGTTTACTTAGTCTCAATTGCTATTATGCATGTTCCACTGAGGTTTCCTCTCATAGGCGCATGCAATTCTGAACTCACATATTTTCACTCTCTTTTACTATCGATATTTTGCCGATGATGTCTTCTTCTCTTTTGATAGAGTTTAACCAGCAATTTGATTATTAAATTGAATCTTCTTTTCAATTTATATATTATTCCATCTGCCCAGAAATCTTAAAAAAAATTATGTGAAGTATTATAATCTCTTAAAACAGATTATGTTATGTTATAAATACATATTAATATTATCACAAACAATAGAAACTTAATACATATAGATTTATTTATATTAAAAATTACATGTCATATGCCAACGTGTGAGGCCCTGGGCTCCATTCTGCCTTTTGGCTGTGGTTACCGGATGAATCGAGCTATTTAACCCTCTCCATTCATCGTATAACCCCTAATATATGGCTACTTTTGGCGCCAATTCTATGTCTATCTATTGATTTTTTTTTAAATTTATTTAATTTTCAAATTTTGGAAAAAAAATTCCACGTGACTCGAGTAACCCAACTTTGTCATGCTCGAGTCATTTCCGAGGCAATGCGCTTCAGGTTTCTCTTCATACCATCAAAGCCATGTAACTTTCTTCACTACTCAAGCTTCTCTACGATTTCGAACGAGTCAATTTATTGGACCCCAAATCCCGTATATGCTGGACTCTTGCAGATTTGCCGGCAACAATGCAAACAAATCAATACCCGTCACGTGTTCGACGGAAGGTCTCAAAGGCTAACCCGGGCTTCGAAAACAGGCAGAATTGTCCATGCGCAGAGCCTGAAACTTGGGTTTGGGTCAAAAGGGTTGCTAGGAAACGCAATTGTTGATCTTTATGCCAAGTGTGGCAACATAAACTTGGCTGAGAAGGTTTTTAATAGGCTTGAAAAGAGGGATATTTTAGCTTGGAACTCAATTTTATCCATGTATTTAAAGCGTGGGTTGTTTGAACAAGTAGCTAAGTCTTTTGGGTTGTTGTCTCTTTGCAGGGTGTTGCCAAATGAGTTCACATTTGCCATGGTTTTATCTGCTTGTGCAAGATCAGTGGATGTTGATTTCGGCAGGCAAATACACTGTTATGTTATTAAGGTTGGGCTCGAGATGAGTTCTTTTTGTGAGGGTGCTCTTATTGATATGTATGCTAAGTGTAATAATGTGAGAGATGCAAGGCAGGTTTTTGATGGGGCAGTGGATTTGGATACAGTTGCTTGGACATCAATGATAGCTGGGTATGTCCAGGCTGGTTTGCCTGAGGCAGCATTGGAAGTGTTTGAGGAGATGAAGAAAATTGGCCGTGTGCCAGACGAGGTGGCATTTGTGACTGTGATAAATGCGTGTGTTGGTCTAGGAAGGCTTGATGATGCATGCAAATTGTTTTCTCAGATGCAAAACCCGAATGTTGTAGCATGGAATGTTATGATTTCTGGGCATTCCAAGAGAGGCTATGATGCAGACGCTGTTCATTTTTTTCAAAGAATGAGGAAAGCTGGTGTTAAATCCTCACGATCCACATTAGGCAGTGTACTGAGTGCCATTTCAAGTTTAGCAGCTCTTGACTTTGGCTTGATAGTTCATGCTGAGGCTATTAAGCAGGGTTTAAACTCTGATGTTTATGTGGGAAGTTCTTTGATCAATATGTATGCCAAGTGTGAGGAACTAGAATCTGCAAAGAAAGTATTTGATTCTTTAAATGAGCGGAATATTGTTTTGTGGAATGCCATTCTTGGAGGTTATTCACAGAATGGCTATGCCCATGAAGTGGTGGAATTGTTCTCCGATATGAAGAGCTCTGGTTTTCATGCTGATGACTTTACCTATACTAGCATTCTGAGTTCATGTGCTTGCTTGGAAGATTTAGAAATGGGTCGCCAGTTGCATTCACTCATTATCAAGAACAATTTTGCATCTAATTTATTTGTTGGAAATGCACTGGTAGGAATGTATGCTAAGACTGGGGCTCTAAAGGAAGCAAGGCAACAGTTTGAGCGCATAGGGAATCAGGACAATGTATCTTGGAATGCAATTATTGTTGGGTATGTGCAGGAAGGGGATGAGTTTGAGGCTTTTAACATGTTTCGAAGAATGAATTTGTCTTGGATGTTACCTGATGAAGTGTCCTTAGCCAGTATCCTCAGTGCCTGTGCAAATCTTCAAGGTCTCAAGCAAGGGGAACAAGTACACTGCATGTCTGTTAAAATTGGACTAGGAACAAGTATGTATGCAGGAAGCTCACTTATTGACATGTATGCCAAGTGTGGAGCTATTGGGGCTGCACATAAAGTCCTCTCTTGCATGGCTCAACGGAGTGTGGTCTCCATGAATGCTCTGATTGCTGGATATGCTCAAAACAATTTAGATGAAGCTGTTGGTCTATATCACGAGATGCAGGTGGAAAGATTGAACCCAAATCAAATAACTTTTGCAAGCCTTTTAGATGCATGTGATGGACCTGAGAAGTTCAATTTGGGAACACAACTTCACTGTCTTATAGTAAAGAGGGGCCTTCTGTATGATGATGACTTTTTGAGTGTCTCACTGCTGGGTATGTACATGAACTCCAATAGAAATAGAGATGCAGTTATTCTCTTCTCTGAGTTCCAAAATAGAAAAAGCACGATTTTGTGGACTGCTATTATTTCAGGGCACACTCAAAATGATTTCAATGAGGAGGCATTGCATTTTTATCGAGAAATGCGTAACTACAACGCCCTACCTGATCAGGCTACATTTGTTAGTGTCCTTAGAGCATGTGCTGTCTTATCTTCTTTAAGAGATGGTAGGATGATCCATTCTCTCATTTTTCACACTGGCTATGATTTAGATGAGTTAACATGTAGTGCCCTTGTAGATATGTATGCTAAATGTGGGGATATGAAAAGTTCTGTTCAAGTTTTTGATGAGATGGGAAATAAAAAATTTGTAATTTCTTGGAACTCATTGATTGTTGGATTTGCTAAAAATGGTTATGCCGGAGATGCACTCAAAATCTTTGATGAGATGAAGCAAACTTGTGTTATGCCTGATGACATCACATTCCTTGGTGTTCTCACTGCATGTAGCCATGCAGGGAAGGTATCTGAAGGTCGCCAAATCTTTGATATTATGGTAAATTACTATGGGATTCGCCCTAGGGTAGATCATTGTGCTTGCATGGTTGATCTTTTTGGTCGATGGGGTTTTCTTGAAGAGGCAGAGGAATTCATGAACAAGCTAAGTTTTGAACCCGATGCAAAGATTTGGGCTACTTTGCTAGGTGCATGTTGGATACATGGAGATGATACAAGGGGAAGGTGGGCAGCCAAGAAACTCATCGAATTGGAACCCCAAAATCCTTCACCCTATGTGCAGCTTTCCAATATATTTGCTGCATTAGGAAATTGGAATGAGGTAAACGCTTTGAGGAGGGAAATGAGAGAAAAAGGAGTGAAGAAGTTGCCTGGATGTAGTTGGATTGTAGTAGGACAGAAAACAAACTTGTTTGTTGCAGGGGATACTTCTCATCCTAGTGCAGATGATATTCATGTAGTTTTGAATGATTTGACAGCTTCAATGAAAAAGGATGGCTGTATTCCTGAAATCGATTCTTTTTGGCATGATGAAGGATGAGACAGGAACCTTCTTTTGTTAGTTTTAAGCTACCTGTGTGAGCAGATTTGAGATTCCAATTCGATTCAATTTGAGCAGTCTGCTGCATTATATTGATAATGACAAACTAACAATCTGCATACCAGAGACCATTTGAGTACTAGACGTGGGTTTTAGGAGGCAAAACCCTTCTTTTTTAGGTGCAAATCTGCAGAAGTCCTAATCGGTTTCTCAAAGTATTCTCTGGACTATGATACAAATGCTCCATCAATTTGCAAGAGTTAGAAAAATGCAATTAAGTTACTGGGAATCCACTGCCGCACTGAGCTAGACTTCTAAACACCTACACTGGCTTCTCATTTTGGTGGTGAGAGAAGTCCCAGATAAAGCAATATTTATCTTCTTGTTGAGTTGATTCTTTACTGTGGATTTTGCCTTTGCTCACATTTGTAAAGTAGTTGCTTCATTACTATGGCATGAAGATGATTAATAGAAGCGACACCAGAGTAGTCATACAGAAAGAAGCTTTATTGTCATCGGAGATATACTGCTAGACAATATGTTGTTGGATTCACATGTGTGTCATAGAAAAGAATAAGAGAATTGAACAATGGATTTTGCTAATTATGGAAGATGTGATAGCCCCCTGATTTTTATTATTTTTTATTTATTTTTTTTAAACTCTGGATCACCGATTTGCTAATATTACTAGCCAGTGCCTAGCCTAACCCTTGAATGGTTAATTGGATTAAGCTTTTTGGGATTAAAATTCTTCCCCTAGTTGATGGGTTTGTTGGGTGATTGATTCCAAGGGCACTTGGATTGGACATATTTATTGCTGTCTATGTGACACTGGGGTTCATTAAAAGTTTCCTAATTTCGGTAACATATAAATTTTTTTAGGATTTCTTAATATGGTCGACTAGAAAATCTCTAATAGACAACAATAGATCAAACTTAAAGAATAAAGGATTAAATTGAATTATAACTGAAACTTAAAAAATTAGTAATGAATTTCAACTATTCTTGAAAATGTTAAAAGCAATTTGTTCTTAAAATAGACTGCTCACCTCACATTTGACCCTTTTGATTTGGTTAAACTAAATATTTACACTCTGTTCTTTTATGAATTCAAATCCTGTTTTCTGTGCTGTATATTTTTCAATGCAATTTACATTCAATTTCAACCATATTTTCTTTTCAAAATTCAAAATAATTCAAAATCAATCACATATTCCTAAATTTAATTGAAAACAAAAATACTGGATTCATAAAAGAACACAGCCTTATTTTTTAATATCAATATTGTTTTCAGCTACAGCAACACAGCATTATGCCAAGTGCGCCGTGTCAATTTTTATATTAAAACGTGAAATTTTTAATATGAAGTGTGAGATTTATAAATTTTCAACTTGTAACAAAATTTAACATAAAACAAAATTTATCTTATACCTAATTAATCATATAATTGTAGCTATATTAGTAGACAAATAATCTTACATGTCGAATAATCTTATAGCCATGGTACGAGCTTAGACCAGTTATGGAAGTGGATGATTGCATTTGTGTACTAATTTCGACACCCTAGTTAACTGAATTCTCACTCTCAGCATCTAATTATTCTTATTCTTACACCAAATGCTACAAAATTCTGCTTTATGTTTTCGTCTGTTTCAATTCCATTTTCTGTTTTCTTTTGTTTTTAATACTCTTTTGTCTTCACCGACATTCCACGCGCTATTGGCTTCTGTTAAATAACTCGGGTGCGTTTAGTTTAGCGATCATTTTCAGACCAACCACTTTTTGGTTGGCTAATGCTCATTATTGCATGAACAACACTCAACATTAGATGACTCAGCTCAAACTATCATTTTCCTTTTACCAATTTTTCTACGCTTAACAAACTCAATAGCTCCACCTCCACTGCTTCACCTGCAACTGTCCCCAGCTCAGGTGCTTCTCTTCAGCAAAGCCCAGTTGGGAAGTTCTAAAATTTCTCCCAACGGGTGGAGTAAGTCCATGTACTTTAAGTGATCGATTTCGTTTGTTTCTTGATCTGCACTTCCATTGATCTGGTTATGCTTATGTGCGTACATTTATATTTGATGGCATTAGTGGCTTTTGGTTTTAGTGAGTAGATTCATTTAAGGTTTATGTTGATAAATAGTTGTTAAGTTGGTTGAATTACCGGAAGTGCCAATGAGGGAGATGATGAGGAGCTTAGTTTGGGTTTCATTTGGTCATGTTGGATCTATTTACATGAGGGTTTTGAGTTTCAGCAACAAAATAGTAAAGGGTCATTGTAAATTTTGGGTTTTTCAATCATTCAGTGGATTTGCTACTGGATTATTGATATCCTTCCTTTTGGCGATGACATGTGGATATTTATATTTGTTTCCTAAGTTTCAGCCAGTCACTGATAGATTTGGGATTCCTAAGCCAAGTAATTTGAGTGGCAAATGCAATGTTTTCGAGGGAAAGTGGATCCAGGATGAAAGCTATCCTTTATACAGTGCTTCTCATTGCCCTTTTGCAGAACGCGGATTTAATTGTTTGGCTAATGGCCGGAAAGATAGAGGTTATACACAATGGAGATGGAAGCCGAATGACTGTGATATTCCAAGGTTTATTGCAGGGGAAATTCTTGAACAGCTTCGAGGGAAACGGGTTGTCTTTGTTGGTGATTCATTAAGTAGAACACAGTGGGAGTCTATGATATGTATGCTGATGACAGGTGTGGATGATAAGAAGAGTGTTTATGAAGTTAATGGAAATAAGATCACAAAAAGAATTAGGTTTTTAGGTGTTAGATTTAATTCATTTAATGTTAGAATCGATTTCTATCGTTCAGTTTTCCTTGTTCAGCCTGGTCCAGTTCCAAAGCGTGCCCCAAAGAGGGTTAAGTCAACGCTCAGGCTTGACAAATTGGATGACATTAGCAAAGAGTGGATTGATGCTGATGTTTTGATATTTAACTCTGGACACTGGTGGACACGAACTAAGCTTTTTGAAATGTAAGTTGTCTAGTTCTTTTGCTGTTATTTTCATCATTATTATGTTCCATATAAGTTGAAAATAAGTTGCAATCTAACTTTGTTAAGCATGCTGATTCCATTACAATTTTAGGTAACATTTTAACTTAGAATTTTGTTGAAATAAGTAGTGTACAAATCATGTGCTTGATCGTTGACTTAGATTTTCTTCTAGCGGAAATATATTAGGGAGTTAAAAGTTTCTTTCTGACCACCCACTCATCAAGAACTTTCTTTGATTCTCTGTTGGAAAGGAAGGTCAGGGATGCTGTTAAATGTAGTCCTTTGATAGATTGTTTTACTTGGCTATGTCCAATGGATATCTCTCTCTGTCTCTTCCAGATACGACTGCATGTGCACTTATGTGGCTGCATTTGGGAAGCATCTTCTTGTTTACACAATTCGTGCCATGATTTTTTAACTGCAAATTTTCACCTTTTAGTGGAATTCTCCTAACATGTTTTTCAGACAGGGGCTGCTATTTTCAGGTAGGTGGAGCGCTAAAACTTGGAATGCCAACCACTTCTGCATTCAGAGCAGCATTAGAAACATGGGCATCTTGGGTTAAGACAACAATCAACGCAAATAGAACAAGTATATTTTTTCGGACTTTTGAATCATCCCATTGGAGGTATGTTATGTAGTTAGTTATTCCATTCAATACCAATTTGTTTATTTAGTAGCTTCGCGAGATTTTCCAGATGTTATGGTCAACATCTGTTCAATCTAATCAATTTGTATGTGTTGCATCTTTATCAGTTGAACTAATCTGTTATAACTACAAGTGAGCGGTGTGTTACGGCCCGCCCAATTTGCTTGCTAGAGTGGCCCATGTGCACAAGGCTTGGCTTAGTTTTTAGAAAGCTTACAAGGCCTAGCCCATCCTCTAGAATTCTTTAGCAAGCCAAGTTGCTAGAAACCTCCCTTGTAAATATCTAATATATTTTAGGTGTGCTGCCCAATCTCTAAGCTCGTGACAGGTGGCTAATATTTTATAATTGGTTTTTCAAACTGGCTTACCATAAACCCTTTTATTCTTTTATGATATTGAAATAGGTAATAACCCATATTTTTCATCAAAGGACACTGTCTATTTTTAGATAGGAATTGGAAAACTCTGCAACTTGAGAAATTAATGCATATGCAGTAGCAGTGAAAACTTCTGGAAACTTATGAAGGGAAACTGGATTTTGTTTTACAATGGATGTGACGGGTTGCCTTACTGAAAGATAAACTTTCCTCCCTGCTGATTTGGAGGTTTCACCAAGTTATTCCAAGATCAGCATCGTCTGGACTGCAGAATAACTGTGAGACCTGCCTTAGCAGTGGTGTATTTTATGGAATTACAGTGTGGAGAAAGACAGAGTAGCTAGAATGATTCCATCAATATTGATAATATCTATAATTTTTCTCCAAATATAGACTTTGTAAAGAGATTTCTTCTCAGTTCTGTATCTTTTAATGTTCAGTGAAATATTTCAAAGGTTTCTTGTTCAGTGAACTAGTTGTGAATATAATACTTAAAATGGAACTGGTTCCCAGTTCTCTATTTTCCAATTTGTGATCGTGTATCCCTACTCATCTACTTATAATTAATACTCCTAATAGTTATATGGAAACTTGACTAATAGTTTTTACCTTATCTGTGCTAGCGGTCGAAATCGCAATTCTTGTAAATTTACTAAACAACCTTCATCAGGAATGAAAGGGAGGGAACGCAGCCCAATTTCAGATCTCATAATTGATGTTGTGAAAAAAGCTGCTATTCCTGTAACAGTTCTTCATGTTACACCAATGGGGGCATTCCGCAGTGATGCTCATGTGGGTACTTGGAGTGACAATCCATCTGTTTCTGATTGTAGCCATTGGTGTCTACCAGGAGTCCCGGATACATGGAATGAAGTTCTCTTCTCCTATCTGCTGACCAAGAATGGGACATTTCTTCAGTGAGCCCCAAGTTGAATTTTTTCTTCTCCGGGTTCCTGCATCAGTCATATTCACTCTGTTTTTTTCAGCTCATCTGGGATGGAGAAGATTCAAAACTTCTTTCTGGTTTGATTTTTCCAGTCCCGTATTAGCAGTTATAGTAAGATATCACCTTGGTCTGGAAATCCAAGCATTTATTTGTTTGTTTTTTATTTATTCTTTATCTCTGGCATTAGCTGAAGAATCGATGTCCTCCTGGATTGCAATGCCTTTTTGTAATATAAGCTTTGCCCTTCACCTTTGGCCATTGAATTAATTTGTAAGAAACTCAGGAAAATAAGTTCTCTTCATTGAGGGAAATATTTTTTAACTGGAAGTTTTCATCCAAAGTACTTAATTTCAGAAAAAGGAAATAAAGGAGAAGCAAAAGATGTATTGTTGGAAGGGTTTCCATATATTATCGTCCACTCAAAGCATGGTGTAAAATATTAAAATTTGTGGTTGTGGGATTGTCTTGGATTGAATTATTGCTTTTGCCATTGGGTGAAGGAACAGAGCACGTTTAATTTGCTTGGTTGCTGAACTAGTTTGAAGAAGGGAAGAAGATGTCACAAGACAAATTCTCTGCCTTGTTACATCAAATATAGTTCGATAATAGGTGAGAGATGGTGCAACTTCAACTAGGAGCAGCTATTTGAAAAGTATTAGAGATTGCCATTTCGATATATTTCATTTTTCTATGGTAAGACACAATACCCGCTAGTACTGTAACCAAGTCTTGGTTGAATAAAACCAATTGAGTAGTAATTGATGGAGATCAAGCAACCCGATTATGGATTAAATCCATCAAGATTGACAGTGTAATTTACTCCATCTTAAGCGGAGGGGATCAAGGCCTGATCTTCATTCCAAGCAGTCATGTCTGGAAGCAGTTAATATTCCAGAAAAAGGAATCTAATTATTTCTACAAAAAGCCTATATTTCAATTCTTCGTTTGTTCTCAACCTCATTTGGTATGAACTATAATTATCTACCACCTTTTTCTCTTCCTCGTTTGTCAATATTATGATCCTTACAAGGAAGCACTTATATGGCATCATCATGACGCCCCAAAGGCCAAAAATTTATGCACTGTTGGTTCTGTAGTAGTTCTAAACGAGTAATTTTGCGTCTGACTAATTATATGAGTTTACTTAAATTTAATAAATTAATGATTTCATTATTAATTTATGATTCTGTCCAAAAATATAGGATATAGTTTTTTGATCTCCTATTTGCACCAAGTTTCTTGTTTTGTAACTCAAAAATGATTGTGAAGGGTAGACTTCCATTGCATAAAATTTAAGACAACCTTAGCCGGTAGCAATTATGTGCAGTAACAGATTAAATTGCAGCTTTGATTTCTGTCCTTATATATTATTACTTCATTTATATTCATTTTACATGGTTTTGTGATGTTTACATGCCCATCAAATCATAAACTATCGAAGCAAACCAATTAGAATTACATAGGAAACAAATAATAAGAAGAAGTGTTTTCCAATGCAAACAATCTCAAATCCATCTCAAAACTTAGAATGAGAGTCAAGTTACGTTAAAACTTGACAAAAATTGTAACATTTTAGTAATGCAATCCCACACTACAAATAGACGTCCGAATCCACCATTTTCCACACAACAACTCACTCATTCAATTCATTACCAATTTACAGCCTTCAAAGTTCGTGCTATCATTATCAATTCAGCATGGCCTCTCCCAATAACCTCAACTTCCCACCATACTATCCCTTCCAGCCACCCCCACCTCCGCACCGCCCGGTTACACCACCACCACCTCCTCCTCACGTACGTCCACCACCCACTCCAACTCCTCCACCCCCTCATGTACGTCCACCACCTGCACCAACCCCACCTTCACCATCACCGAGCAACCACACCACAGTGATTGTGATAGTATTTGTGTCATTTGGAGGGCTTCTCCTCCTTGCATTCCTCGCAGCTGCACTCTGTTGCTTCATCAAGAAGAAGAAGAAGAGAGTCGAGGAGAACGATAGAGTACATGTGGATGAACACCTGAAGGTGAAGGAGGCCATCATGGCAGCGCCTCATGGAGAGAAAGCTGTGGTACTAGAGATTGAGGATGACTTGCATGTTGATAAAATTGTTAAGAAGGATGAAGAGTTTGGTAAAGGACATTGCTTGCATTTGCATGCAAAACCTTCAGAAGATAAAGCTAGTAGAGTCCTTGAGGTGGGACCGTCTGCTTCTGATCATCACCATGCTTAAGATCACAATTATGTGTACGGAAAAAAATTGTTTAATTTCCTTGAATATTTATGCATGGTCATTTAATAAAGATTGGTGAAATATAATCACATAAATTAAATGTGACAGTTGTAAGTTATTTGTTGTATCTCTTGCATTAATTATTAAATATTACCAATTTACCATGTTTTGGCTTTTGGGTAAGTCGTAATGTAAGTTGTAACTCTTAATCTGTGGTTCGGCAGTCCTGAAATGAAAGCGACGCCATCTCAGAGGAGGCCGCTGTTGCTTGTTTTGCTTAAAGTTTGCCTTCTCTTTGAGTTATGGACAGAACAAATTAAACACTTAATTTCAAGCAACAATTCTTCTCCTCTGTAGAAGTCTTAACTTTCTGTGATTTTGTTGTGGATTATACATGCTGCGTCACATTTTGCTCAATGGAATCTCTAGCTTATTAACTGGTAGTTTAATTGGGGAAAAAAAAAACCATCTGGGGTCCTTTAAAGGATAACTTAAAAATCTGATTGAAATTAAACATATATATATATATATATGGGTTATACCACAATGCATCCAGTGTATTTTATACATCCGAGATTTTTTATAAATTTTGCGTTCAGAAAATTTTATCTCGTAGCTTTCGATTGGGATGTACAAGGATCAATTAGATGAAAATCCTTGAAAACTCTCCTGGCAGCGAACGGGCCAGGCTCAAAAGGACAACATGTCTCGAGACATGGGGCAGGCCGGGGGGAAAACAGAACTAATTTCTGTTATATAATCCAGCTATTAGTTTGCTGTGCATTCAAATTCTTTAACAAAAAAAAAAAAAAAGCATAAATCTTTGCTCTTTTTTTTTTTTTCAAATTTAAGTCTTTTATATTTCTTATTAAACCTAAAACCAAACTGAAAAAGCGAAAAAAAATGGATTCGATTTTTAAGTCTTAGGGAGCGTTGGTATTTTTGTTTAAAATTTGCATAGATATGAATTTAACTAAACATTAAATAGGTCTAAATGCATGAATTTGAATGACATATTTTTTTTAATTGTAACATCTGAAATTAATATTTTGAAATGTCTTTATAGATGTCATATTTTTAATACTTAAAAATTATAACACAATTAGTTATATTATAAGCGAACTATTTGATGAATTAATTATTTTGATAAAAATATAAATACGAACTCATTTGTACTATACATTTTTGAAAAAATATTAAGTTGTATATTTTTATATTAATAAATATTTAATTTTTTAAAGAATATTGGTTTTGTTAAAATAAATAGCTGTGATGAAGATAAAATAATTTATTAATTTTTTTATCAATTATTTAAATCTTGCTAAATTTGATTTAACAAATATAAATCGTTAGACTAGAAAATAGACACAGTTTATAATGATACTTTTGAAAGGGGAACCGTTTAGACTTTTTTTATTTAGATTAGAACTAAAATTTCGATCTTTTTTCATTAATTTTTTTCTCAATAATCAACATTAGGTTGAAAAGATAGATAAATTTAAATTCAAAATTTATCTGAATAATTAAGATTAAATTATAGTCATCCTTCAAACCTTAAAATCCAACCCATCTCATCCACCGCCTACCGTTTCCACCACCTCGACCATCGTTAAAAGTTTCTAGAGCTCGGCGGACGTCGGGACCCATACTCCACACGGGGTCGGGCTGATGTTTTAATGCAGGGTGTACAATGAGATTTTTTGTACGCTTTTCGAAGATCTAGAATGTGATCTTGACTTATGCGAAAAAGTGTACCATGGAGAGGCCACCCTTAGCATAATTAAATTAGATTATATTATATGGGAAGGCAAAGGTTTTGCCATTTATTGACGTAGGTTCGTTAATTGCTTTAAGTCTAACCTATGAGGCTATGCTCCAATACGCAAATTTGCATTTAAGAGATCTATACGTAAAATGTTGTAATTTGCCATTAGATTGGTTTGAATTGTGTCACATAATAGTTGATTATTAATCAATTTAAATGTTCTTTGGACTACTTCTATGTAAATTTTCCTACCCATTTTATCTCCACGACCAAGAAAACTGGTCACCCTCACCCACCTTTGCACACGTGCAATTATAGTAAAAGATTTTTTTTAATTATAGCATAATATTTTTTAAAACAAATTTAATAATTTTAAAAGATTTTGTAGTTACTCAGATTATAAGAAAGGATGACTGTAAATGAGTTGTAGGGATAGCGTTATTATTTCATTATTAATTCAGAGAAAGAAAAAAAATTAAAATTTTAAATAAGAAAATGAAAGGTTTCTAAGAATAGGAGTGATGTATAGTGGATTTGTGTTGTTACTTAAGTTAGAAGGAAAGTAATATAAATAGCATCATCATCAAGAGTTAAACAAATTGGCATAACGGTTGCATCAAATCAAAGACTAAAATGTAACCCAAATTTGGGTCAATCTGAGTTTGATAGGTACAGGACAGTCGGCAAATAGTTTGAATTAATTAGTGGCCAGAATCTGAGAAACCTGAGCAGCAATTCGTCAAACAGCAAGATTTGCTTAATTAATTAACGATTAACATTGACAAGATTTTGATGTTCCCAAAGAAATGTGCTCTCGTTTTAATTTTCAAAACACCCATAACCCCTCACTTTGTGCCCTCTTCATGATCTTAACTTGATTCGCTTTTCGCCTTGTTGACCCACAGTTTTACTTAGTTTTCTCAAAACTACTGCACCCGTGGTTTCCAGTTTCACAGATTCCGCCTTACTCATTGTTTCAATAATTTTTTTATTTTAAAATTTTCTCAAAATAAAAATATTATTTGGAAGGAAAAAGTTATAGACTTTTCTTAGAATACCATTAGATAAAATCTCAATAAAGGGGCACATTTGGTACAAGAAAAATCTTGAATGGAAAAGAAAAGGGGTACATTTGGTCATTTAGTTACACATAATAAAATAAAAGAACACATGGAAATGGAATGGCATTATCATGATTAAAAGCAAATTGAGGGTTAAATTGATAGCCTTTGTTCCTATATGTAGCCCTTTGGTGCCACAAAACGCAAACTTGGCAAAAACCAAGACTGTTCAGAAACAACTCAGCACGCACACAACACAAAGTGCCAGTGCCCCTTCCACAATGCAAATCCCAGCCTCAAATTACCGTTCCGTCAACCACCCTTCTGCATGCATTATTCCCAATGTCACCCACCGCCGTCTCACTCTCACCCCCCCAAGACTCCGGCGACCACTACCACCCATCTGCGCCGTCGCTGCACCACCCCAACTAACCAAACCCCAGAAGACACACTCCCTGCCACCCGAGAAAGTCGAAGTGTTCAAGTCACTAGAAGGTTGGTCCACCCAACATGTGTTGCCACTACTCAAACCAGTAGAGCAATGCTGGCAGCCCCAGAACTTCCTGCCCGACCCCGCGATTTCCACTGCGGATTTCACGGACCAGGTGAGAGAATTACGTGAGCGAACAGCTGGCCTGCCTGACGAGTACTTTGTGGTGCTGGTGGGTGATATGATCACCGAGGACGCTCTGCCTACGTATCAGACGATGATTAACACGCTTGATGGGGTCAAGGATGAGACCGGGGCCAGCCCCAGCCCCTGGGCCTCCTGGACCCGGGCCTGGACCGCTGAGGAGAACCGGCATGGAGACTTGCTCAGGTCTTATTTGTATTTATCGGGTCGGGTCGATATGCTCATGATTGAGAGAACTGTCCAGTATCTTATTGGCGCTGGCATGGTGAGAATCAGCTCGCAACTTAAAAGAAAAGAGAAAAAAAATTGATAATTTACTTATTTACTCTTGCTTCATTGAAAATCTATTTTTAATTTTACTTTATTTTTGTTTTGTGTAGGATCCGGGAACGGAAAATAACCCGTACTTGGGCTTCGTTTACACGTCGTTTCAAGAGCGAGCCACGTTCGTATCTCACGGCAACACGGCTCGCTTGGCTAAGGAGAGCGGTGATCCGGTGCTGGCGCGCATATGTGGCACGATTGCGTCAGATGAGAAGCGCCACGAGATTGCCTACGCTAAGATCGTGGAGAAGCTCCTGGAAGTGGACCCCAACGGGGCTATGCTGGCGATCGGGGAACTGATGAAGAAAAAGATCACAATGCCGGCTCACATGATGTACGATGGGCGGGACCCACGTCTGTTCGAGCACTTCTCGGCTGTGGCTCAGCGGCTGGGGGTGTACACTGCTCATGATTATGCTGATATATTGGAGTTCTTGATCGGACGGTGGGGGTTGCAGAAGCTGGAGGGGTTGACGGGTGAGGGGAGACGTGCACAGGATTTTGTGTGTGGGTTAGCGCCTAGGATTAGGAGGTTACAAGAGGTGGCGGATGAGCGAGCCAAGAAGATGAAGCCACATAGCGTGAGGTTTAGCTGGATTTTCAATAAGGAAATCAACCTGTAAAAAGCTTTTTTTTTTTCCTTTTTTTTGTTTTTTTCAATTGAGAGTTTTGTTTTGTTTTGTACTGGGAAAAATCGTCCAAACATACTGGTAACATACCATCTTCAACTTCAAGTGTGACAAAATCTTGGCCTCTTCCCTTGTCTTCCCTTATTTGTGTATAGAATGAAATGGGCCTGCTCGTATAAGGCGCGAAAAAAAGCCCAAATTAATTCTAAATAGGCCCAATTATTCTCTCATCATCTCATTACTTTTAATCCTAGTCAATTAAGTCAATTTTGACTACTTTCCTAATCAATGAAGCTTCACAATCCGAACTCAATATGAAGTGCTCATAATGGGTGTGTTTTTCATAAAATTTGTCAAAGAAAAGAAAGAAAACCAAAATATGGCAAAACATTAACTATTACGGATTGTTCATTTAGCTGCTTCACAGGCTAATAACTAAAATAATATAAAAATGTTTTCGAATTCTTTTTGAACGTTTTAGTCATGTGCCAAAAGTTTATTAAGATTAAAAGGAACTGTAGAATCTATATAAGGGTAATGTTTAATTAGTGGTATATCTATTTCGGGGGTAATGCCATTGACCTCTTCTACTCTTGACAAAATGTAAGAAAGATGAGCCTTTTGCTTTTTTTTTTTTTTTTTTTTTTTTTGTCTAAAAAAGAGTCTAAATGTTTTGAGAAATTCCTTGTAGACCTTTTTTCTATCATATGTATCGTCAGATGACATTATTTTTTCATCCCATTCTATTCTAATTATCAAAATATCCTTAATAAAAAATTAATTAATAATAAAATAATTTAGACATAATCAAATAATAAAATTTGTAATACATTTTTATTCTTCTCTCTCCACCTTCACTGTTTCTCTCCTTCTCTCTTCTCTTTACAAATTTTTTTCTCCCAGCAAAACCAGTCACCCATGAAACCCATAAACAAACCCAAAAACTTCTTCTCCCTTAGGATGGTGGCTATGGCAATTCATCTCCGTTACCCATCGATTCATCACCAAACTCATTTATCACTTGTCGACGTATCACCAAAACATATAAGAACCAGCCAAGTATTTTTCGATAACCATCCAGAATTTCATAATAAAAAATCAACACTCCAATTCAAAATGTTAAATTAATTAAAATCCAATAAAGTAAAATAACAAAAATAAAAACTTCACATGCAAACAAAAGAAAACAAACAAACAAAACCCAAAATTTCACACTAAAAAATCAACACTCCAATTCAAAATGTTAAATTAATTAAAATCAAATTACGTAAAATAACAAAAATAAAAATTTCACTGGCAAACAAAAACCAAAGAAATCCAACAACCCCACAAACCAAAGAAAACTCAACAGCATAAAAAACAACCATTGGCAACATAAACAAAACCCAAAATTTCACACTGAAAAATCAAAACTCCAATTCAAAATGTTAAATTAATTAAAATATGAATTAAGTAAAATAACAAAAATAACAATTAATCAAAGCAACATAGATAGAAAAATTCACTGCCGTCACCATCGTGCCCACCATCAGTAAAGCAAACAATCCAGCCAAACACAACAAAAACACCTCCCCTTTCATCTTTAATACTAATGCAAAGGACCCATTCTTCAATCGGTCAGTATAAGAAAAGTTAAATTCTCGGGGTTTCAAGGATTTGAGTTGGGGAGTGTAGTGGTTTCTTTGCTGGCTTGGGGGTGGTGCATCGTCGATCTCCTAGTTGCGATTGGTTTCTTCAAAGTCAGATCAAGTTGAAGGCAGTCGATCAGCACCACCACAACGACAACGGCTGCAGCAGCGCAGGACACGTGGCTGTCCGTGAGAGACAATGAGTGTCAAACTCATCAATTGGATTGCAGTCGGAGGCGACTTTGGTAAAAGAGGCAGCGTCGATTGATTTTGTGATTAAGTTTTTTTGGCTACAATTCAAAACAATAAAAATTTATAAATTAAAATTACATTTGACTCAGGCTTTATGTATTGTTTGACTATATAGATAAATGACCAGTCTACCCCTCTAAATTCAACTGTCAAAGTAACAAGAGGGAGTTCCGTGAGGGGTTTCTCAAAACATAGATTCTTTTTGGATAAAAAAACAAAAAGTTTATTTTTGTGATATTATTATCCTATATATTTGATAACGGGGGCCAATTAGCAAATCATCAGATTACCTATGTAGAAAAGCCAAGGTCCAATTTCACAAGAGTACGAGTTAGTAAGTGATCATATCTTCGAATAAGAGAGTGATAAATGCTCAAAGCCATTAAACTTTAGATATAGATGGCGACTAATTAATGTGTCAATTTAAATTAAAAAAATTAAGAAAAAATTGAAAAAAATAAGTAAAATTAAGGGCTTTAAATAAAATTTAGACACATCCTAAAAAATTTTCATGCTATAGATACTTTCTTAAAAAAATAACTAAAATGTCCTTTGAAACTCTAACTTAAAAAAAAAAGACGTGTTTCGTCGTGACAAAGAGGATACTCGACATATCGAGTCATGTCAGATGTTTCAACCAACATTCGACATCATCGTTGGTGTTCATTCGACATGTTATATCGAGTGTCGGTCTGTGCATCCAACAAAACTCGGCACGTTATATCTAGTGTCGAGTGAACACCGACGATGATGTCGAGTGTCGGTTGAAGAATCCGACAGGACTCGACACGTCAAGTGTCTTCTTCATCACGATGAAACACGGCGATTTTCACCATTTTTACACACATCAAACCAAAAAATCAACCAAATAACACTTCATTTAGCTCTACAAACACAGAAAAAATACAAAATACAAACTCAAACTCAAATCCTCAAATTCAAAATTCCTAAAATCTACTCCAAATCCTTAAACACAGAATAAGTTTCTCGTTCCTCTTGCTGCGTTTCGAACTGCGTTTTCGACTGTGTCGAGGGGTATTGAAAGCTGGACAATAACTGACGGTTATGAAAATAGGATACGGTTATAGAAATAGGAAGAAAAAAGTGAAGGAAAGAGTGAAATAAAGAGTTTAAGAATAAATTGAATTTCAAAGGGTATTTGAGTCTTTTTGTCAAGAAAGTGTTTATGGCATGAAAATTTTTCAGGATGTGCCTAAATTTTATTAAAGACCCCTAATTATGTCTATTTTTTCAATTTTTTCAAAAATTAAATTCTAATAGATTGACCTACATAATAAATTGCAAAGATTTTTTTATTATTATTTTTTTTTGTTTCTAAATAGTCGGGTGTGGTCATAGTGATTGAGTGGTTGGGTGCATTGATGGCTCATGAATTAAAGAGTTAAAAACATATAGTTAAATCGTAAATATATTATAAAAATATGCAATGAAACAATTCAAGAATCAAACCAAAGTAAACAAATATCCATTAAATGAGCAGATCAAATGAACATGGAAATTACCTCTTCTCTATCTTTATGAATTTACAGTTTTACACAATCCTGAGCAAGATATATTAAGCAGCACCGGAATGGAATTGCAGCACTTATGATTTAACCAAAAGAATATAGAACTTTGTAATACACTATCATTTCTATATATACTTTTTAGTGTAATATTATTTGTTAAGCTATTTGTTTAAAGAAAAAAAAACATGTTAGGATTAATTAAGCAACTATTTGGCCTAATAATTCCTTGCATAAAATCGGTTAGAAATTAAATAACGGAGTGGGGCTAATTGTATTAATAAGAATATTTAAAGTAACAATTTTTATCTTATAAAGTAATTTTATAATTTTAAAAATATTTAATAAATATTAAGAAGTTAAAAATATTAGAGTCAAGTATTAAAAAAATTAATTATTCATTAAATTTTAAAAATAATTATTCATATTTAAGTATCAACTACCCTTGCTATTAGAGGCGTGCAAATTAAACCGACATAACCCGACCCGATTGGGTTAGTCAGGTTTTAATTGGGTTGCAATTGAAAATAAGCCAAATTCGGATTACAAAAGTCGGGTTTTGGGTTAATCGTTTTGAAGTGTGATCCAATAAAACTAAAACCCGATCCGACCCAATATAACGGGTTATATGTCGGGTTCATAGTTAAAAAAAAAAACTCGATATCGGATTAAAATCCGACAACCCGATGTCGTGTCAGGTCGAGTCGGGTTTCAGAAAACCCGACCCAACCTGTGTGCACCGCGGCTTGCTATATATTGTCAAGTGAGTAAGAACTAATTTTTGTAATATAATTGTATCTTGACTTTTAAAGATCTTTTACTATATTAGCCTTTAATATATCATACATATCGGGACTGTTAATATTTGTTTTTATTCTTTTCCCCCATTCATTAATTAATTTTTTGACTAACAATTATGTTAGTGAATAAAAAATTAGGCATAGAATCTTTTATAATTCGAATTATTACTAATAATAGAGGACAATTTTTAGCCTGGCTATCAAAACTTCCATTAAATGTTGTCACACACATCGTTATACGCAAAGCAGGCAATCTCACCTTCTCAAAGTGATCATCTTCGTGAAGTGGAATCCGAGGCTAGACAGAACCATGTTGTCGACAGGTGTTTATGTACTTGTTCCCTTGGTGATCATAGCCATTTCCCATTGGAAACATAAATGGAGGAATCCCACATGCAACGGGAAGCTCCCTTCAGGTTCCATGGGCTTGCCTTTGATTGGAGAGACTCTTCAGTTTTTCATCTCCAGCAAGTCTTTAGATATTCATCCTTTCATCAAAACACAAGAATACACAAGTTTAGTGATCATCAATCAATATTATCATATTTCTTCAATTAGTTATTGATCAGTTTTTAATATTATATTCTTTGTATAATTTTGTACTGTTAATTAATTTTAGATATGGGCCTCTGTTCAAAACGAGCTTGGTTGGTCGACTGGTTGTCTTTACATCTGATCCGGATTTCAGTCATCTAATCTTTCAACAAGAAGAAAAGCTGGTAATATGGTGGTACATGGACTCTTTTGTTAAGCTTGTTGGTCTGAGTGGCTCGGATAAAGATGGTTCATGCAATATTCTTGCTGGAAACCTACACAAACACTTAAAGAAATTGGTTTTGGATCAGTTTGCTCCTCTAAACCTGAGAGAGAAGCTTTTTCCTGAATTGGAAGAAATGATCAACCAATCCTTGTCTAATTGGACCACCCAGCCATTTGTGGAAGTGAAGCAAGCATGTTCAGCGGTCAGTTCTTCTCTTGTTAACACACACACACACACACACACTAATTTATATATATTCTTTATTACGGAAATTAAGCTAACCTAGATGTTCTAATTTCTATTGCAGATGATAATAGATTTCACCCTGAGACATATTTTTTGTTATAGTCTTGAAAAGTATGGAGAAGTTTTGGCTGAAGAATTTACTGATTTCTTTGAAGGGCTTATGTCTTTGCCAATAAATGTTCCGGGCACTGCCCAACGCAGGTGCTTCCAGGTAATATATATATATATTATCTAGAATAAATAAATTCGTTCGATGTTCACATGAGTTAGTTCTACAAACTGTTTTAAAATTGTGTTTATGCACGTTCAGAAGCAAAAGAGTACAGTAAAGATGATGGGGAAGATGATAGAGGAACGAGAGGCATCCGCAGAAGCAAGACGAGGGGACTTAATTGATCTTATTGTGGATGACATGAAAACCAATAAATTACTCACATATGATCTTGCGCCTTATATAATGTTCGGTCTTCTACTTGCCACCTTTGAGACAATCTCGACCACCTTAACAATGACCATGGTGTCACTCACAGAACACCCTTTGGTGATGCAAGAGTTCGAGGTATTTGATTGATGCCACTACCTTATCCAGCATAGCATTCTTCTTCAATTGTTCAAGTTTTCTGTTTTTGATGCAAATTTTCTCTGTTGAGCTTGATGGGTATATATTTCCTGCTTAATTTCTGTTTCATACATCAGAAGGAAAACGAGGAAATTCTTCCGAAACAGAGAAAATAAGGGAAGTAAGATGACATGGAAGGAATTTAAATCAATGAACTTCACGATGCAGGTGAGGCTTGAAATTGAATTTTTTCTTCCTAGGAATTGCCAAGTTTCAGTATTATCTCCATTCACATCGGCTTATGCAGGTCATTAATGAATCACTTAGAATGGGCAACTTTGTACCAGGCTATTTGAGAAGAGCAATTAAAGATATGACCATTTATGGTACACTCGTAACAAGTAGCTTCATTGCTGATATCTGTATCATGATCTACTCTTCTAATAAATAAGACAAAATTTGCAGGATATACAATTCCGAAAGGCTTGACAATAATGGTTGCTCCATCAGCTATTCACTTCAACCCACAAACATATGAATACCCACTTGCATTCAATGTATGGCGATGGAAGGTTATACTTAATTACATTTCGTTATATTCTAAAATTAATATTTCCTAAAAATACACTAGCTCCATAACCATAGGATTCACTACTTCTGCCTCACAGCTTATAACGGATGTGGCAGCAAATAAGACGGCAAAAAATTTTATCCCTTTTGGTGGAGGAGTGAGGTTATGCCCTGGAGTTGGTTTCAGTAAAGTGTTCATTTCTGTATTTCTCCACGTAATGATCACGAAACACAGGTAAATAACTTCTTAGTATTTATAGCTTTCTTTAATTTGTATGAGATTTCCTCATCCTGACTGTTTCAATCAGATAGAGACTAACCATTGCGTGTATATATATTTGAATCTTCAGCTGGTCGAAAGTGAAGAAAGGAGAAATCTTTCGAGCACCAATCATGGGATTCGGACAAGGTTATTACATGAAGTAGCGAAAAAATAAGGGAAATCCACACATAATTTGCACTAAGCTTAAAATAGAGCAATGCTAAATCTACCACCAAATTCTATCATAACTCTTTACAATTTGAGTTGTAAAATTTCATATGAGAGTAAAAAAATATAAATAGAAAAGGAGAGTTAAAATAGATGATACAGTAATTATCTTTCAAGTAGCTAAGATTTTGCCAACTACTTAAGTTGTAAAGAGTTAGTTGTATATTTAATATTATTATTAAGGTTAAGATAGTAATACTAAAGCTAATTCTGAAACTGGTATTGAGGCCAGCTGCATCTGCTGAGAAAGATTCAAGTTCATGGCGATCTGCCATGACTCTTAATCTTAGTGAAAATAAAATAAAATTACACTGCCAGTTATACTAGAAAATTTGAGTGTATTGGCAAGACCAAAGTTCTTCCTTGAATTGATTTTAACTTCTATTGATCTAATCAGTAATTACTAATAGATAAAGAAAAAAAGGTGAAAGTATTTACATTCAAGAAAATATATAATCTCAATATATATATATATATATATATATATATATATATATATATAAACATTCATAAACAAAATTACCCATAAAGACAAATTTTTCTTAATAATTAAAATAAAATTGTTCTTCATCACAAATATCTACGTACCATGAACCCTAATTTTCTCCTTCATCATTTGTATATCTGCTTCAGTCCATATCCATGAACTCAATGTGAAAACTGGGGGATGCTATCATTTGTCTGTTACTAATGTTGAGTTTTGGTTACCACAATGTCCGTAGTGGGGAAGCTTATAATCCTTTGTTGCTTATCTATATTCCTTAAATCTTGAATATTGCATAAAATTAACCGTGTGCGCATATAATTAATTTTGAATATGGAATATTATGAGTCATTTTTTAAAATAAAGAGAAAAACCCTCTAATCATCATTAATGGAAATTTATTTCTTTTCTTTTTCCCTCTTATTTTTCCCCCCTCAAAATTCCAAATTAATTTTTAACAATGAACGGGTATCTCTAACATGAGATCATGATCAAAGAAGAAATAGAAAAGCAGTACTCTACTAATTGTTGAACCAGAAAACTTTTGAGTTATAGAATTATGAAGTAAATTATAAGAACACACAATCATGTTCAATTCAAAGTTATTTTCAAAATATTAGAGGGTGCATTAAACAAAAAGTTAAAGTTTCAAAATTTGTAAATTCATTTATTGAAAATAATTTTTGGGTGCAAATTGCTGCACCCAAATAAATAATTCTAGATATATATGTAAACAACTTATGCAATTACTCTTATATATAGCCTGATATGATAAAATATTATTGGATGTCACATTATTATTACAATCCTCTTCATTTATTATAAATGTTGTCAGTTCAATGATATCATACCATATATCATGTTGTAAGATTAAGTTGTTTATGTACGTAGCATTGCTTAGAAAAATTATACTAGAAAATGAAGAATATAATAAAGGTTAAGACTATTTGCATCCACAACTATATGATTTCTACACCATTTACCTAATGCACCATCCTTTATTATTCCAAAAATAACTCTGAATATTGAAGGCAACATTCTATCTACACCCACCTATAATTCTTATCTCTTTCTTTTTATTTTGCCATTCTCTCTCATTAAACCCTAATCTAAAAGATCTAAAAAATGTAAAATGTCAAGTACCAATCACCTAAACAATTTATTAACCACGTATTGTGATTTTTTCTTTTTCAATATCAAAGTCAACAAATTTGAGCATGTGGAGAGCTAAAAAGGGAGCATAAGGAAAAATATATTAAATATCTTTTTTAAACCATGCATTTTATCAAACCAACAGAGAAGATTATGGAGTAAATAGAATCTTAGTTTAAAAGAGGTTATAATGATAATAGATAAAAGAGTTATGGGAAATCTAAGCGATTTTGATTAATTTCATTGCAAGCTACTTAACCATTTCTTTTTTTCCTTCTTTCGTATTGCTTGTAGATCAATAGTAATTATAGAAGAAAGGTGAAGAATTCTAAATCAAAGGATTTATGAGAGTTAGATACAATGGAGAACAAATAAGTTAAGGATTTAGATATGTAGAAGAAAAGAGAGTTTGAGAATTTTAATTAAGTAATGACTATTAGATGGTTGCAAATTAAAAGCATTTCAATTAGAATGATATGTTTTTTATATATAATTTTTTAAGGATATTTTACTATATTAAAACAGTTTACTTTAAAATGGTGTAGAAATCATATTTGTGAGTGCATATAATAAATGTTAATAACATATAGGTAATAAAATTCATGTTAGGACGATGTTTTAAAAGTTTATAAGAGAATGAGATGGAGAGGATACACATGCATTTGCATATTAACGTTAAATATATTTTTCAGAAAACAAATATTCAACTAATCGAACTATTTTAACACATAGCTCCCCCCATTGTCTCATGCATAAATGCAAACAATAAATTAATTATTTAAGTCCAATCATCACTTCTCAACAACTCTTCAACAACTATGCCTTTCGACATTTGTCTCTTCTGAAAATGCAGATTAAAACGGAACGAAATGTTTCCAAAAGCGGCAAGCCGGCAGATTAATTAAGAGCAAATTCTATTTTTGTTGATAACTTTTACTTAATATAAATAATTAATACAAGGACTTGAATCATGTGTGCAATAAAAGTGCAATGTTTTTTTTCATGTATTAATTTAATCGATAATAATACTATATTTATAAAGTCTATATATAAAATTTGTATATAGAATTGATGTCGTATTAAGTGAATGAAAGATCAATATCCTAATGTCAATATAATAAATATTAATAAGTAATTTAATATTGAATGAATGATGTCATATTAACTTAAAATACTTACTTTGTAAGTATAATATTACTTTTTAATTAATTAGAGTAATCTATCCATTTCTTATCCATTTCATAACTATCTATTGTTAATTCATTTTATAATTGTGGAAAATCAAAAACAATTTGCAGGCCGATATGTATATACATACAATGTATTTTAGAAAGGCTGGATGGTAATGGTTACTCCATAGCTATACAAAGACCAAATTCAATCGATGGCGTTTAATCACTACAAAAAAAAATATTTTATAAGTCGCTCTTTTGCGGCTGCACTAAAACCCGACGTAAATGAGTTTGCGCGAACGGCGCCTCCAACCCCAAATAAGGCAGTGTTACCCCCAGCGCAAATGACTTTTAATCTTTTTGTTAACCCTAACATCAATTCTTCTGCATTTGTTAACTCTGTTGCGATTTCTCTCTGATCAATTCTTCTGCATTTGTTTTTGTTTGCGATTTCTAGAATGCAGTTTTGGTAATTTGCGTTTGCTCTCTTCTCTTTCTCTTCTCCTTTGATTCACACATTTGTTTCTGCTTTTTTGTGAGTTAAATTTGCGTTTGCCACAGATCTCTCTCTATCTAATCAGGCGTTTTGGTAATTTGCGTTTGCTGTCTAATCTTTCTCTTCTCCTTCTAGCTCTACTCTTGCATTTGCTGATTGAGGTAACTATTTACTCTTGCGTTTGCTATAGATTAAAGTTTTTTATTACGGTTTTTGTAGTTGCATTTGCATTTGCTGACATTTGGTTTCTATTTGCTCGATCTGTTTTGTCAAAGCCTTCATTTCTTCTGGTTTGGAGAGTGGTTTCAACAGGTGTGTAAAGGAAAGCTTCATTTTGCTTTCCTAATTTTGAATATCTAATGACACGTGACTGTTATGGAGCATGGACTCTGCACTTTCTTTTTCTTCCTTTGTTCTTAATTGGAAGAGATTTTTTTAGTAATATTTTTGCTCATATGGTTCCCTACACAGGCCTTAAACTCTTGAAAAATCTTGAGCTGTCTGATACTGAAGTTGGAAGTGATGGGCTTCTCCATTTATCTGGTTTGGATTCTCTCTACTTACCATCTGATACTTTGTAGTTGGTGGTATAAATAGTTAAAATTAAATCAATTTGTTGCCTATTATCATTTTCTTTTTCTCTTAAAATATATATTGAAGATAATGGTCATTATTTATTAGGATATGATTCAGCTTTTTGCATCTATATGGGAATTGATCTTTAAGGATCTCAAGATTTCTCTTTCCTTTTTTTAATCTTAACTGGGAGGGAATGTCGGAAGCATAATTATGAAGAGTGCATTCTGGTCTGCAGGCAGGGGTGGTTCTGTCTTTTGTGTAGCGTTTTGCTCCCAAGTTGGTGATGCTATCTTTGTAGACACCCAGTCTACTTCATAAATTTAACTCATTTTTATATTTAGTATTATGTTTTCAGTCTACTATCTGAGAAAATGAGATTATCTTTCATTTTTACTACATAAGCAAACAAATGAGACAAGGCTTTGTCATATGAGTTGCTCTGCTTTGAATGGTCTTTTGTGACCTTGTCACTGAGTTTTTTTTTTTTTTAAAATATTCATTTTGTGAAAAGCAGAGGCCTTCCCAGAGAAGTCCCTCAATATCCTGCATGCTTAAAGCTGTTTTTTGGTGACAGTTGACTGTTATGGAGCATGGACTCTGCACCTTCTTTTTCTTCCTAGCAATAGACTATAACTCCTTTGTTTCCATTGCAATATTTAGTAATTACTATTCATATGTGGACAGCAACATATGAATAGTAATTACTAAAATTTGTTTTGTATCTTATGAAAAAAATAAAATAAAATTTGTTAAGCCAGTGATCATTTGTTGCATTCGGTTGTTTGCTCACTGATAGAAGAGTTTGTTTCTGCACTGTGCTATGAAGATTTTGTTCTCTTGTTTTATTTTTTTAGTTTTATTTTTATCTGGCTATCTTAGAAACTATTAAACTGGGATGCAGGTTCTGGTTGGTCAAAGTAATTATCTTTCTGATAGAAGGCTTTGTCTAGATTTTGAGTTTTAGTATTTCTGCAGCATGGTGAGATTAAGATTTGGCTGCTGTGGTTATTAATTTATTCTTACCAGTGGCAATTGGTTCTCAGTTAACAGAAATGATTAAAGCTACATTATATTCCGACAGATGGCTGAGAAATGTGTATAATGAATTTGAAATATATGCGAACGTATGAGTTTATTTTGTGCTGTGTGGGCTTATTTACAAGCCTGATACTGGCCATGGTTTTTGCTAGCTGGATATGCAGTGTGTTGGATTCAGAAGTATAACTTAAAATTACAACCAATCTGGATAGTAATTTGGCTGTATTTTAAAAAATTGGCACGAAATAAAAGCCATATTCAGACAGATGCAAATAAACACTTTGTTTCTTTTCCTCTATACTTTCAATAGTAGTTTTAGTGTCCATAACAGTGGATTATGTTGACTCATAGAAGGCTTTGGTAGGAACATTGTAATGGAATATTAACTTCAATTTACAGCATATAGTGGAATAATCACCTAGATAACACAAGTTTATTAAACAGGATGTTTGAAATAGCCTGTTGCAGTTTCGTCATGGCTTATCACTCTGTAGTTGGCAGGGGGCACACAATATTTTGTTCAGTTTAGTTTCCTGCTTTTGATGCATATGTTTGCCCCTATGTGCTTTACTTGAAGCTTGTAACAAATGTTTGTGGATTTGAATAATTACTTTTTGCATTCGGTAAAATATTATTTCCCATTTGAAGAAAGATATTTGTATTGATCTAGTCCTTTGCCAGCTCTTGGTAAATTATTGACATTATCGTCTCTTTGAAAGCACATTTATATGCGTCCATTCATTATTTATACCTCGAACATGGATGGATCCTCATACATTAGCAAATAGAACTACTAGTCTACTAGCTTCTGCTTTTCCAATTACTGTTCGTGAAGATAGTGGACACCTCTTGTCGGATAGTATCTGAATTTTGCTTGTTAATATCTTTTTGCAGTGCTTTTATGATTGCGGGTTAGTAAACTATTGACAACTGCCCGCTGCATAGTACACAGGTAGTCTAGTCAATTGTGCACTTTTGATGTATATGTGATATTTATTGAAGAATATCTGAAGTCTTAATATCTCTAAGACTTCAAGGTATTGATCTGATATCACCATAACCTTAACTAACAAAAGACCTTGTTTGGAGTTCAATTCTCCAATTGAGTTCCTTAGTTTTATATTATAATTTGAATCTTGATTCAGACCTTAGTTTTAGACATTCTTGCTTCTTGCTTAAAATTCATGTCTGCATGTTGAAAAATTGTTGCTTACAATGCTTAAAATTCTTGTCTGCATGTTGAAAAATTCCAGTATATCTATTAATTACAATGCTAATATCCAGGATTTTATCTTAGGCTGCTGAGTTCTTTGATTCTGATTGCACAAGAGGTACGTTTATTCTATTAAACCCATATTTCATTCTATTATTTCACTGTTTCATGAGCGATCTTATCTTGTAAATTGTAAATTATATGTTGATAAGATGTAAATGTATGAATATTACATTGTATGCATGTTTGATTGTTTCATGTAAATTGTATATTAATAAGATGTTAAAAACTAAATGACTTGTTTTCTTGTATACTTAGATTAACATTATGAAGCACTTAATACTTAAAACAAAATTACTTAAACAGAGGATCAAATTATGAAAATCAAGCCAAACATAAATTGCTTAAACACCCCATAACCAAAATCAATTCATCTAAACAGCCCATAATCTAAATTAATTGTCTTAAACACCCATAACCCAAATCAATTCCCATAGACACCCTATAACCTAAATCAATTCACCCAAATACCCATAACAATTTGAAGATGGAGCATGACACTTTGAAGGATGAACATAATAATATGAAGGTACAATTTGAGCTAATGCAATCATTCTTGCAAAGTAATTTTCAGAATTTTGATGAGGAGATGCGCCAAACAAGGAGTGAACAGGTATAAAAGAAATTCTTAATCATATTTCTTAGAAAATTTAGTATTTTTAAGATAAATTATAAGCTTTATGTTTTTTATTGACAGGTTCACGATACATCTAGTGCGCATCGATTGCATTAACTTATGGTTAGTATTATTTGTTGTGTATCGAGTATTTGTATTACGATTTGGAATTTACATTCAAATGGTTTTTTGGCTTTTACAGTGCAAGTTGGATACTTGAAGTTGGTTGTGAAATTGAATGATTTTTTAGTATGAATCAACTACTGGTTTGTTAATTATTATTATTCTAAATGGCTTGCTCATGATGTTGATTCATGTGTTTTGGAATTTTTGTGGAAGTGCAGTGAGTTAATGGGTTTGTTACTGAGTGCTCTTATTTGCTTGAAAATTTTTGACAATGCTTGAAGTGTTATTGTTGAGCATTGAGGAATGTGATTGCAAGTGGGTTTGGTGATCCTTGAAGGGTATTTGTTGGAGATGATTGTTTGATTAACATATTCCTTAATCATGCACTAATTGGACAAAGTTAGCTTTGAATTGATTGATGATTGATCAGCCTATTATCTTGTTTGTTTAAAGTTAAATTGATTTAAAAAGGATATTTAATTGAAGGGTATTTTTCTGGTTTATCAACCTATTAAAGTTAGTTCAAAGTTGTTAAATCACTAGTAATTGGAGAGAAATCTTGTGAGGATAGTAAAGATTCAGAACATGATGGATTTAATAATAGATTAATATGGTGGCAGTTTCTTGCTGAGTTGTTGTATTGATTGATATTCATTGATGGTTTTCTTTGCTGGTGTTGTTTCATTGCTTCATGATGTAGTTAGTTAGTTTGTGATTTTATGGAGATGATAGTTCATTTACCTTTTGGAACTTGTATTAATGTTGCATGATGGGATTTTATTACCTGCTACAGATGAACTGTCAAGAACTGAATTTATTTATTTATTTTTACTTTCCAGGTGAAGGTAAAAGGCTGGATAGATGATGATAAGGGTGAAGTTGGGTTGTTCAAGTTCTTCAACGATTTTGCATGTTTTAAATAGATTGATAATTTGACATACTTACTAGGTTTTGGATGGCATGAGAAGTGTAGTTAGGTTTTGGATGGTTTTTTCAATGAATTTTTTTGTTTTCTTTTGTTTATACTATTACCTGTTAAGAAATTTGAAAATGTTTGATTGCTATGCTAGTAGGGTTTGGCTGAGAAATTTGAGTTTTGATGTGTAGTTAGATTTCTCTGGTATAATATGTTAAACCTTTGAACTTTGTTGGCAATTGAGAAATTAGAAATGACTTTAAAGTGTAGTTGAATAATTGAGTATATATTTTTGGTATGTTAATAATTTTTACAAAATTATTTTGTTGATTATGTCCTTTAATATTGTTAGAAACAAATGCTACTGAATAAGGAGAATTAAATAAAAAGTACTTTTTAAAAGAATTTTATTAAGTTAATAAACAATGGTAAATTGGTAATTTCAAGTAATACTAATAATTGATGGTAAAATTATAATTCTATAAATCTTAAAATTATAATTATAATTTTTAATTTTAAAATCGCATTTCAAAACAAACAACTGATACAAGCAAAATTTAAATTTGAATGGATTTCAAATAAGGGGTAAATTAGTAATAGTGGGCCATTGAGTCTTTTACGGCGGGGAAATAGCCGCCGTAAATGAGGTGATGTATATGAATTTTTACGGCTGCAATGAAGCCGCCGTAAATGACTATGATCCAGCCACAATTGACCTAACGGGCCGCCGCAGAAGATTTACGACCCATATTATCTACGTCGGCCTAAGGCCCGCCGTATGGCCGACGCAAAAGACCTTTTACGGCGGCAAAATAGCCGTCGTAAATGATCCTTTTTTTTGCAGTGAATGTTAACATGATCTTTCACTTATCATGCATGGATAATATCAATCTTCCTCACCCAGAAATATACATGAACAAACAACGAAACACTCAAAACACATATATAGAACAACACACATGGCAAGTGGTCCAATACACATCATCCTAGCCAGGGCACTTGAATATTTTTTAATTTTATCATAAATATTAAGGAAATTAATTCACCTAAAAACTTGAGCTCTTAGGCATAGATATAATTATAGGATATAAATATTTGAAATATATTTGTGAGATTTGGAAAGGATGTAATAGAATTTGAAATTATATATTATCAAATGGGCATATAGCATATAATTGTTTTGATAATGTAGATCTTTCGAAGGATTAACTAACAGAATAGGAATTTGTTATGTTAATAAATCTCGAAGTGATACCCTAATAAATTATATTAACAAGGTAAATGTCTCTTGGTAGCAGTGAAGGTCTGTTGTTTTGGCTAATATATTCGTTACAGGAGCTTTTTTGGAATACTAAAATTGTTTTATGCTGCTAGTGGATTAAATTTTTACCACCAGTACCAGTCAGCATTTTCATACAATAATTTAATGATGCCGGCCGAATTTTAATTATTTGGAGTTCCAGCCATTTAATCTCCTGTTAAAGTAAAAATTGTTGGCTTCTTATTAGTATATATATGTTAAAAATACACATTAGTCAACCTTGCTCCAGATCAGTCACACTAAGTTCACTCGACAGCTCACTTATCAGCTCACAGTAGTCTACTTGTCAGTACATTAACGTTACTGTGTAATTAGTTACAGGTTGCTGTAGTCAATTACATCAAATTATGTTTAGCTTGGACAATGATGATTAATATGTAATTAAAATTGCCTAGACTTACAACAAATCAGCAGAGCTGTTAGGTTATTTGGCAGATCCAGTTATTTGTAATGTCAATCTCTCGTGGGCTTGTGATATCCTTAATTTATATTCAATGAATTGTCTAGAATAGCCTTTTGAGCGTGTTCTAAATTTTTTTTTGTTCCGCGTCTCTAAATTTCCGCGTCTCTCATAGGCTTGTAATGTCCTTTATATTCACTGAATTATTGACCTCTGCTACATTTACTTGTACGTTCTCAGAATAAACCCCCGTTTAATTCCTTTCTATCACTCACTTTACATCAACTTAAACGCGCATATACAATTTATATATATTATAAACAACAAATATTTTATTTATTTATGTTTGGGTGCGTCTGGTTTCCATTTAAAAATTATTTATGGCCGGTAGCAAAAGCGAGAAACAAAGCTACTAATATTCATTATTCAAAGTTTAGCAACCATTATATATATGTCAGTAGCCGATCTCAAACTTCTCAAGGTGACCACTAGGGATGGCAAAACAATCCGGCCGGGATTGGGGCCCCAGAAAATCCGGTCATCCGGGGCCGGGGAATTGCCCGAAAAACCGGGGTAATTGGCCGGGGTCGGAGTGTAATTTTTCTGCCCGGTCGGGGCCGGGGACCCGGAATTGAACCTGGGTATAGGGGTGCACACGGGTCGGGTTTCGTAAAATCCGATTTAACCCGACGAAGCATCGGATTATAAGAATTTGATCTGAGATCGGGTTTTTCAATTATGCGATCCGACATAGAACCCGATTTCTCGGATCGGATCGGGTTGATCGGGTTGGTCTACATGAAAGTTCAGAATTACTTCGGCAACTTTGCAAGCAAGGAAGCAACTCCTTCATGTTCAATCAATTGAAAAAATTACTAAAGAATTTAATTAAAAAAAAATCAACATTTCAGATAGTAGTTTTCGTTCCTAATCTGCCGTCAAAATATATTATCAAAATATAATACACAATCTGTTCCATTAAAGTCAATTCATAACAAATAATTTTCAAGATCAATACCGATGCCTTTGAAAATCATATGCAAGATTCATCAAACTTTGTAGCTAGATTAGAGGCAAGCCGAATCTTGATTCTTGTACTACCAAAATAATATGGCTGGGAAGGCAAGGAGAGGCAGTTGTGACTCGTGAGCTTGAGCAAGGAGAGTGGAGGCTGCTAGCGTAAATGGAGGAGTTGTAGTGGCAGGGTTGGAGGCAGATTGTGAAGGAGAAAAGGTGGTGGGGTTGGTGAAAGAGGAGAGAAGTTTGGTGGAGGTGACAGTAAGCATGAGTGAGGAGAGTGGGAGCAAGAGAGGAGAGTGCAGGTTGCTAGCGGCAAGGGAGAAGTTGGAGGCAGAGGCTGGTTTGTGAAGGAGAAGACTGAAGAGGCGGTGGGGTTAGTGTGAAAATGTGAAAGAGAAAAGAAAAATTAGGGTTTCAACGGCCAAGTGATTTTTTTATATAACTAATATAGTGTTGCAGGATTCACAAAAATATTATGCATCCCACTAATGAAAAATTGACACGTGTTATATTTTAATTTTTTAAATAATAAAATAATCGGGTTGGGTTTTTCGGGTTTTCTGCAATAAATCCGATCATAACCCGATTTTACTTAAACCCGATATTTAAAACCCGATTTCGGGTTTTTATAACATCATAACCCGTAAAAAACCCGATAAACCCGATCAACCCGATCGGGTCGGATCGGGTCGGATTTTTTTGAACACCCCTACCTGGGTACGTAAATAAATTATAAAACAATATCAATTTAGTCCATCAAATTTGCATTTATAACCCCTAAACCCATAAACTATTTTACTAAAACAATTTATAAAAGCCCAAGGCAATACAATCCACACTAAGGCCCAGTCCAGCGGCTCCAGCCCACCTAAATTAAAGTTAATTACTGTTAATCAGTAATCAGTATATTTGTAAATTAAAAATACCTAACATAAACTAAAGGGGCAGCAATCTCCTTTGTATGTGCAATTAGCCACATGACACGCCAAAATCAACTTTGTAAAATAAATTAAATTCACTTGCAATTGGAAAGACTTGAACCTGATCCACCAGGGGGAATATAAGGCAAAGCACCACTGGGCCGCAGCCACTTTGTGGTGAATATAGGTACAATATCTAAATATATTACCTCTTTAAATAAATTCAATGAAGAAAAATGCAATACAAAGGATATGAACCCGACACCTCTAAAGCAGCATGCATGATAAGACACCGCTAGGCTGGAGTCGACTTCACATGGAAATTCACTTGCTATATATATATATATATATATATATATATATATAAAATTGAAAGAAATAAATACGAATTTTTAAAAAATTATACAACCCGGGTTTTAATCTCGGGTTATTACAAAACCCGGCTCCGCCCAGGGTGCCCCGGCCCCGGCCCCGGAAAAAAAATTCCGGGGAATTTCCTGGGGCCGGATTCAAAAACTTAATGCCGGGGATCGTCGGCCTCGGCCCCGGCCTCGGGTTTTGCCATCCCTAGTGACCACCCTTCGTGAAGTGAAGTCCTAGGTCAGGTACTGCAATGTCGTTTACAAGTGTTTATGTACTTGTTGCATTGGTGATCATAGCCGTCACCTATTGGACACACAAATGGAGGAACCCCACATGTAATGGCAAGCTCCCTCCAGGTTCAATGGGCATTCCTCTGATTGGAGAGACTCTTCAGTTCTTCATCCCCAGCAAGTCTTTAGATATTCATCCTTTCATCAAAACAAGAATACACAAGTACGTGATCATCAATTCTTCAATTAGCTAGCTATTCAGTTTTTGATTATAATGTTTTCTTTGTATATATATAATATTGTGCTCTTAATTAATTTGTAGATATGGGCCTTTGTTCAAAACGAGCTTGGTTGGTCGACCAGTTGTGTCACATGTGATCCAGATTTCAGGCATTCAATCTTTCAACAAGAAGAAAAGCTGGTAGAATGGTGGTATATGGACTCTTTTGTTAAGCTTGTTGGTCTAAGTGGCTCCGATAAAGATGGTTCATCCGTCAATGCTGGAAACTTTCACAAGCACATTAAGAAATTGATTTTAGACCAGTTTGGTCCCGTAAACCTGAAAGAGAATCTCTTTCCTGAATTAGTAGAGATGATCAATCAAGCCTTATGCAATTGGACCACCCAGCCATTTGTTGAAGTAAAGCATGTATGTTCGCAGGTTGTGTTCGTGTCGTGTCGAGCTGTGACACGATAAAGATTGATCCAACACGAACATGACCCATTTATTATTCGTGTCACTGTGACGCGACACGAATACGACACGATTATTAAACGGGTAACACGACACGACACTCTAACATGAATAATAAACGGGTCATAATCGTGTTAGACACGAACACGACCTGTCTAACACGATTAAGACACGTTTACATTATTGACACGACCCGATTGACATGATTATGACCCGTTAACACGATTATGACACGTTAATGTTTTCAACTTTTGTTAAATAACAAAAATATCCTAAGTTTTAAATTTATTAGGTTTTTAAAATTATATTTTTATTTTAAAATTTGGATACATGTAGAGACTAAAATGTCTAAAAAGTTTAGTATTTTAAATTTAATATGTAATCGTGTCAATATTCGTGTTAATCGTGTTATTGTGTCAATCGTGTATAATATGTATTCGTGTTATTCGTGTTACTCGTGTCATAATCGTGTTCGTGTCATAATCGTGTCGTGTCATAATCATGTTCGCGTGTTGAAGACTCTCAACCCGAACACGACACGATTATTAAACGGGTTGACATCTTCGACATGAACATGACACGAACACGAATATGCCAAAACCCAAACCCGCTTAAACCCATGTCGTGTCAAGTCGTGTTCGCGTGTCGCGTCAAAAATTGCCACCCCTAGTTCAACGGTCACTTCTTTTCTTGTTAATGTATAATTACTTCACTACTTGTCCACTTTATAATAATTAATTCTTAATTATAGAAATGAAGCTAACCTAGATGTTCTAATTTCTATTGCAGATGGTAATAGATTTCACCCTGAGACATATGTTTGGTTATAATCCTGAAAAGTATGGAGAAGTTTTGGCAGAAGAATTTTCTGATTTCTTCGAGAGGCTTATGTCTTTGCCAATAAATGTCCCAGGGACTGCCTACCGTAAGTGCAGGTATTAATTTTCTCCCTGGAGTGAATAAATCCATTCGACGTTTACAGGTTAATTCTATAAACTTCTTTGAAATTGTGTTTAGAGGCAAAAGAGTACATTGGAGATGATGAGAAAGATGATAGAGGAACGACGGGCGTCCCCTGAAGTAAGACGAGGAGACTTTCTGGATCTTATTGTGGGTGACATGAAAACCAATAAATTACTAACACATGATCTTGCGTCTTATCTAATGTTCGGTCTTCTACTTGCCACCTTTGAGACAATCTCAACAACTGTAACTTTGACAATATTATTACTTACGGAAAACCCTTTAGTGGTGCAATGCAAGAGTTGGAGGTATTTGATTGATACCACCACCTTATAGAGCATAGCATGCTTCTTCAATTGTTCAAGTTTTCTTTTTTTTTTTAATGCAAATTTTCTCTGTTGAGCTTGATGGGTATATATTTCTTGATTTCATGATTCATCCATCAGAAGGAAAACGAGGATATTTTTCAGAAAAGAGAAAATAAGATAAGTAATATGACATGGAAGGAATTTAAATCAATGAACTTTACGGTGCAGGTGAGGCTTTGCTTTCTGGAGGATTTGATAAGTTCCAGATATCCTGTTGATTCATATTCGTAATCTGCAGGTCATCAATGAATCACTTAGAATGGGCAACTTTGTACCAGGGTATTTGAGAAGAGCAATTAAAGATATTACCATTAATGGTGTACCCAAAACAATTCGCTTCATTTTTTATTCCCTTCTGTAATCATGATCTACTATTACAATTCTTATTTTTGGGAAAAATAAAATAAAATTTGCAGGATACATAATTCCGAAACGCTGGACGATAATGGTTGTTCCATCGGCCATTCACTTCAACCCACAAAAATATAAAGATCCTTTTGAATTCAATCCATGGCGATGGAAGGTTACACTTAATTTCATCTCGTTATATTCTAAAATTAATATAATTCTTAGCTCTAGAAGATTCACTACTTTTGACTCGTATATATAACTTACACAGGGTTTGGCAACAAATAAGACGACAAAGATTTTGTCCCTTTTGGTGGAGGCCAGAGTGAGGCTATGCCCCGGAGTTGATTTCAGTAAAGTGTTCATTTCAGTATTTCTCCATGTATTGGTCACGAAATACAGGTAAATAATTTCTTAGTATATAAAAATTTCTTTATTTTGAATGAGATTTATTCATCCTGAGTGTTTCAATCAGATGGAGACTAACCATTGTGGGTCTATTTGAATCTTCAGCTGGTCGACAGCGAGGAAAGGAGAGATCTTTCGATCACCAATCATGGGATTTGGAAAAGGTTATCACATTAAAGTAGATGTTAGAAAGTAAAATATATAAAATATTTGATTGTATTGAAAATGATTTAAATCAATACAACCTTAGCTAGCTATAGAACTCTAGTATAGTGAGCACCGTTTAACTTGAACACTAATGCACTAGCTATTTTTTCTTCATACAATTTGGAAGTGCAATTGCCTATTTATAGATGTAATAGGCGGTTACAAAAGTCGGTTTCACCATTTGTTTAATAATTATTTGAAGTCGGTGCATGGTGTCTAGAAATTGCTGGAAAGAGAAAGTTCATTCGGCTGCATGATATTTGCATGGCTGCATGGTCTAGTAGCTTCAGGACTCCCTTACGTCGGTTGCATGTTTGTTGGCTCTCTTGTCCCACATCTGCCGACATCAATCTTGGCTTCTCATTGGCTGATTATCAAGACTACCAACTTTGACTTTGAGAATTTGCATCACTTTTCAACACTCCTCCTTGATGCATATTCTAGTAACTCCAATTAATCCTCGAAGCAATTCGAATTTTTCTCGTGATAATGCTTTTGTAAAAATGTCTGCAAGTTGCTCTTCAGTACGACAATATTGGAGCTCTATTTCTTTTTTTTGCTTCTACTTCTCTGAGAAAGTGATATTTTATCGCAATATGTTTAGTACGGCTATGGAAGACAGGATTTTTAGCCATTGCTATTGCTGACTTGCTGTCACATTTAATCTTTGTAGCTTGATGTTGTGCTTCTCCCATATCTTCTAGTATACGTCTCAGCCAAATTGCTTGACTTGCTGTATTTGCTGCTGCCACATATTCTGCTTCTGCTGATGACTGTGCAACATTATCTTGTTTCTTGGATGTCCATGAGAATATTCCTGAACCCAAAGTGAATGCATATCCAGATGTACTCTTCATGTCATCGACTGATCCAGCCCAGTCACTATCTGTGTAGCCAATCAATTTTCCTTCAGCAGTGGAGTTAAACCAGATACCGTAATCTTTTGTTCCCTGCAAGTATCTGAGAATTCTTTTACCAGCCCCATAATGGACTTGTGTAGGATTTTGCATGAATCTTGAGAGAAGACTTGTAGCATACATGATATCAGGTCTTGTTGCCGTTAAGTAGAGTAGGCTTCTAATGAGGCTTCTGAATTGTGAAGCATCTGCCTTTCCTGAACCATCATCCTTTCTCAATTTTTCATTAGTAATTAGAGGAGTTGCTACTGACTTGCATTCATTCATGTTGAATCTTTTCAATAGACTTTCAGTATATTTTTTCTGAGATATGAAGATTCCAGACTTTCTTTGGCTTATTTCGATGCCGAGAAAGTAGTGCATCAAATTCAAGTCTGTCATCTCGAAAGTCTTCATCATATCTTCCTTAAATTCTTTGAGCAATTTCTCATTGTTGCTAGTGTAGATAAGATCATCCACATATAATGAAACAATAAGCATGTTGTGATCTTCTGTCTTAGTGTAGAGAGTCTGTTCACATTTGCTCCTCCTGAATCCTTGTTTTGCGAAGTACTCATCAATTCTACTATACCAGGCTCTTGGAGCTTGTTTTAATCCATACAATGCTTTTCTAAGCCTTAGAACTTTATCTTCTTTTCCTTGGATCATGAATCCTTGAGGTTGTTCTACATAGATCTCTTTTTCAAGGAATCCGTTCAAGAATGCTGACTTCACATCTAGTTGATAAATCTTCCATTTCTTTTGAGCAGCTAGTGCAATAAGGGCTCTAATTGTGTCTAGACGTGCAACTGGAGCAAATGTCTCATTGTAATCGACTCCATATTGTTGTGAGTAGCCTTTTGCGACTAGTCTTGCTTTGTGTTTTTGAATTGAACCATCGGAGTTGAGCTTTGTCTTGTAAATCCATTTTACTCCAATGATTTCTTTATCTTTAGGATAGTCCACCAACTCCCAAGTATTATTTTTCTCGATCATATTTATTTCTTCTTGCATAGCCTTCACCCACACTTCTTGCTTTGAAGCTGCTTCATAACTTTCTGGCTCTATTGTAGTGAAGTTACAAGATTCATAAATATCAACAAGAGATCTCACCTTCCTTGGCGGTGTCTCTGGAGAAGATTCTTCTTATTGAAGGGAGTCTTCATGTTCTGAAATTGGAGAATCGGTTGAAGTTCTTGTTTCAGAATCTGATTATTCAGTTACTGCTTGTTGTTGATGTGGAGGTAGTGATTGAAATGGAACTATGATATTTTTATTTTTAACTTTTTCTTCATCCCAGTTCCATGAAGCATTTTCATCAAATTCCACATCTCGACTAATAATTATTTTCTTGGACTTGAGACTGTAGATTCTATAGCCCTTGGATTGAGTACTGTAGCCCAAGAATATTCCTTTTTCTGTTTGTTCATCTAGCTTGCTTCGTTTCTCCTTTGGAATGTGAACATAGCATATACAACCAAAAACTTTGAGATGTTTTGCTGATGGCTTACGTCCAATCCATGCTTCAACTGGAGTCTTATTTTGGACGGCTTTTGTTGGACATCTGTTAAGGAGATAGACTGTAGTGTAGACTGCTTCTGCCAAAAATATGTTTGGTAGGCCTTTATCTTTTAGCATTGATCTAGCCATCTCCATCACCGTTCTATTCTTTCTTTCAGATACACCGTTTTGCTGAGGAGCGTACCCAACTGTTAATTGATGTTCCACTCCTTCATCTTCACAAAACTTGTCAAATTGGTTGGAGGTGTACTCTTTACCACGGTCACTTCTTAGAGCTTTTATTTTGTGACCACTTTGATTTTCAACATAGGCCTTAAACTTTTTAAAGATCTCAAAAACTTGTGATCTTTCTCGAAGAAAGTAGACCCAAGTCATTCTTGAATAATCATCAATGAATAAAATGAAGTACCTATTCTGATTGAGCGAAGCAGTTCTCATTGGACCACATACGTCAGTATGTACTAGTTCTAATAATTTCCTTGCTCTCCATGCCTTTCCAGATGGAAATGATTGACGTTGTTGCTTCCCAAGTAGACAACCTTCACATACGCCATCTTTCTCTCTGATATCAGGTAGGTCCTTCATCATCTTTTTCTGATGAAGAATTCGTAATCCATGAAAGTTGAAATGACCGAATCTTCGATGCCACAACCATGAGTCATCATGTTGTGCCTTCATTACTGCTTCTTTAGCATATCTCCATTGGAGAGGGAAATTACGTTGCTCCATCTTTACTTTAGCAATCACTATGCTTTTATTCTTTTTATCATAAATTGTGCATGTATCACCTTCAAAGTGTAGAGAATAACCATTCTGGATCATTTGACCCACACTGAGCAGGTTTTGTTTCAAGCTAGGGACTAATAAGACATTCTGGATGAACCTCGTTCCCTTCTCTGTCTCCACAGCAATTGTCCCTTTGCCTTTGGCTTCTACTAGAGCACCATTTCCCAGTCTGACTTGTGATTTGTTTGTAGTATCAATATTACAGAAAATACTTTCATCACCAGTCATATGATTGCTACATCCGCTGTCAATATACCACTTGTTGCTCTTTTCTTCTGATGCGGCTTGACAGGCGTAGAACAATATGCCACTTGTATCCTTTTTTTCTGAATAGTTGGCTTGATGGCTTGGTTTTAATCGATAGTCTTTTTCTAAGCACCCAAATTTCTTACAATTGTAGCATTGTGGTTTGCCATGATGCCAACAATTTTTCTCCAAATGGCTTATTTTCTTACATATGCCACAAGGAGGATATTTTCTATTTTCTTTATTTCTAGAGCCGTCTCCTCCTCTAGAAATTTCTTTTGATTTTTTGGGCTCATATTTGGGCTTTGGAGAATGAAAATTAAATTTTGATTGAAATGCATTTTCTAATGATTCATTTTTATGCATCTTTCTTTTTTCATACGCTTCTAATGAGCCCATTAATTCTGTCACTGAAAGTTTAGTTATGTCTTTTGCTTGTTCAATAGTGATGAACACTTAAATATGCATGTTTTATAAGAGTTTAGTTCATCATATTGCATTAATAGTGTCATTAAATTCCTCAACTTAAGCATATTTGTAGCATTTGTATCTTTGGAATTAATTCCTCTTAATTTTGGTTTTGTTACAGGTTCGGTAAAATGGGCATAACTTTCTATTTATAGATCAGAATGGTGCAAATATTAATGTTTTGGAAAGCTTGATTCAATTGTCTACAAGATTGCATTTCACAAGCATCATCAAATTCGGGCTCTTAGTGGACCAAAATTGGGCTTGAAATGAACCCATCTACAGTCTCGGCCCAGTCTGACCAGGCCTCAGTATTTGGACCGTATCTCTCAAAATACGTATCCAAATTGTGCAAATCAATATGTTCTAGAAAGCTGAGAGAAATATCTATAACTTTGATGAAGACATATGATTAAAATTCACAACATTTCGATGTCAAAATTGATGGTCAAAGTCGGTGCCTAATGATCCCAATTGTCAAAGATATTTACAACTAATATTTGACAATTATGCCCTTGTAATTTGACAAGTTTGCCCCTGGATGTATCTATAAATAGAGGTGCCTTGTGACCCATTAGGGCATCTTGGCCTTGGCTGGAACATTTTGGCTTTGGCTAGGATCTTGTATTGTGTTTTGTGTGTTTATGTTATTAATGAATTTCCTTTTTCTTGCATTTTATTTTCTTTCTATTATAATGTTCTTCTAATTTCTCTTTTGCTAAGGTGAAAGAGTGAAACCCTTGATATGAGAATAAGGATTCTCTAAACCTTAATATGTGCTTAATAATCTTAATCTTATAATGTTTATTCAATATGATTTATATTTAATTTCTTAATCAATCTTGACACCACTCGTAAAGTGGAGGTCTTGATCCATTGTCGACAATCCTTGGCACATCAAATGCTTGGATCCTTTCTAGATGATGTATGGTTCTTCCTTACCGACACGAATCTAGTTAGGAACCTTGATTTGTTGTAGACATATGATGATTGGCACATTGGATGCTTGAACCCATTTACAAGAAGTGGTATAAATATTGGTAATGAAACAAATATAATTCATATAACTAAAATGGGTTAATTATCCTTATTTGAAATATCAAGGGCGGATCCCCTAACCTTAGCCTTCATTGTTATTGTGTTAATTCCTCTTGTATTTTAATTATTCTATTGTTTATGAACTTTTTATTTTATTTACTATGGTAGGTTCTACCACCTTATGAAATTGTTCTTTAATTTACTATGGTTGGTTATACCACCTATTTCCATGGATGGTTTTACCTCCTCTTGCTTTTTGTTTTATATTTGAATGGTCGGTAATACCACCTACCATCTTACATACTTGTTGATATTATCATGTCACCTCTTTGAATCACCCATATCACATTTGTTTAGCTTATAATTTGTAACGCTTAAATTCCCTTCCTCGTGGATCGACCCCGGTCTCACCGGGTTTTATTACTTCGACACTCCTATACTTGGGAGACAATCCTTTTTCGGATGTGACAAATAGAAATCACTATTGAATCATATCTATCAGTGATAGTAACTAATATTTTCTCTACAATTCTTTTATCAGTAATATTATCTCCATAAATTCTCAGTTGGTTTACTATCTCCTTGAGTCTAGAGTAATAATCTCTAACAGTCTCAGATTCTTTCATTTTAGTATTCTCAAAATCTCTTCTTAAAGTTTGTAGTACAGAAAGTCGTACCTGCTCATCCCCGTGGAACTCCTTCTTTAAGATATCCCACGCTTCCTTGGCGCTTGTAGCTTCAACAATTCTTGGAAATATATCGGCTGATAATGCTTGTTGAATAATAAAATGCGCCTTTGAGTCTTTTTCTTGTAGATTTTCCAACCTCTTCTGCTCTGCTTCAGATAGACTAGAAATATCTTCTGGAGTTTCAAATCCGTTTTGGATGATACTCCATAAGCCTTGAGACTGAAAGAATGTCCTCATCTTAATACACCAGTAATCAAAGTTTTCGCCATTGAATACTGGTACTGATACTGGCATTGATGAGGTACTTGATTCGGCCATGATAGCGAATAATTTATCGCCCCACAATAACCGAACGAAGCTCTAATACCACTGTTAGAAAGTAAAATATATAAAATATTTGATTGTATTGAAAATGATTTAAATCAATACAACCTTAGCTAGCTATAGAACTCTAGTATAGTGAGCACCGTTTCACTTGAACACTAATGCACTAGCTATTTTTTCTTCATACAATTTGGAAGTGCAATTGCCTATTTATAGATGTAATAGGCGGTTACAAAAGTCGGTTTCACCATTTGTTTAATAATTATTTGAAGTCGGTGCATGGTGTCTAGAAATTGCTGGAAAGAGAAAGTTCATTCGGCTGCATGATATTTGCATGGCTGCATGGTCTAGTAGCTTCAGGACTCCCTTACGTCGGTTGCATGTTTGCTGGCTCTCTTGTCCCACATCTGCCGACATCAATCTTGGCTTCTCATTGGCTGATTATCAAGACTACCAACTTTGACTTTGAGAATTTGCATCACTTTTCAACAGTAGAGGAAAAACAAATGAAATCGTGGCGCAATGTACAATAAGCTTATAATCCTAGTAATACTATATATAGGTAGTTCTGGAAACTAGTCTGGAGTCTGCATCTCCGGAGAAACACTTAAGTTCATGATAATCTGCCATGGCTTCATTTTCCCTTGCCAGCTTCTCAATCAAGTAATAACACTTTGATAATTATGTTGAAAGTTATGAAGATTTAATGTCAAGTTCTTCCAGTACATTTGCTGCTAAGACTAATGTAAGTGAAAATCGAAATTAAAAATTGAGACTGCGAGTTGCTTTAAAAAATGATTGAGGATGATGATAAGACCTTATTATCTCCTTATTAATTTGAGCAAAATCTAAAGATCTTACAAGGATTAACAAAGAAAAAAAAATACATATGTGCATATTTAAAGGAATAATCTAATCAATGTTAACTAAGGATGGGAAAATTCCTCGCGGGAACTGGGGCTGCAGGGGCTCTTCCTTAATTGGGAGAGGATGGGGAAGTGATTTCAGAGATTGGAGAGGGGATGTGGCCAAAGCTTCATACCCGTAATTTTTTCGAGGCGGGGATGTGGATGTTAGTCCTCAACTCAAAATTCTTGTACCCAGTTTGAAATATTTAAATATATTTTATTATGAAGTTTAATATACTTATTAAGATAAAATATAAAAATCTTTTATTTTTATCTTCAATTATCCAATATAATATCTTAACTGGAAGTTGAAAACTAATTAAAATCCAAAAAAAAAGAAAACCTCAAACACTATCAATTAAATCTAATATATCAATTTAAATTGGGATAATGTCACAAATCTCTCCTATGTTTTGCCTTAATGTCATAGAGTTGGGACTTTTACATTTTTTTTCTAAAAAGAGTCTCTACTGTTTGAGAAACGTGTCATAGGCACCCCTTCGGTTACATTTGCCATTTTATTTATGTAAATAAGTTGAAGTAACAGGGGTATATGAGTCTTTTAGATTGAATCAGTCAACATTATATAAACATAGTCAAAAATAAAAAAATCCCAATCGAGCCCACCACTGATAGTCACGCACACCCCACCAGTTGACCCAAAGTTTCTACTTCAATCAACTGTTCATCTTCTCGCTTCGTGTGAACTCTGTGTACGCAGGACGTGCTTTCAAGCCAGTTGCAGAGTGAAGTCCGAACCTTGAAGAAGATAACGACACTCTCATGTTTACCTTCGCTGGAATGGAGAATCATGCAGGCATCAAATCATAAAATATTACAGTTCATCTGAAACAAGACAATTACAGCTAAAAAGAATACAATTAAACATAACAAAACTTAAGATAAATATTATAAAGAAACAAGTCTTTTCAAATCCCAATCCATTCTTGGATTGTTTTATCTTCATCTTTCTGTGTAAATTCACATTACAGAAGCATTACTATTAATCCAAACTTCGAAAAATATATAATGTTAAAACTTAGCCTGGAAAAGTAGTTTGAAATAGACCATCAAACCCACCATCAAACTTATTAGAAAAAACGAAGAAACAGTGGTTGTTTTCTCAGAAAGTATGGTTTTTTCTCAGAATCTCAAAAACACAAAGATACATAAACTTTTTAAATTAGTTGCATTTGTTAAAGACAGGGAAATGACAAGAAAAAGATGGCTGACTTGCAGCTACAGCTATAGCCACTGTGCCACAGCCACTACTTTTCGAACACATAGAAATTAAGCACAGAAGCTTCAAACTTTTTCAATTTTCCTACGTCACATCACATGAGCAAGGCAAAATGTGATTATGCTAACACCTTTAACTCATCGTTTGAGAAAAGCAAATCCAGAAGAAACGTGAATATGCTGTGCTGTGCTGTGCTGTGGCCTCCAAAGATCAAAACGGGCGAAGAGTGCGTTGAAAGTACAGATAAACTGAGAATGAGGATCTTTCTTGGCTGATGAACAGTAGAGAAAGTTAGAACAAAAGTGGAAATTCAAAGGCTGGAGATTTGAATAATGCAAAAGCTCTGGAGCTAATAATTATAAAAATAATAATAGAAGAGAAGATAAAGTTGAGCTTTTTGCAGGGAAGTTCATGGGTGGGCTGGATGGAATAAGCCTCCAGCGGAAAGTGAAGGTTCCATATTTTTAATTATTATAAAACTTTTCGACTGAATTGGACTTCACACTGCCCAGATTTGTTTTTCATGTTACATTTCAGGGGTAAAATTGTAAATTGATGTATCCTCCCTTGTTTACTATTATATACATATTTTCACTTATTTATAGACAGGGGTATATATGTAATTGAAATGTAAATAGATGGAAAGATGATGTCATATAACGGCAAATGTAACAGAAGGGGTGCCTATGACGCGCTTCTCAAACAGTAGGGACTCTTTTTAGAAAAAAATATAAAAGTTTCATCTCTATGACATTAAGGCAAAATATAGGGAAGGTTTGTGACATTATCCCAATTTAAATTTGAAGACTATATGTTTAGAGTTCTCTCTCTCTTTAACCATTCAAATTTTTTTCTCAATTTGTCAAAAACAAATCTTAGAGTTAGAAAATAATTATTGGAGATTTTTAATATTTATTGGGTGGCCACATAGGTTGCAACCCTTTCACCTACATTGGTAACAATTCTCTGAAATATATGAACAAACGACGTTGATTTGTTATTGTAAAGAGCAATAAACGATGGATAATTAAGATAAGCATTTGTTTCTGAGTGTAATTCATAGAGCAAAGAAGATTCACATAATCTTTTGCTATAGCATCATAGATCAAACCCGTGTCAAGTGCTCAATTAGGATCAATTTGGCCAGCTCCCATGGCTAAAGGTGAAGCAATTAATGTGTAGTTACTCCAACTGCCGTCTCGGATAGGGTTTTGAGTGTTATCCAATGGGTTTGCTGTGGTCACCATTGTAGAACTAATAGCAGCTAGACTCTAATCCTTGTGTGTGCCTCGAAGAAGCACAGCCACACTAGCAACATGAGGGCAAGCCATTGATGTCCTAGAAATAATATTGTAGTCATACTGGACAAGAGTATATTTGAACCAATTTGTGTTGTAGCGAGAATTGGAAGCCGAGCAGCCAAAACTTTTGATCCTATTGCCATTATATCTGGCTTTAAGATTCCTTGACAGCTTGGTGAAGGACCTCTAGAAGTATAGAAAGTTGCAGTTAGTGCAGGCTTTGTCCCCAAAACTGTTTATTGGAACTTGATGCTCGCTAAAGGTTTATCATGAGCAACTATGACACATTTTTATATGGTTGGCACATCTTTGGGGCTAATCACAATGCCAGGAAAAGTCATCCTATTTATGAGATAATGTTAGTTAGTTGCTCTTAGGACTGTAACTCCACGTGTTAGATAAATATTGTTTATGCTTCCTTATACGTGTCCACATTTCTTTATGTTTCCCGAAATATGTCCATGTGTCCTGTATGCTTCCATTTTATTTGTGTTTTTTCAGTTATTAAAATGAGTTTGTCCTAGTCTTTAGGAAGTAGTTAGTTTGTTTAAGACATGTTGCTGTTCATGGCTTGATTCTCGGCTACTAAGTTAGTTGTTATATATATATATATATATATATATATATATATATATATTGTAAGCTTTAAGCATCAATGTAGCGTAGAATTCTCAGTTTGCATTCCCTTATCCTTCTTCAGTATCAAACAACTCTTCACTCTTTTATTTTTTTACTCTAAAACTAACATCTGGTATCAGAGCTCTCTTCTTAAGGGATCTGTGTGTGAGTTTGACGCGTCATGGAAGCCAAAGTTAGTTTCTCCTCAATTGCTCTGTCGATGTTCGATAGAGACAACTACTAGATTTAGGCAGTACGCTTGGAGATTTACTTTGATGCTTTGGATATTTGGGAAGCAATGGAAGAAGACTATGAAATTCTCGCACTTCCAAGCAATCCCACCATGGCACAGATAAAATCATAGAAGGAGAAGAAGATAAAGAAGTCGAAGGCCAAAGCATGCTTGTTTGCTGCGGTGTCATCCACGATTTTCACAAGAATAATGTCCCTTAAGACAGCCAAGTCTATATAGGATTATCTCAAGGAAGAATATGCAGGAGACGAAAGAATAAAAGGAATGCAGGTCTTGAATTTGATAAGGGAATTCGAGTTGGAAAAGATGAAGGAATCTGAAACAATTAAAGAGTATTTAGATAGACTTCTAGGAATTGCAAACAAAGTGAGGCTACTCGGGTCTGAATTTAGTGATTCAAGGATTGTAGAAAAAATCCTTGTCACAGTGCCTGAGAGGTATGGAGCAACAGTTACAACCTTGGAAAATACCAAGGATCTGTCAAAGATTCCCTTAACAGAATTACTTAATTCCCTGCAGGCACAAGAGTAAAGGAGGCTCATGAGGTAAGATGCAATGCTTAAGGAGCTATACTTGAAAACATGATAGAGCTGACAAAAACAAGAAGAAAAAGAAGAAAGGCCAAGACGGAAATTCAGTTTCTCCTCATTTGAGTAACAACAAAAGCAAAAATGGAAGTTTCAAGGGTAAATACCCTCATTACCATCACTATGGAAAAAAGGTCACCCTCCAGTCAAATGTTAGAGCAGACCTAACGCCAATTGTTCCAAATGCAATCAGATTGGACATGAAGCAGTAACTTGCAAAGGAAAAGCTCAGCAGTAAGAAGTTGAAGCCCAAGTTGCAGATCAAGAGGATGAAGATCAGCTTTCTGTGGCTTTTTGCTTTGCAAGCAGTAGTTCGACTGAAAGTTGGTTAATTGACAGTGGCTGTACCAACCATATGACCAATGACAAGGAACCCTTCACAGATTTGAGGCCAACTGATATTACTAAAGTCAAAATTGGCAATAGTGATTACATCTCTGTCAGTGGGAAAGGACAATCGCCATAACTGGCACTGCAGGCACAAAGAAAATTTCTGATGTTCTCTACGTATCAAAAATTGACTAAAATTTGTTGACTGTGGGTCAATTGATTGAAAGAGGCTTTAAAGTGATATTTGAAGATAGTTTTTATCACATTTTTGATATCACTGCTCAGAAAATTCTCAAAGTGAGAATGAAGGAAAAAAGGTTTTCTTTTGATCTCATCAAAGAAGAACTTACTTCATTTTCCATCGAAGCTAGCAACACCGAGATATGGCACAAGAGACTTGGTCATTGTCACTTGTAAAGGATACAACTCATAAAGAAAAAGAAGCTCACAGTTGGCTTACCAACCTGTGGAGATCACTTATCGAATTGTCATGCATGTCAATACGGTAAACAAAAACGAAGACCATTCGCAAAGTCAACCTAGAAAGCCCTCACAAGTTGCAGCTAGTCCACACATATGTATTGGGTCCTCAAAGGACTCTATCATTAGTAGGTAGTCGATATTATATTGCTTTCATTGATGCTTTTACAAGATTGTGCTGGATTTTTTTCTTCAAATTCAAGTCAGAAGTGGCTGGAGTGTTTTGAAAGTTTAAAAAATGGTGGAAAACCAAAGTGGCTGCAAAATTCAGGTTCTAAGGTCAGATAATGGAAAAAAATACACCTCAAAAGAATTTAATTTGTTTTGTAAGGAAGCGGGCATAGAACACCAGCTTACTACTCCCTACACTCCACAACAAAATGGAGTTAGTGAAAGGAGAAACACATATATAATAGAGAAGACTAGGTATATGCTTCATAACAAGGAGTTGCTAAAGAATTTTTGGGCTGAGGCGGCTAGTACTGTAGTTTTCTTGCGGAATAGATTGCCTACCAAGGCATTGAAGGAGAAAACTCCATTCAAGGCACGGTATCGCTATAAACCTTCACTCAATTTCCTTAAAGTGTTCGGTTGTTTGTGTTTCTCTCACGTTCCATAGGTCAAGCATGATAAACTTGACAAAAAGTCATAACTAAGTATCTTTGTCAGTTATAGTTCTTCTTCTGAGGCCTACAAGGTTTATCAACCTCAAATAGGAAAGATAATTGTCAACAGATATGTGTTCTTCAATGAAGAAGTGAAACTGGGAACAAAAAAAGAAGACATCCACGAGCAAGCAGAAATCGAGTTTTCCCTTTCAAACAATAGAAGAGCAAGCATCAGAACAGTAGCAAGAAGAATTGGAAGATGATCTACCAATCTATAGAATAAGACCGCTCTATAATATCTATCAGAGATGCAATGTGGCCATTTGTGAACCTGGGGGTTATGAAGAAGCTATTAAAAACCAGAAATGGAAGAAGGCAATGGAGGAGGAGTTGTTAATGATAAAAAAGAACAAGCCTTAGGAGCTAGTTGATAGACCGAAGGATAGAAAAGTTATTGGACTAAAATGGTGTTTAGAACAAGCTAAATTCATATGGATCCATCAACAAACACAAAGCCAGGCTTGTTGTCAAAGGATATACTCAAGTTTTTGGAGTCGATTACTTAGATACATTCGCTCCTATTGCTAGATTAGACACTATTCAGCTGGTGTTAACTATAGCAGTCCAAAATGGATGGAAAGTGTTTCAACTAGATGTAAAATCTTCATTCTTGAATGGTATTCTATAGGAGGAAATCTATGTTGAACAGCCTAAAGGATTTATGGAACAAGGTGAAGAGGAGAAGGTCTATCTGCTCAAGAAGGCTTTATATGACTTAAAACAAGCACTTAGAGCATGGTATAGCAAGATAGATATGCATCTGTCAAGCCTAGGATTTGAAAAAAGCATGTCAGATGCTACTCTTTATGTGAAACATAAAAATATGATTTGCTTATAGTCTCTCTTTATGTTGATGATCTCTTAATCATAGGTGGCAACGCTAAGCCCATTGAAGAGTTCAAAATGGAAATGAGGCAAATCTTTGAAATGATAGACCTTGGGCTAATGACATACTTTCTGGGAATAAAGATTAAGCAGTTAGAAGATGAAGTTTTCATCTGTCAAAAGAAGTATGCCAAGGAAATTCTCAAGAATACTCATACGAAGGATTGCAAGGCAATGACTACTCCAATGAATCAAAAGGAAAGCTTAAGTAAGGAGGACGACAAAAACGAAGTGGAAGAAGGCTATTTTAGAAGCATGATTGGATGTCTAATGTATATAACTACAACCAGGCCAGATATCATTTTTGCTATAAGCATTCTCTCTCGTTTCATGCATTGTGCTAGTGAAGTGCATCTTAAAGCAGCAAAAAGAGTTATTAGGTACATCAAAGGAACTATCGACTTTGGTGTAAAGTTTGAGAAGTGTTAAAACTTCAAGTTATTGGGATTTTCTGACAATGATTGAGGTGGATCAGTGGATGACATGAAGAGTACATCTAGGTACTGCTTCAGCCTAGGATTAGGAGTTTTCTCATAGAGTTCCAAGAAACAAGAGATTGCAGCACAGTCTACTGCAGAGGCTGAATTTGTTGCTACTACAACGGCAGTGAATCAAGCATTATAACTGAGGAAGTTGTTATGTGATTTACACTTGAAGCAACGAATGATACGGAGGTATTTATAGATAATCTAGCAGCAATTGCAATCTCCCACAATTTGATTTTTCATGGAAAACTAAGCATTTCAAGATCAAATATTTCTTTTTAAGAGAAATGCAAAGGAAGGTGAAGTGAGCCTCATTTATTGCAGATCTGAAAATCAGCTCACAGATATTTTTATAAAACCTTTGCCAGCTAACAAGGTCAAGCTTCTCCGACAAAGACTTAAAGTTTATAGCTCCTAATGCATGGAGAAGTTTTAGTTAACTGCTCTTAGGACTATAACTTATCCACGTGTTAGATAATTGTTTTATGCTTCCTTAGATGTGTCCACATTTCTTTATGTTTCCTAAAATATGTCCACGTGTCCTGTATTTTTCCATTTTATTTGTGTTTTTTCAATTATTAAAATGAGTTTGTCAAAGTCTTTAGGAAGTAGTTAGTTTGTTCAAGACATGTTGCAGTTCATGGCTTGATTCTCGGCTACTAAGTTAGTTGTTTTTTTAAATATATATTGTAAGCTTTAAGCATCAATGTAGCGTAGAATTCCGAGTTTGCATTCTCGTATCCTTCTTCAAAACCAAACAACTTTTCAATCCTCTATTTTTTTTTTAATCTCTAAAACTAACAGATAAATTGAAACAAATATTGCTCCACTTATATGTGACTTCATCTATTTGGTCATGCAGAGACTCATTTTTGTCACACAAGATGATAGCATTAGTTGGAGCTTCAGCTAATAATTGAGTTGAGTTGCATGCTAAGGAAGTTATGTTGTGAACTAAAGGAAAATTTTCTCGCAAAGCACTACCAGGGAACATAGACCATCTGACAATGGTTTGTCCACTCTCCAGAGTCCAAACGTCAGCAAATGAACGATCAATATTGCTTGCAACAACAGTTAAGGCCTCAGGGAATTCCATTGTGCAAGCTTCCTATAACCGGTCCTTTATTTCCTGCTGAAGATGAGATAAATACACCCTTCTCCGTAGTAGCAAAAAAAGCTAGTCGACTAATATTTATGTATAGAAAGCACTTGCCTAAATTATGGGATGATCTTTAATTCCTACTTTCTTCATTGTTTTCTTTGTTGTATGATATTATGAGTAAGTACGAGCTTAACCTCTTAACATTGAAACATGCTAGTTTAGTAAGCACAACTTGTCGTCGACCACTTGTTGCCAAATGGGTACTTAGATAATTTGATTTTGATCTTATGAACTCGTGCATCCACTACAAAGTTGTAATTCTCTTGTGCATATGCTTGTCGTACCTTCTTCCATGCTTTAAGCAATTATAAGAAATCTTCAATATGAAATGGAAATCAATTGATTGCACTAGTAGTTGCACTGTCTTGTAGGGTTCCTAAGATATTCAGATGTGCCAAGACTCTTGTGACAACCAACCTTGAGATTTTATTATCTAGAACTAGAAGGACCATACCCCAGCTACTTTTTTCATGTCCAACTCATACTCGAAAAGATTTCTTAGTAGTCTTATAATTGGCAATGCAAGTTAAGTGAAAGTAAACTGCTTAAATGCTCTTAAATTAAAACTAGAATCAAAGATATTTGTCAATTGTAGAGAACAAAAACAGTTCATATCTACATAACATTGCAAGTAAGGAAAGGTAAAAAAACATGTACTATATGATTGTTACAGAAACAAAAAAAAAAATCAGTCTAATACAAGTGACAATTCTACAAACAGATGCAAATTCTTATCTGCGTTATTGACCTCAAAATTCCAGAAGATAAGGGGAAAATGGAGAGAAGTAGAGAGCAATACAAACTTAAAGTAATATAGGAGAAACACATAGAAAATCCTTTTTATATAAGCCATATAAGTCAAACCTACAAACAACATTGATAGAGCCAAAACTAATTGCTTATACTCTGTGCAATATGTTAGAAAATCGTCCGATTACATTCATAATTCATTCTAACTTAATTAAATAGTCCAAGAAGACTTTCATCAAATATACAAACTTAGTAGACACTTAGCCTTCTATGCAAATGATGCACTTCAGACTTTCTCCTTTCAGCATGTACTCAAATGCCTTGCTAATCTCTGAGAAAGGTACAGAGTGAATAAATTTCACCCACTCTAACTCCTTCAACATCAAGGAGGGAAATCAATAAATATAGCAAGCATCAAATCATACAAGGAAGACTATTAAAACAAATTTCAACAGCAAGATTATGTTTAAGCTATTCTATGCTAATTATTATAACTGCCACCCATTGTTAACCTTGCATGATTTCAATGTGGCAAGCAACTTCCACTTCTTTTGCATAAAGCTTACCTTGTTCACATATTTTTCCACAACAAAAGGAAGATAACTAATTGCAAGGTTTGTAGTTCCCAAAGAAAGTAACCTTAGGAGTCATTTCATTAAGCAGATTCATGGGATGAGATTTGAATGCGTCATCCTTGTTTGGGACACCCCCACCCTTAGAAGCATATAGATTCAGAATTAAAAACAATGTAATTGACCTATTTGGGCTTTTATTTTCTTTAAAGAGTAGACAAAAGAGCTGGTCTTAAATCAAGCAAGGAGAAATTAATTATTCCAGCACCAATTATAGGATCTGGAAAAGGATATAACATTAGATATGGCCCCGAAACTTTAACCTTAGATCTTTGTCGATCCGAGGCTTTAACGGTGGAGATACCAACGGATTTCGAAAGGTCAAATAACTGTAAGTTTGTAAGTGGTGGTGGTGTCACCGACTTGCCACTTAGATGGCAGTCAGCAGCAGCTGATGTCCAATAATTTTTTTTTTGAAAATTTATTTTAAAAATTTTAAATAAATTTTAAATTCTTAATTTATTTAAATAGATAATTTAAAATTTCAATATAAAAGGATATTTTTGGATTTATATTATTTTATAGGGATAATTTTGGTATTTTCATTGATTCAAATTCTAGCTTTTCAAAATCAGATTTTCAAAACTTGTCTCTTACTTATTTTTGCAATCTAATACAAAAATAAATTCTCCAAGTTGTAGCGTCCTAGACAATCAGTTTTTTAAATGTTTATCAAACACCAAAATAGTTGTAAGCGGTAGCTAGATCTAAAAGCTGTTGTGCAACAGCGGGGCCAAACACACACTTAGACTCAATTAATTATATATATTACATAGCATTGATATAGATAAGATGTGACTTCTTCTAGAACATTTATCGATCCCACAAGCTCACAACAAGACATTGTCTTATGGGGAAAATACTCTTCTATCCACAAATGGTGACACAATAATAGGGCTACTGACTGTGTGATTTCCAAATCTCTTCAACCCAAACAAGATCACCAAACGACATTTTTCTTTCATTATCATAATGTTACTTTAGAGTAAGACTATGACTCTGCCTCTCATATTTGTTTCCGAAGACCAACGTTTCTAATAAGACCAAAACTTTAGAACTTGTAGGTTTGCTAACCTTGGCCAATAGGTTGTAGCCCCTTCACCCACATTGGTAATAGTTTTCTAAAATGTCTAAACGAATGATGTTGATTTGTTATTATAAAGAACAATAAACGATGGATAATCGAGATCAACATTTGGGTTGGACCCGTTGTAACTGTTTGATCTTTTAATGGCCAATATTTGTTTCTAGGTATAATTCATAGAGCAAATAAAGTTCATATAATCTTGTACTATAGCGTCATAGATCAAACCCGGTCAAATGCTCGATTAGGATCAATTTGGCCTACTCTATGAAACAATTAATGTGTAATTAATCCAACTGCTGTCTTGGATAGGGTTTTGAGTGTTATCTAATGGGTTTGTTGTGGTCATCATTGCAGACCTAATAGCAGCCGAACTCCAATCCTTGTGTGTGCCTCTAAGAAGCGCAGCCATGCTAGTAGCATGAGGGCTGGCCATTGATGTCCCATAAATAATATTGTAGTTATTGGACGAGATTATATTTGAACCAATTTGGGCTGAAAAGCGAATTGGAACCCAAGCAGCCAAAACTTGTGATCATAGTGCCATTATATCTTGCTTTAAGATTCTTAGACAACTTAATGAAGGACCTATAGAAGTATAGAAAGCTACAGTCGGGGTAGGCTTTATATCCAGAATTGTTTGTTGGACTTGATCCTTGCTAAAGGTTTATCATGAGAAACTGCGACATATTTGTTTATAATTAGCACATCTTTGGGGCTAATCACAATTCTAGGAGAAGTCTTCACGTATATAGCATCATCTAAAACAAGTATGGGTCTACGCACATGTGACTCATGGATAACATCTATTTGGTTAAACAAAAACAAGGTTTCTTTGCACAAGTTGATGGCATCAGCTAGAGCTTCAGCTAATAATTGAGTTGAGTTGCATGCCGAGTAAGTCATGTTGTGAACCAAAGGCAAATTTTTTAGCAAAGCATTAGTAGGGAACATGCGTTGGAAATATTTATAATAAATCTAAAATAATAAAATCAAACAACATTGAAGAAATAATAAAATAAAAATTAAATAAATATAATAAGTAAAGAGATAAACTAAAAAAAATGAGGCTTGAGCACTTGGGAGGCATGTTAAAGGTATTGTCCTAAAACCAAAGAGTCCTCCCCTCGTGCAGATAATATCGGCACTCAGGGGTTCCAAGACATAATCCAATGCTCACAGCCTATCTCCTCGATGAACACGATCATTGGAAGAAAATAACTTGTCTTCATCTATCATGGTAGTTCAAAAATATAGAAAATACTCAAATATATTATCATTGTGTTAGAACCTTGAGACTCCTTTATATAGTAGTCTCCTAGCTTGGTTAACTTACAAACTAAATCTTGTAACTCCTAAGCTATAAAGTCTTAATAAAACTTACAACTTATAAAATAATAAACTATTGGAACTCATGAACTTAATCTCATATTAAAATTTGTAACTCATACTATAAATATTTGTTTAAAACCTTTTATCTTCAACAGTCCTCCACAAAAGGTTTAAAACTTAAAGCTTTATAAAATAAACTTTTTGGATACAATACTCATCAATATATATATATAGAAAACCCCACATTAAGAAACATTTTAATGCCTTAACAATAATTCCACAAAATATTAATGCTCTAATTTGTTGAATTTTTAAATTAATGGAAATAACAACTAAACTCAAATCACTATTGTACAAAGTTAATAACTAAAAATTTGAAACCTCTTAAAAATTGAAACTCCTATATTAACAAAATATTTTTTCAACCCTCACATTAGTAAGATATTTATTGCTAAATTAGCAAATATAATATATAACTCATATATATGTTTAATAATAACTATTAGCATTTATACCATAATTTTATTCAACACAATCATATAAGTTATCATAATAAACTATTAATCTTCTTAACATACTCTAAAATTCACAATGTATTAGAAACGATTAGAATGCAATAATTACAGTAATTATTAACACACACACACACACATATATATATCATGAACAAAGAAGAGGTAATTAGCATCAAACCTAGTCAGCTAATTATAATTAAAAATACTAGATAAAGTCATATATATTTTAAAACTCATATTCTCCTAAGTTATTACGAAACCAGTAATCTATTAAAAAAAAAAAAAGTAAAAGCACTTGTTAAACACTTCCAACGCACATGCACGTATGTACAAGTTGAAAACAAACCAATAAAAATCAAGTTTAAATTCCAACCAAACAATAGAACAAATGAGTAATTGCACTCAACAAATTCACTATAACTCTAAATAAAACTTTTAATGGCTCATAACTTAAAATTTAATATCTGCAATGTGATTTTAGACGCAAGAATTAAAAGAAATTTAATAAGAACAAAATATATATGTGATTAAAATCATAACTCTAGTACTACCACAAACTTGTAAGTTGTAAACAAACATATATTTAAGTAGCAACATAAGTAACAAGATGTAACTCCTCAAATCATTATTTACAAAGTTTAATAACTTTTGATATCTTATATAACCACAAGAAACTATTAATTTATAGCACGCATATGAGTTTCTAATAAACGCATTTAAACATGTAATAAAAATTTAATGTATGCAAGTAACATACAAATTGAATTCTTAACAGATTCACAATAATATGCATAAAACATATATTACATACATTTAATAAATAACCTATATCACAAACAATAAACTATTATTATAAATAAAATTTGTATACTTGACATAAAGCAATAATAAGAATAACGTATGTTACCTCCTTGACATATTTAATGTATTATACTTACAAGGTAGTTGTTGAAAAGTACATGAACGAGAAATTTAGTCCAAACTTTTTTTATGTTTAACAATTCCACAACATTAAAATTGTGTAAATGAATACACAAGAAAATATATAAAATAACCAAGTACTTGAGTGACTCTAAAAGTATAAGATATTTTTTTCCTAGCTACTTATAACACATGTTAAAACACGACAAAAGATGTATTTCAATTTTTTGTCTACATGTTAAGCATAGATGATAAGATTGTACTCATTATTATATGTCAACAATAATTCAATACATATAATATAAAATATGTATTCACAAAATACAAATAACTAATCATTACGCCTTTGCATTTCATTAAAATAGATCAGATAAGAAGTATTACACATCTACATTTTAAGTAAAACTTGTGGCATTAAAGGGAAAATATTGCACCATAGATTGTTTACTCACTCAAGCTTATAACTCAAGAAATATGTCATCTCTATAATTTTACATGGTGTTAAGATTGATTAGAGAAATAAATATAAATCATATAAAATAAATAACAAAGATTATGATTATTAAGCACATATCAAATGGTTAGAAAATTCTTATTCTTATATCAAGGGTTTCACTCTTTCACCTTAGCAAGAGATAATTTAGCAAGATATTATAAAAGAAAGAAAACAAATTACAAGAAAAAGAAAATTCATTAATAACATTAAAACACAAGAGAGAAAAACACAATAACAAGAGATCCCAGCCAAGGCCAAGATACCCCAATAGGTCACAAAGCACCTCTATTTATAGATACATTCAGGGGCAAACTTGTCAAATTACAAAGGAACATTTGTCAAATATTTTGTTGACAATTAGGGTAATTAGGTGAACCAAATTTGACCATCGATTTTGACACTGAATTATTGGGAATTTTGATCATATGTCACCATGAAAGTTGTAGATATTTCTCTCAGCTTTCTAAAACATCTTGATTCATATGATTTGGATACGTATTTTGAAAGATATGATCAAAATACTGAGGCATGGTCAGGCTAGGCCGAAACTATAGATGGGTTTAATTTAAGCCCCTTTTTGGTCCACTAAAAGCCCAAATTTGATGATGCTTGTAAAATACAATCTTGTAAAAAATTTAATCAGCTTTCCAAAACATTAAGATTTACACCATTCTGATCTATAAATAGAAAGTTATACCCATTTTACTGAACCTACAACAAAACCAAAATTAAGATAAAGTTAATTCAAAAGATGCAAAGACTACAAATATGCTTAAGTTGAGAATTTAACGACACTATTAATGCAATATAATGAATCACTAGTAGAAAAATGGCCTACAGCAACGTGCAGGTGCATGTTGCTGTTCTGCATGTTGCGAAAAGCCCATGACATTCCGCAACGCGCATTGCACGTTGTCGTAGGCGCTTTTGCTTGTTGTCGTAGGCCCTTTTGCTTGTTGCCGTTGAAGATTTGGCAACGTGCATCGCACTTTGTTAAATACTCAACAATTACAAACTTTTAGCAATGTGCATTGCACATTGTTGTATCTCAAATAGCAACGTGCAATGCACGTTGCTATATATCATAAATGGCAACGTGCAATGCACGTTGCAATATTTGAGGCGACAATTTTTTTGGCAACGTGCAATGCACGTTGCCGTAGGTATAATATATATTTTAAAAATAAATACATATATATATTTATAAATTTTTGGATAATTTGTAATGCTTGTAATATTTTATAACTATATACATCATAATAGAAATGATTACATTCAAGTTCACAATTATATATAACATCAAATTGCATATTTAAATTGAAATGAATACAATTACAATAGTAAAAGTTCAAGTATTTTTTTTCTATAATAGTAGCCTAAATAGCTTAAAATAAGAAAATAGCCAACACTACAATTGGAAGTAACACAAATGAAACACATTAGAAATACTTTCATCTTCTCAAAGCAATCTTTCTGACTTATTCTAGCTCTGTCTCTTTTGTTTCCTCTATTTTTTTATCTTTCTGCTTTGCTGTTTGCATTTCAATTATCTGTCTAGCCCTTCACCAACAGAAATGAACTAGCAATAATTAAAAAAGAGAAAGAGTGACCATTATATGTTGAGTTTTTAGCTCTTCAAGTCTTCAATAGCTACCAATCAATGAGTGGAGAGAGAGTGAGAGAGATAGATGACATATAAAGAGACAACAAAGAAAAGAAAAGATAGAGAGCATTTAATAGTAAGTCCCACAAAAGAAAAGATACTAAAATGTTTGTTTGTGCATTCATTCATTCATTCTCTTTCCAACATTTAAAAGTATAGTAATAGTATGTGGCTAGATTCTTTCAAACAGTATTTACCTAAACTAACCCGATAGTATTTGATTAATCATCCTCTTGTAATGTATGGCATATATTGCAGTGCTCCGATTACCTTAAAAGCTTTGCTTTTTTCCTATAATATAGATGACAATTATTTAAAAAAAATGTTCCATAAGTTATAAAAGAAAGTAAAATCTTACCTTGAATGCTTTGGAAGACCTTTTTCTTTAACAAAAATCTGCCAATCTTTAGTAGCTCAGCTGGCCACCCCATCGTCAAATGATAGATAAATATTAGTCATTAGACAGGCACAATTCAACATTAGACATAGTACTAGTATTACTGGAAAAGACATTATAGATCTTAGATTTGAGTAAAAGTAAATACATACCCCAAGCAAAGAAGAGAGAGTACCTTGTTCTTGGTGATAAAGTTAACATTAATAGACAGCATCTTGCTCATCCTTCGCAAATTATAAAATAAGCAAAAAGCATTACATATGAACATTGCAAAATAAAGCAATATATGTAGATCAATATATTAATTTGTGTCCAGTATACATGGGCAAAGCAAAGGAATTTTTTTTAATTAATAATGGACTTTGATTTTGCAATTACTAAGTGGCTTGCACATGGATTTTTATTTCTTCTTTAACCTTTAAGCTTTTAATCTCTAATTTATAATAAGTCTTTGTGCTTGGGTTTAATTAATTAATTACTTTTGATGTTGCCATCACTGCAGATTTGAAAAAGATTGATAAATAAATAGAAAGAAAGAAATTGCACTTAAAGCATTAAAGAATTTAGATAACAAGCATAAACGCATACAAAACAAGAATAAAAGTTGCAGTTTAATCTATTAAAAACTAAGTGAAATGGTTTGTACATACAGACCAATATGCATTTTGAGGAAAAGCAAGACAAATAGAAATCAAACTAATGGATTACTTTATGATTTTCCAACACAATTTACAAAACTAGGAAGCCTAGCTAGCTGCAAGTTTTACTCTAATCACAGCTGCAAACATTTATGAAAATAAATAAATAATTCAAATTCATGTCATCAAACATTTATAACAGAACTTAAGATGGATGCAACTCACTCCAACCGATAAAGCTGTGAAATGACCGAGATCTGCAAACATAACTTCAGTAGCTGGTGAGAACCATAAATGCCCAAACAATATAACAATTTCGGCATGATATGAGATTTAATCAACAATCAACTGAGAAACCACTTCAACTCAACCACATCATGAGATGTGTTTGCACACCAATCAACAATTTAGTAAATGCATCAACTGGAATTTATTTATAAAATTGTACAAGAGTCTTGGTTACGCCCAAAATATACCGCGGTTATTGTAGTATACGTTGAGGTGTCGAATCCACAAGGAGGCCTTTGATAAAAGAGGTTAGTAAAACAAAAAATATAAAAGATAATAAAGATATAAAATTTAACTTTGAAGTGATTGGTTCTAAAGAAAATACAATGTTTAATAATTGGAAACAATCGATGGTAATTAAGAAGTAAGGCATCGAGAATCACTTATATGTTTTGTAAATCTAATCTCCACTTTGATTTAATAATTATAACTCAATTGAAAGTTTCACATCCCAAACAATCAATCGGAAAATATGTATAGTATAGCATAAATGATAAACACATGTATTTGATATGCATAAACTCTTTACAAGCAATATTTACCAACAACATTCATCCTTACAAGTTATCCAAGAGCGACAATATATCACATGACAATATTGTAGTAAAGGATTAACTCATAAAACGAAACTACCAGTAACAATTATAATTCAACATGAATCACATAAAGAAAGCATGACTGAATTTATATGAAATTGAGAATTATAATTTCTGGATTAAAAAGAAATCACAAGATGAGAAAGAGTTTAACACATAAACAAACATACAATCTTTATAGCCCTTGAGGTAGAATGAAAGTGGAGAAATAGATAAACTACACATACAAGTTCATCTCTAGCCTTACCAAGAGTTCTAGCCTAACTTACAATTCATTCTTATCATTTCTAAAGAGAAAATACAAGAGAGAATTGCAATATACAATGATAAAATGTGAACTCAAATGATTTTTTCTCTCCCCATTCAATTCCTCAAGTTGTCCTTAAATAGGTGATGAAATGGAACTATTACACCAAACCTCCACCAATTTTTCCACAATGTCGGCCACCAACTTGCAGCTGATTTTTGACCACCAAATGGACCGAATTGGGCTTTGTGGAAAACATGAAAGTTGTAGCATTTTGTCTCAGCTTTCCAGGGCCACAGATTCATGCAATTTGGACAAGTATTCTCTGAGATATGGCCCAAATACTGGACATGGGTCGGGCTGAGAAACAACTACATTTTGGTTTTGTTGTGTCTCAATTTCGGCCCATCAAATGTTAGATTTTTGGGCTTTTGATTGTTCTTCAACTTTGTGTAAAATTGAGACATGTTGCTCCAGGTTCAATAATCTCTCCATTTTGATCTATAGATTGAGAGTTGTGTCCATTTTATTAAACCTAAAAAAAATGATTTCTATTAATCACAATTTAAGGACAATACTTTATTTCAAGATAAAGACTAAAGAAAATGCAAAAGAAATGAAACAAATGTAAAAGAGGCATAAGCAAAATAATTATGCTAAAATATCATAAAAGCTTTATAATACTGTTCAATTAGCATTAATTATTTATGCTTAAGAGTGTACTTTCATGCGTTTATCACAATCCCTAGCCAGCTTATTGCTAGTCCCTAGCAATTCAAGCGTAAATGAAGCATGAAGAACTACTTTAGCATTTCAAACAAAAAGTCAGTTCAAGATCACAATTGCTATAAAGGTTATTTCAATCATAACTTCCAAAATTGAGCACATGTGAATCAAGCCAAAACCTTCTTACCACGAACCGCAACACATATAGCCTTGAAAATTACTCTATGTAAAAGCCTCAACTCCATATCCTCACAGGTGAACGACTGTTTAAAAAGGCTATGATTTCTCTCATGGAGTTGGAAAATAGAATAAACACTCAAGGAAAGGTCACATTTAAGGACAGACAGACAACTAACATTGATCCAAAGATAGGAAAATCCAATGTTTAGAATCAAACCATTCTTGCAACATGCTACCTTTAGGACTTCATTTATCTTGAGTGAATCAATACAGCTTGATGAGAAAAGACTGCTTCATAAAACTTCTATATTCTAAAATTGAATGAAGACATTATTGAATCGAACTAACTTCTTCTCTTTTTTTTTTCTTTTTTTTTCTTTTTTTTATGTTTTTTTTTTCACAAGAATTGAAATTTCATCTTGAATCGTCCTTTAGCTCAATTCGAGTAATGACATTCTAAACAAGGATTAATCAATTCAAAGGATCAATGAAAGTTCGTAAGCTGTTTTCTCAACCTCTCCACTCACTCACAAAAGATGTGTGAGATTAAAAAAATGTGAACTTAAACATGAGAATTCTCTTGGCTATATACATTGAATCATCCATCTTACCACAAGGCTTAACATTGTGCTCAAAATAATTTCAGAAATCATTCTTTGATAACTTAAATAGAAAAGATGACTCAAACCAATAATTTTGAAATCATACCTAGATAGAAAAACAAACCCATTTAGACAAGAATTACCGAGAAAACATGCAATAAGCAACTGTGCATGAAATATAATTCAAAAATAAAAAACAAATCAACTAATTAGAATGCGTTTCAAGAGGTCAAAACTATACTCCCTACTCTGCCATTCTGGATCTAATAGATCCAGAATGCGTCTCAAGAGATAATGAACTCTTTACACTGCCATTCTCAGACCAATAGATTTTTTTTTTTTTTTGAAATGCAATGCAAAACATATGCCTCCTATCTACTCCCAACCAGAACGAAACATTGCCCTCAATGTTTAAATGTAGAAAGAGAAAGTATAGGAGACATCACTTGAAGCTTCAGTTATTCAAGAGAAACAAACCTGAAAAACACTTAATAAAATATTGTGAACAAAGCCAAAAGTAAGAAAAGTTACAAACGAAGTGTCAGATCCAATTTTCTCTTATTGCTCATTTCCACTGACCAATTAATTTGAGATGCTTCAGGGTCTGGTTCATAAACAAAAGCTTGCAATTTATCAATTAGTTCATCAGCAGTTGAGGCAGAGACAAGGATCCGTTGTGCTGATTGTGAGATAAATCTTTGTTCCACAGCTTGATTAACAAAACACAATAAACAATCAAAGAAATTATTGACATTCAACAAACCTATGGGTTTCTGGTGGATATTGAGTTGGGCCCAAGAGACAACTTGAAAGATTTCTTCCATTGTTCCAAAACCTCCTGGTAAAGCAATAAAGGCATCTGCATTTACAATCATACGAGCTATGCGTTCATGCATGGATGAGACCTATAATTCCTCTCCAACTGTTTTCCCAGCAACGTTAACTAAAGCTTTAGGAATAATGCCTAAAACTTGACTTCCTCTTGAGTATGCAGTTGTTGACACACACCCCATTAACCCACGGTTACCTCCCCCATAAATTAAATGAAGTTTTCTCTCAGCTAGAACCTTACCAAGATTATGAGCTGCTTCTAAAAAAGCTATATCATTACCAGGCTGAGATCCACAAAATACACAAATATTTCGGAATCGACGAGCTGAGGTTCCCTCCATTTTGATACCTAACTATGTATATGCAAATGAAGAACATGAGATGTATTTATAGAATGCAAAAAGGTGGTACAATAATGACATCTATATAGGTAGCTCAACTGTTTGTCTAACAAACGTTGAAAATAAAAATAGAAACTCAAAAATAATAGCAAGAGTGCATATGTACAGGTAGTTGTGATTGTGGCTCACATCTTCCTCTGGTTTTACGTCCAGTAACGGCTTAAACACCTTCTATGAGTTGGGGATCTGCTTCCCATCCAATTTTCTTATAAATTGACAAACAGGGTCGTTTTGAGTCAGATTCCCGAGACTATAGCGTTCTTGCTCTTCCCGAAATTGTGTCCATAATCTTAAAATCTCTCGATGCACAAGTCCACAAGGATACGTCTCAAGAGTCAACAAGATATTATCTAGAGACTCCTTACTCAGTCCATCCTTAATGAACTGAATCTTATCTTCTCGATTGACAGACCCATATCCTAAAGAGCGACATCGCTTGTTACAGGTCCATCGTGCACATTTGTGACAAACTTGTAATTTATTTTCTCTTCGCTTTTTCGCGTAAGAGCTTTTACCCAAACCAGGCATGAAGGAAACAAAGGCTTTTGAACAGTCACCAGATAATCGAACTTTGGCTTCAATTAACCATCGTATATCAACAGGTAAACCCATGAGCATTAACAATTTTAACCTTGCAAACCGTGCTTTGTAAATTTTGAGCAATGTATTTGGAGGAAGAAAAGGAAAATGTCTACGAAGGTTTGAAAGAATCGTATCCATTTTGAAAGGTAAAAGAATGCACGATTTTTGTTTGGGTTACAGTTTTTTGGGAACTGAAAAACCGACTTAATTAGTCACGGAGTACCGTATCCGCCACTTAACCGGGAAGTAAAATAAAACACGCAAAAGAAAATAAAAGCAAAAACAGAAAATAAAGTAAAAATTATAGGACAAACATATAATAAAAGCAAGACAATGAGATAAAGAAAGCAAAAATAAAGTTAAGATATGGTACATATAGATGATAGAAACAAAGACAAAGTCAAGATATGGGGTAGATAAATAATAAAAGCAAGGCAATGAGATAATAAAAACAAAAATAAAATCAAGATATGGTACAAAAGTCAAGATATGGTACAGATAGATGAGACAGATGGAACCTGATTAATTAGGATAGACAGGAGGCTCAAGAGAGATCTCCTCGAGACACATAAACTGACTTTCCCTTTCCACATAATTTTTCAACCGTTGCCTATTAACTTTGAAAATTCGCCCATCAGTGGGGTCCTCAATCTCCACCGCTCCATTGGGAAAAACGTGCTTTACGACAAATGGTCCAGTCCATCGAGATCTCAACTTTCCAAGGTGTAAATGCAATCGAGAATCATAAAGATAAACTCGTTGATTTAGCTTAAAGTTTTTCTTCAAGATTTGTTTGTCGTGAGCCGCTTTCATCTTAGCCTTGTAAATCTTGGAGTTGTCATAGGCATCATCCCGCAATTCTTCTATTTCAGACAATTGTAACTTTCTTTGAAGACCTGCAACACTCAAATCAAAGTTAAGGGCTTTGACAGCCCAATAAGCTTTATGTTTTAGCTCAACAGGTAAATGACAAGCTTTCCCATAGACAAGGCGATAAGGAGACATCCCTAGAATAGTTTTATAATCAGTGCGGTAAGCCCATAATGCATCAGAAAGGTGTAAAGACCAGTCTTTGCGATTCGGGTTAACAGTCTTTTCTAGAATCTGCTTGACCTCCCTATTTGCGAGTTCAGCTTGCCCATTTGTCTGTGGATGGTATGCGGTGGAAATCTTATGAAGAACACCATACCTGCGCATCAAAGCTTCAAAAGAACGGTTACAGAAATGTGTCCCTTGGTCACTGATGATGACACGTGGCGTACCATACCTAGACAACACGTTTTCTTTTAAGAATTTTACCACGGTTGTGTTATCATTAGTACGACAAGCCATAGCCTCCACCCATTTGGACACATAATCAACAGCTAGAAGAATATAAAGATAACCAAAAGATGGAGGAAAAGGTCCCATAAAGTCAATACCCCAACAGTCAAATATCTCAATAACAAGAATAGGGCTAAGAGGCATCATATGACGGCGAGATAAAGCCCCCAACTTTTGACATCTTTCACATGAACGACAAAAATTGTTAGTATCTTTAAACAAAGTGGGCCAATAGAGTCCACACTGTAAAATTTTTGCAGCAGTCTTTTTTATTGAGAAATGACCACCACAAGCATTGCCATGGCAAAAGTTTAAGACACTAGCAATTTCACTATCAGGAATGCAACATCGCATAATTTGGTCAGCGCAATATTTGAAAAGATAAGGATCATCCCAATAAAAATTACGCACCTCAACCAAGAACTTACGCTTATCTTGTACACTCCAGTCAGATGGAACTTCTCCGCAAACCAAGTAATTTACAATATGGGCATACCAAGGTACTTGGCTTATAGTGAAAAGATGTTCATTAGGGAAATCATCTTGAATGGGTTGGACATTAGTGGAATCATGGAACTCAAGACGGGACAAATGATTTGCTACAACATTTTCGACGCCCTTCTTGTCCTTAATCGTTAGATCAAATTCCTGCAAAAGAAGAATCCATCTAATTAGGCGGGCCTTAGCATCCTTTTTAGAAAAAAGGTACTTCAGAGCTGCATGGTCAGTAAACACAGTAATAGGTGAACCAATTAAATAAGAACGAAATTTGTCCAAGGCAAAAACAACAGCTAATAGTTTCTTTTCAGTAGTAGAATAATTCATTTGAGCATCATTTAAGGTTCTACTAGCATAGTAAACAACAAAGGGTTTGCCCTCCCTTCTTTGACCAAGGACTGCTCCTACAGCATAGTTACTGGCATCACACATAATCTCAAATGGAAGGCTCCAATCAGGTGACTGCATAATAGGGGCAGTGGTGAGTTTGGCAATTAATGTCTGAAATGCGTCCTCACAAGCTTGAGTCCACACAAATTCAGCATCTTTCAATAAGAGGTTACACAATGGTCTAGATATAGAAGAAAAATTTTGTATAAACCTCCTATAAAAACCAGCATGCCCTAGAAAAGATCGGACATCTTTTATCGTTTTAGGTGTAGGTAATTTAGAGATCAACTCGATCTTAACCTTGTCAACCTCCATTCCTCTTTCTGAAATAATGTGTCCCAAAACAATCCCAGAAGACACCATGAAATGACATTTTTCCCCATTAAGCACAAGTCCTTTTTCTTCACACCTACTCAAAACAGATTTTAAGTTAAGTAGACATGAATCAAAAGAGTTACCAAAAACAGTCAAATCATCCATAAAAACCTCCATGCTTTTTTCAACCATGTCTGAGAAAATACTAAGCATGCAACGTTGAAAAGTAGCTGGTGCATTACATAATCCAAATGGCATCCTACGAAAAGCATAAGTACCAAAAGGGCATGTGAAGGTAGCTTATCCTGATCCTCTAGAGCTATCTCTATCTGGTAATATCCTGAGTACCCATCGAGAAAGCAATAAAAAGGATGACCAGCTACACGTTCCAAAATTTGGTCAATAAAAGGCAATGGAAAGTAGTCTAAAGAGTGGTTGCCAAAATCGAGTCCTTTTATCCTGTGAGTCAAAAACACCAAACACATTAGTTGTATCATCAGGATAAAATAAATCTTCAAATTCAGAATCAAGAAGGTAGTCTAAAGAGTCAAAATCCTGTTTTCTATAAGCCTCCTCTGAGATAAGTGTGTCTATCATATATGAATGGTAGCAATCGTCCTCCTCTCGTGGTTGCTTTCCAATATGAAAAATATTCACCTCAACAGTCATATTACCAAATGACAATTTCATGAGACCGTTCCTGCAATTAATAAAAGCATTAGCAGTGGCAAGAAAAGGTCTCCCTAAAATAAGAGGAATTTTGGACTCCATATTAACTACAGACTGAGTATCCAAAACAAGAAAATCAACAGGGTAATAAAATTTATCAATCTGTAATAAAACATCTTCCACTATTCCCCGTGGTTTCTTGACTGATCGGTCGGCCAATTGTAGAACTACGGATATGGGTTTGATCTCTCCAAGTCCTAATTGTAAGTAAACCGAATAGGGCATGAGATTGACACTTGCTCCCAAGTATAACAATGCTTGACTGATTTCATGTGTCCCAATCTGGCAAGAAATTATAGGACACCCTGGATCTTTGTACTTGGGTGGGGTTTTCTGTTCAATGACTGCACTTACCTGTTCCGTCAAGAATGCAGTCTTATTGACATGGTGCTTTCTTTTGATGGTGCATAGATCCTTGATAACTTTGGCGTAAGCCGGAACCTTTTTGATTACATGCAACAAGGAAAGATTAATCTTAACTTGTTTTAAGTGTTCTAGAATCTCACCTTGAACTTTCGAGTTTTTCCCATTAGATCTGAGAGCTTAGGGAAAAGGCATTGGAATCGAAAATTTCTTTTCAAGTTCTTTCTCAAAAATGTCCTCCTTTTGTGGGAGAACATCTTTGTTTTCCATGGTAGTGTTGATTGGCAATATAGGCTCATTTAAGATCTTACCACTTCGAGTAGTGATGGCATTTACCTCTTTGAGATTTTGTGTGTCAGAAATAGAGGCTTGTGCCATGTGTTGCCCTTTTGGATTAGATTGAGTTTGAGATGGCAACTTACCTCACTCTTGTATGGTCAAAGCATAGTTAGCTTAGTGATTTGACTTTTGATCTCCTTGTTCTCTTCCACCACTTGTGTAAGAACTGTTTCAAATTTTTGGTTCGTCTTATGTTGGGCCTCCATAAATGCTTGTAAGGTGTCCTCTAAGGAATTCCTAACTTGTGGTGCATTGTATTGAGGTGCTTGATAAGACTTGGGTGGTTGTTGTTCCCGTTTCCATTGCTTGTTGTTTTGGGGGTTAGATTTCCAACTAAAGTTTGGGTGGTTTCTCTAGCTAGGGTTATAGGTTTCAGAATGGGGTGAATAAGGCTTTTTGTACATCCCTAAGGCGTTACATTGTTCCTCGTACACCCCTCTTATCTCACTGTAAGTTGGACAATCCTGAGCTAAGTGTTCCACCCCTCCACAAATAAAACATGGATCTTGTGATTCAACTTTAGCAACTATATGGGTGACCTTCCTATCTTTGGTTTTCAAGACTTCCAATTCCCTAGTTAAGACTTCTAATTGGGCTTTAAGGTTGTCCTCTTCCCTAAGATGGTAAATTCCACTAGATTGTGACCTATTTGTGCTATCTGTAGCACTAGGTCCAGTCCATGTGTGGGCTTTTTCAGCTAAGTCTTTGAGAAATTCTAAGGCTTCCTCAGGGTCTTTTTGAAGAAACTCCCCGTTGCACAGCATCTCAACAAATTGGCGCTCCCTAATTGTTAGTCCCTCATAGAAGTAACTAACCAAGTGCCAATTTTCATACCCATGATGAGGACACATGTTTAACAACTCTTTAAATCTCTCCCAAGTTTGGTACAAGGTTTCACTATCTTTTTGGGAGAAAGAGGAAATTTGTCTTTTCAGGCCGTTAGTCTTATGTTGTGGAAAATATTTGTTAAAAAACACTTGGGTCATTTCTGTCCAAGTTCCTATGGATCTCGGCCTTAAAGAGTATAGCCAACTCTTTGCCCTGTCTTTTAGAGAAAAAAGGAAAAATTTTAACCTGACAGAATCTATGGCATTGGCCTGACTATGAAAGGTGCCCACTACTTCTTCAAATTCTCTAACATGCACATAAGGGTTTTCACTATCTAAACCATGAAAAGTTGGTAAAAGATGTATCATCCCAGGGTGAAAGTCCAATTTTGGTGTATTAGGTGGAAATATGATACATGATGGTGTGGCTGTGCGGTAGGATGCAAGTAATCTTTTAGAGTTTTAACGGGGTTGTCCTCATGTTGGCTCATTGTATCAGAATTAGAAGATGAAGATGAACCAAGAATTGATTTTTCTTCGGTTGCAAAATCTTGTTGTGGTTCTAGTTCTGATTTTTTCATAAATCTCCCTCGTTTGTCTCTAGATTGCTTCATACATCACTCACAATTTGTCTCTCTTTTTGTTTTTTTTTGTTTTTTACACAAGAAAGTTCTCAAATAAGTCAAAAAGCAATAAGATAACAAAAGTTAGAGAGAATAATAACAACAATAATAATAAAACAAACAAGGTGGCAAAGCCAACCTTTGACAAGTATATATAGAAGAAAAAAAAAATTAAAACAAATAACAAGTAAAGGCGGCAAAGCCGACCTTTAACAAGTAAAATAATAATAACAATAATAATAATAAAACAAACAAGGTGGCAAAGCCAACCTTTGACAAGTATATATAAAAGATAAAAAAAATTAAAACAAATAACAAGTAAAAGAAATAAGGCGGCAAAGCCGACCTTTAACAAGTAATAACAATAATAATAATAATAAAACAAACAAGGTGGCAAAGCCGAACCTTTAACAAGTAAAAGAAATAAGGCGGCAAAGCCGACCTTTAACAAGTAATAACAATAATAATAATAATAAAACAAACAAGGTGGCAAAGCCAACCTTTAACAAGTAAAAGAAACAAGGCGGTAAAGCCGACCTTTGAAAAGTAAAAGAGCAAGGCGGCAAAGCCGACCTTTGAAAAGTAAAAGAGCAAGGCGGCAAAGCCGACCTTTGAAAAGTAAAAGAGCAAAGCGACAAAGCCGACCTTTGAAAAGTAAAAAGAGCAAGGCGGCAAAGACGACCTTTGAAAAGTAAAAGAGCAAGGCGGCAAAGCCGAACTTTGAAAAGTAAAAGAGCAAGATAATAATAATAAAACAAATAAGGCGGCAAAGCCGACCTTTGAAAAGTAAAAAGAGCAAGGCGGCAAAGCCGACCTTTGAAAAGTAAAAGAGCAAGGCGGCAAAGCCGACCTTTGAAAAGTAAAAGGAATAAGGTTAGTCAAAGTTAGAAAAATTAGGCAAATTAGTCAAAGTTAGGAAAATTAGGCAAATTATTCCAAGTTAGGCCAAAAAAAAAGAAAAGGAAATAAAAAATACAAACCGTCTTTCGTCCATTTTACCTCCCCGGCAACGGCGCCAATTTTTGGTTACGCCCAAAATATACCGCGGTTATTGTAGTATACGTTGAGGTGTCGAATCCACAAGGAGGCCTTTGATAAAAGAGGTTAGTAAAACAAAAAATATAAGAGATAATAAAGATATAAAATTTAACTTTGAAGTGATTGGTTCTAAAGAAAATACAATGTTTAATAATTGGAAACAATCGATGGTAATTAAGAAGTAAGGCATCGAGAATCACTTATATGTTTTGTAAATCTAATCTCCACTTTGATTCAATAATTATAACTCAATTGAAAGTTTCACATCCCAAACAATCAATCGGAAAATATGTATAGTATAGCGTAATTGATAAACACATGTATTTGATATGCATAACTCTTTACAAGCAATATTTACCAACAACATTCATCCTTACAAGTTATCCAAGAGCGACAATATATCACATGACAATATTGTAGTAAAGGATTAACTCATAAAACGAAACTACCAGTAACAATTATAATTTAACATGAATCACATAAAGAAAGTATGACTGAATTTATATGAAATTGAGAATTATAATTTCTGGATTAAAAAGAAATCACAAGATGAGAAAGAGTTTAACACATAAACAAACATACAATCTTTATAGCCCTTGAGGTAGAATGAAAGTGGAGAAATAGATAAACTACACATACAAGTTCATCTCTAGCCTTACCAAGAGTTCTAGCCTAACTTACAATTCATTCTTATCATTTCTAAAGAGAAAATACAAGAGAGAATTGCAATATACAATGATAAAATGTGAACTCAAATGATTTTTTCTCTCCCCCCATTCAATTCCTCAAGTTGTCCTTAAATAGGTGATGAAATGGAACTATTACACCAAACCTCCACCAATTTTTCCACAATGTCGGCCACCAACTTGCAGCTGATTTTTGACCACCAAATGGACCGAATTGGGCTTTGTGGAAAACATGAAAGGGCCACCAGATTCATGCAATTTGGACAAGTATTCTCTGAGATATGGCCCAAATACTGGACATGAGTCGGGCTGAGAAACAACTACAATTTGGTTTTGTTGTGTCTCAATTTCGGCCCATCAAATGTTGGACTTGGGCTTTTGATTGTTCTTCAACTTTGTGTAAAATTGAGACATGTTGCTCCAGGTTCAATAATCTCTCCATTTTGATCTATAGATTGAGAGTTGTGTCCATTTTATTAAACCTGAAAAAATGATTTCCATTAATCACAATTTAAGGACAATACTTTATTTCAAGATAAAGACTAAAGAAAATGCAAAAGAAATGAAACAAATGTAAAAGAGGCATAAGCAAAATAATTATGCTAAAATATCATAAAAGCTTTATAATACTGTCCAATTAGCATTAATTATTTATGCTTAAGAGTGTACTTTCATGCGTTTATCAAGCGGGTTGTGTCGAGTGTCTGGTACCGAGTGTCGAGAGAGTGGTGTCAAGTGTCAAGTGTTTTGTACTGAGTGTTGAGTAAATAGTGTCACATGTTGCATGCAAGACTCGACATGCAGGTGTGAGTGTCAAGTGCCTAGTTTCCAGTGTCGAACGAAATAGTGTCGAGTGTAGAGCGAAGTTACAGAATCGACCCAAACCCCATGCACACTTCTTGAAAGTCCAAGATTTTTCATAAAAATTGTATTTTCTTGAGATTTATTTTAGAAATTATATTCAAAGGTCGTAAGTATATGCATTGGACCTTGGATGGGCCGTTTTGAATACGAATCCAAGGAGAATGCGGATATGAAATTATTAGTGTTGGACCTCAGATGGATCGTTTTGGATACGGATCCAAGGGGAACACAAATATAATAACGTGATGTGTTGGACCTTGGATGGGCCATTTTGGATACGGATCCAAGGGGAATACGAATCTAAATTGGGTGTGTTGGACTTAGGGATGGCAAAACCCAGGGTCGGGGGTCCCCGGCTTTGGACCCAGCCTTCAATTGCACTCCCCGGCCCCAAAAAATTACCTGGAATTTGTTTCCCGGGGCCAGGTCCAGGGTAACCCGGGCGGAGCCAGGTTTTCCAATAACCCGGGATTAAAACCTGGGTTGCCATTTTTTTTAATTCTGATGCTTTTTTTATCTGTATATATATATATGTGACAGCAAAGTTTTATGTAAAATAGTCTGCGGCCCAATGGTAGCCCGCTGTTTTCATATATTTGAACATAATTTCCTTGGACATGCATTGCAGATATATATAGATGGGGCAGCCAAGTTAAATGCGAAATGCTTGCGGCCCAGTGGTGTCGTACCCTTTCTATCCATTGTGGGAGGTGAGTTCGAACCCCGGGGACAGCAACAAAATTTTAAGAAAATTTCCTTGGAGATGGGCTGGGCTTGACGCATCTAATGGGTTTGAAATAAAAAATCTTATTAAGAGTTGGGCTGGGCTTGGGTAAAATTTAAATAAGGGGTGAAAGTGAGAATTAGAAACTGATAGGACTTAAAATTATTTTTACATGACATAATTTTAAAATTACAATTGCATCCCCTGGGTTTAATTCCGGGTCCCCGGCTCTGGTTCGGGGCCGGGGCAGAAAATTTCTCCCCGCCTCGGCCAAAGTCCCCGGTTTTTCGGGTTATTGCCCGCCTTGGACGTCCGGATTTTCCGTATCCTCGGCCCCGATCGGATCAAATTGCCATCCCTAGTTGGACCTTGGATGGGCTGTTTTGTATACAGATCCAAGAAGAACACGAATATAAACTTGATGTGCGAATGAAAATACTTGCTTGACTTATTGTTATTGGTTGTGTAACTATGTAATTGAGTAATTGTTGAATGCTTGTGATTTAGTATAATATTAGAATCTTTCCTACTGGGCTTTATGCTCACCCCCTCCCTCTACAGGTACACAAAAAGAGGTTCATACTAGTGGTGTTCCAGAGCTTTCTTAGGGAGTTTGGCGTCTACATGCATGTGATGAATTTGGAAAATGATTTGACTAGCCTAGGTCATCATAGGAAATTTGGTTATGTGACTATCAACTTATGTACTGAGTTTGTTCATCAATGTATATATAGTTTATTTTGAACAAATAGTCAGATGTTGTAATGGATTCATGTGGTATGTATATAAAAAATGGAGATATTTTTGAAGTCTTTTTATTATTTTTTGAATCAATGACCCCTAAAATCTCTAAATAAGAGATGGTAGGGCATAACAGAGTGGTATCGGAGCCTAGGCTTTACTATGGACCTGGGAAAAGGATGTAGATGGTTTGGGAGGGGTAGAGTTATGTCTTGTACGCTTGCATGTGCCTTGAATATTTATTGTTATGTTTTTGCCATTGATAAAATTAGATAATGAGTTCTCGTACGCAAGGTGCATCGAGTTCCAACCCACCTGAGGGTGGTGAGAGGTCAGAGTTTTACAGGGCTATGAGAGATGTGGCCAATACATTGGCAAAAACAGTGGCAAACACAGTTAGAGATACTTTTCGTGCTAACGCACCACCACCATCTCAACTGGTATTAGTGACAGGTGTCGACGATCGAATGAAGAATGCACTTAGAGAGGTCCAACGTCACAATCCACCTATTTTTAATGGGGAGCCCAATCCGAATGTTGTAGAAGACTGGCTTATACAAGTTTAGCACCTCTTTAATCTTTTGCAAGTTGAAGAAGATTTACGGGTTAGGGTGGCAACTCATTTGTTGACAGGAGAGGCATTACAGTGGTGGACATCTATTTAGCGTATTAGAGAAGGACCTTACACGGAGAGATTTCTCTACTACTTTTCTGGACAAATATTTTCCTACAGATTTTCGTGATCAGAAGAAAAATGAGTTTATATACTTGACACAGGGGAATATGACAGTGCAACAATATGAGGCATAATTTACTGTCTTATCCCGTTTTGCACTTGGTTTGGTGGCAGATTAGGCTAGCAAGGCTCAGAGATTTCAAAAGGGACTAAGAGATGACATCAGACCCTCAGTTGCAGTATGTAGATTGACGACATATGTTGATGTGGTAGAGACTGCCTTAGTTACAGAACAGGAGATTTCTCAAAGTCACAGAGTGGGGGCTATTGGCATACCTTCTAGAGGAATGAGATAGCATGATCGTTCAGTTAAGAGATAGAGAACTCATTCCAGTAGGCCTTCCTTTAATTCTTAGTCTCAGCAACAGCAATCTCAAGGCTCCATGTCAAGTGGATCTTTACAAAGTCAGAAAGTTTGTTATGAGTGTGGGAAACCAGGTCATTTACGACGTCAGTGTCCCAGATGTTATAGATGCAGACAATACGGTCACATTCAATGGGATTGTCCAACAGGGATGAGAGGTCCTCAGAGTGTCACTAGTCAGACCCAACTGACTCCTCGACAAGGGTTAGAGTCACAGTTTAGACCACCGTCTCAGGGACGTAATACCCAGTCATATCAGACATCTCAGAGGTTTCAGGCAGCTTCTTCTCAATCTGTTAGGCCTCAAAGATCATCTCAGAGCAATAGATATCACGGACAGATGACTCAGGGATGAGTTTTTGCTTTGACTCAGCCGACAGAGCCTGCAAACAATGTGGTTGTGGGAGGTACATTATTGGTTTTTAACGCATGGGCCCGTGTTTTTATTTGATTCTAGAGCTACTCATTCTTTTATATCTACCCATTTTGCATCTGCATTAGGATTAGAGTCTGATTTGTTGGACTCTGTATTACATGTGGAGTCACTTATGGGTAGTACTCTAGAAGTTGGGAGGATATGTCGTTCTTGTATGCTAGAGATCAATGGGCACAGGTTATCATTTGATTTGATACTTATGGATCTCACTGAGTATGATGTGATATTAGGAATGGATTGGTTGTCAACTTATCGAGTTATATTAGACTGTCACAAGAAGAAAGTGATAACATACACGCCGGAGGGGATCATTTTAAGTTTTTATGGGGACAAATATGCATTATTGCATTACCCTTTGCTTGGGTCGCAAAACAAGAAAGGGGTCAGGAACATGATAGCAAATATACTAGTAGAAGAGACTAATAAAGGGGTTTCTGAACTTTCTCGTGTGGCAAGTGATTTTCCTAATGTTTCTCCTTAAGAATTGTTCGGGTTACCTCCAACTAGAGAAATAGAGTTTGCTATCGAGGTGTATCCAGGTGTGGCACCCATATCAGTTGCTCCTTATCGAATGGCTCCAGCAGAGTTAAGGGAGCTAAAGCTTCAAATAGAAGAATTGTTAGAGAAAGGATTCATCCGACCCAGTACTTCTCCTTGGGATGCACCAGCATTATTTATGAAGAAGAAAGATGGTTCATTGCGTTTATGTATAGATTACAGGCTGTTAAATCGGGTTACACTGAAAAACAAATATCCTTTACCTAGGATCAATGATTTGTTCCACTAATTAAGAAGATCTTGTTATTTTTCCAAGGTAGATCTTCGTTCGGGTTATCATCAGTTGAGAATAAAGGAAGGCGACATACCCAAGACTGCTTTTCGTACCTGTTATGGGTATTATGAGTTTTTGGTCACGCCATTTGGACTAACTAATGCTCCTGCTGCCTTTATAGATTTGATGAACCATATTTTCAGACCTTATTTAGACCAATTTGTGATTGTGTTTATGGATGATATCCTTATTTATTCTTTAATTGAAGTTAAACTTGAGCAACATCTACGCGTAGCACTTCAAACACTAAGAAAGCATCGTCTTTATGCCAATCTGAGTAAATGTGAATTTTGGCTATCAGAAGTAAAATTTTTAGGCTATGTGGTGTCAAGACAAGGAATCTTAGTGGATCCATTGAAAGTAAAAGCAGTTATGAAATGGGAACAACCAAAGAATGTGTTTGAAGTACGCAGCTTCTTGGGTCTAGCAGGTTACTAACGGCGGTTTGTTGAGAATTTTTCTCGATTGGCTGCACCAATGACTAGGTTAACAAGGAAAGGAGTCAGATTCGAATGGAATGATGCATGTGAGCAAGCATTCCAAGAATTGAAGAAAAGATTAACTTCAACACCTATTCACTGATGCCTCCTTGGATGGACTAGGGTGTGTGTTAATGCAACAAGGTAGGGTTGTAGCTGATGAACACTTAAATATGTATACTTAATAAGAGTTTAGTTTATCATATTGCATTAATAGTGTTATTAAATTCCTCAACTTAAGCATGTTTGTAGTCTTTGCATCTTTGGAATTAACTTTCTCTTAATTTTGGTTTTGTTACAGGATTGGTAAAATGGCCATAACTTTCTATTTATAGATCAGAATAGTGCAAATCTTAATGTTGTGGAAAGATAATTAAATTATCTATAAGATTGTATTTCACAAGCATCATCAAATTCGAGCTCTTAGTGGATCAAAAATGGTCTTGAAATGAACCCATCAGCAGTTTCAGCCCAGCCTGACCATGCCTCAGTATTTTGATCATATCTCTCAAGATACGCATCTAAATTGTATAAATCAAGATTTTCTAGAAATTTGAGAGAAATATCTATGACTTTCATGAAGACATGTGATTAAAATTCTCAATACTTCAATGTCAAAATCGGTGGTCAAAGTCGGTTCACCTAATTATCCCAATTGTCAAAGTTGGTACATCTAATTTTTGACAATTATTTCTTTGTAATTTGACAAGTTTGCCCCTAAATGTATCTATAAATAGAGGTGCCTTGTGACCTATTAGGGCATCTTGGCCTTGCTGGGATCTTGTATTGTGTTTCTCTCTTGTATTTTTATGCTATTAATAAATCTTCTTTTTCTTGCAATTTGTTTCCTTTCTTTTATAATGTCTTTCTAATTGCTCTCTCGCTAAGGTAAAAGGGTGAAACCCTTGATATGAGAGTAAGGATTCTCTAACCCTTTAATATGTGCTTAATATCATAATCTTGTGCTGTTTATGTGATTTATATTTATTTCTCTAATCATTCTTGAAACCAATTGTAAAGTGGAGGTCTGGATCCATTATCGACAATCCTTGGCATATCAAATGTTGGATCCTTTCTAGATGTCATATGGTTCTTCCTTACCAACATGAATCTAGTTAGGAACCTTGATTTGTTGTAGACATATGGAAATTAGCACATTGGATGCTTGAACCCATTTATAAGAAGTGGTATAAATATTGGTAACGAAACAAATATAATTCATATAACTAAAACGGGTTGTTTATCCTTATTTGAAATATCAAGGGCAGATCCCCTAACCTTAGCTTTCATTATTATTGTGTTGATTTCTCTTGTGTGATTCTCATTTATTGTTTATGAACTTGTTCTTACTTATATTTGTTGATATTATCTTGTCATCTCTTTGAATCATGCATATCATATTTGCTTACTTTATAGTTTGTAGAGCTAAAATTCCCTTCCTCATGGATCGACCCCGGTCTCACCGGGTTTATTACTTCAACACTCCTATACTTGGGAGGCAATCCTTTTTCGGATGTGTCAGTAGCCTATGCTTCTCGTCAGTTGAAACCTCACGAGCAGAATTATCCTACCCATGATTTAGAACTTGCTGCGGTAGTGTATGCTTTGAAAATTTGGCGACATTATCTGTATGGAGAAAGGTTTGAAGTCTTTTGTGATCATAAAAGTTTGAAATACATTTTCACCCAAAATGACTTGAACTAGAGACCATGAAGATGGATGGAGTATTGGGAAGACTATGATTTCTCTATCCAATATCATCCAGGCAAGGTAAATGTGGTGACTGACGCATTAAGTAGAAAGTCAAGGGCTATGGTTAGTGCGATGATAGGAGAGTGGAGCATGTTGTGCTCTATTTATGATTATGATATCTTGGTCGAGGATCGTAGATATCAAATTTGCCTTTTTACACTTGTTGGCCAACCATCTCTTGTGCATAGAGTGAAGGAGTTGCAACATCAAGATTTAGAGACTAGAGCCTTGTATGAGCAAGTGTTACGGGGTGATGGAAGTGTTGATTGGACAATTAGTTCGGATGGGAGTTTACAATTCAAGGGCAGAATCTTTATTCCATCAAGTAAAGAGTGTAAAGATGATATCTTTAAGGAATTTCATCATTTTAAATTTGTTGTTCATCTTGGTGGTACCAAGATGTATCATGACTTACGTCGACAGTTTTGGTGGAAAGGAATGAAGAAGGATGTTGCTGAATATGTGTCCCGATGCCTTACTTGTTAACAAGTGAAGGCTAAGCATCAAAGGCCTGCAGGATTACTCCAACCATTTCCAGTAGCAGAGTGTTGGGATTACATCACCATGGATTTTGTTACTAGATTACCACGTTCTTTAAAAGGGAAAGATGCAATATGAGTGATTGTAGATAGGTTAACAAAAGTATCGCATTTTCTTCCTATACGTATAACCGATTCAGTGGATGTTTTGAGTCGGTTGTACATTAAAGAAATTGTGAGATTGCATGGAGTTCCAGTTTCAGTGGTGTCAGATAGAGATCCCAGGTTTATAGCTCAATTTTAGCAAAGCCTTCAAAGAGCGATGGGTACTCAATTGTTATTTAATACAGCTTTCCATCCTCAAACTGATGGTCAATCAGAGTGCACTGTTCAAATTTTGGAAGATATGTTGAGGGCTTGTGTGATGGATTTTCAAGGTAATTGGGAGGATCATCTACCACTTATGGAATTTACATACAACAATAGCTATTAGTCGAGTATTGGAATGGCACCTTTTGAGGCACTCTATGGTAGATCATGTAGGTCTCCTTTACGTTGGGTAGAAGTGGGAGAAGATACCTTATTAGGACCCGAGCTTGTACGAGAGACAACTGAAAAGGTGAAGTTGATACGTCAACATTTACTTTTAGCTCATAGTCGACAAAAAAGCTATGCAGACAAAAGGAGACTACCGTTAGAATTCAAAGTGGGTGACCATGTGTTTTTAAAGGTGTCTCCGCGTAAAGGCTTGATGCATTTTGTACAGAAAGGTAAACTTGCTCCATGCTATATTGGGCCATTTGAGATTCTAAGGCTGGTTGACGAAGTAGCTTATGAGCTAGCATTGCCACCACGATTATCGGGAATTCATAACACATTTCATGTATCGATGCTAAGGAAGTATGAGCCTCACCCAACACATGTACTAGATTGGAGTGAGTTGTATATTCAACAAGATGTTTCGTATGAAGAGGTTCCTATTCGAATCTTGGACACAAGAGTGCAAATCCTATGTGGCAAGACCATTTCATTACTTAAGGTCTTATGGAAGCACCATGGCATTGAAGAGGCCACATGGGAGTTAGAGTCAGAGATTCAAAGAAAGTATCCAGAGCTTTTGAATGTAAGAGGTAATTTCTCACTCATATTTTCAAATTTTGAGGACGAAATTTTTTTAGGAGGGTAGGTTGTAGAGTTTCAAAAGAAAATAAATATGTATACATTTATATATTACAAAATTTAGAAACCATGTCTAAGGATTAAGTGGGTTGGAAAGTTAGTGGACTTAGGCCCATGAATTAAGGCCTTGTATATATTAAGAGAAGATTTTTCTGGAATAAAGAGACAAAAAAAAAAGAGTCTTACGGTTACAGGGAGAGGGAAAGAGAAGAAGGAGAAGAAGAAAAAGAGGAGGAAGAAAAAGAGAGGAAAAGAAAAAAAATCAAAGAGGTATATAAGCTTAAAAATCAAGTAGGGATTTTATAACACTATACTTACATCGTATTATGTATTTTATTGTTTTGATTGATATTGGTTTGTTATGCATGTGACTTATTGTAAATTGATTGTTTTGTTGCTCGGATGATGAATTATGTGTGAAACTACTTATTATAAATTGATTGTTTTGTTGCTTGGAGGATTAATTATGTGTGAAAATTAAGTGCTTATGAAGTGAAGTAGAGGTTTTTCTTGAGGGGAGTTGTAGTTCATGTGATTGTTCTGTGTTATTTGAGCTGCTGCATTTTTCTGGATTGTGAATTGTATGATTTTTCATTTGTTTAGAAAAATAGAAATATGAAGCTTTAAATAGCCACTAATTTCATTGAATTTAGAGTTAAAATGGATATTTGGTGAATTTTTAAAATTGGAGGTCGAAATCTGGAAATGAGATGATTCAACCGACATATTAGTGTAGGTTCACAGCTCTGGATTCAGAGACTTACATTTCATCCGACACTACTCGACACTTACGTGTCGAGTGTCCAGCAGGATGAGTCGATTGTCGAGTGTGATTATGTCGAGTTTTGAGTGGCTACTACTTAGTGTCGAGTGGCATGAGTCGAGTGTTGGGTGTGAATATGTAGAGTGTTGAGTGGCTGCTGCTTAGTGTCGAGTGGCATGAGTCAAGTGTCGGGTGTAAACATGTCGAGTGTCGAGTGGCTGCTACCTAGTGTTGAGTGACATGTGTCGAGTGTCGGTTGTGCACATGTCGAGTGTCGAGTGTGTGTCACCGAGACAGTGTCACGTGTTGCATGCACGACTCGACATGCATGTGTGAGTGTCGAGCGGGTTGTGTCGAGTGTCTGGTACCGAGTGTCGAGTGAATGGTGTCGAGTGTGTCGTATCGAGTGTCGAGTAAATAGTGTCGTGTGTCGAGTGACATGTGTCGAGTGTCAGAAGTGCAATGTCGAGTGCCGAGTGTGTGTCGCCAAGACTGTGTCGCATGTTGCATGCACGACTCGACATGCAGGTGTGAGTGTCGAGTGTCTAGTGTCGAGTGTCGAGTGGAACAGTGTCGAGTGTCGAGTGAAGTTACAAAATCGACCCGAACCTCATGCACACTTCCTAAAAGTCTTGGATTTTTCATAAAAATTGTATTTTCTTGAGATTTATTTTAGAAATTATATTGAAAGGTAATAAGTATATGGATTGGACCTTGGATGGGCCGTTTTGAATACGGATCCAAGGAGAATGCGAATATAAAATTATTAGTGTTGGACCTTGGATGGGCCATTTTAGATACTGATCCAAGGGGAACACAAATATGATAACGTGATGTGTTGAACCTTGGATGGGCCGTTTTGGATACGGATCCAAGGGAAACACGAGTATAAACTTGATGTGCGAATGAAAATACTTGCTTGACTTATTATTATTGGTTGTGTAACTATGTAATTGAGTAATTGTTGAATGCTTATGATTTAGTATAATGTTAGAATCTTTCCCACTAGGCTTTATGCTCACCCCCTCCCTCTATAGGTACACAGAAAGAGGTTCATACTAGTGGTGTTCCAGAGCTTTCTTAGGGAGTTTGGCGTCTACATGCATGTGATGAATTTGGAAAACGATTTGACTAGCCTAGGTCGTCATAGGAAATTTGGTTATGTGACTATCAACTTATGTACTGAGCTTGTTGATAAACACTTAAATATGTATATTTAATAAGAGCTTAGTTCATCATATTGCATTAATAGTGTCATTAAATTCCTTAACTTAAGCATATTTATAGTCTTTGCATCTTTGGAATTAACTTTCTCTAAATTTTGGTTTTGTTACAGGTTCGTTAAAATGGGCATAACTCTCTATTTATAGATCACAATAGTGCAATTCTTAATGTTTTGGAAAGCTGATTCAATTGTCTACAAGATTGCATTTCACAAGAATTATCAAATTCGGGCTCTTAGTGGACCAAAATTGGGCTTGAAATGAACTCATCTATAGTCTCGACCCAGTCTGACCAGGCCTCAGTATTTGGACCGTATCTCTCAAAATACGTATCCAAATTATGCAAATCAATATGTTCTAGAAATCTGAGAGAAATATCTACAATTTCATTGAGACATGTGATTAAAATTCTCAATATTTCAATGTAAAAATTGATGGTCAAAGTCGGTGCCTAATGATCCCAATTGTCAAAGATATTTACAACCAATATTTGACAATTATGCCCTTGTAATTTGACAAGTTTGCCCGTGGATGTATCTATAAATAGAGGTGCCTTGTGACCCATTAGGGCATCTTGGCCTTGGCTGGAACATTTTGGCTTTGGCTAGGATCTTGTATTGTGTTTTGTGTGTTTATGTTATTAATGAATTTCCTTTTTCTTGCATTTTATTTTCTTTCTATTATAATGTTCTTCTAATTTCTCTTTTGCTAAGGTGAAAGGGTGAAACCCTTGATATGAGAATAAGGATTCTCTAACCCTTAATATGTGCTTAATAATCTTAATCTTATAATGTTTATTCAATATGATTTATATTTAATTTCTTAATCAATCTTGACACCACTCGTAAAGTGGAGGTCTTGATCCATTGTCGACAATCGTTGGCACATCAAATGCTTGGATCCTTTCTAGATGATGTATGGTTCTTCCTTACCGACACGAATCTAGTTAGGAATCTTGATTTGTTGTAGACATATGATGATTGGCACATTGGATGCTTGAACCCATTTACAAGAAGTGGTATAAATGTTGGTAATGAAACAAATATAATTCATATAACTAAAATGGGCTAATTATCCTTATTTGAAATATCAAGGGCGGATCCCCTAACCTTAGCCTTCATTGTTATTGTGTTAATTCCTCTTGTATTTTAATTATTCTATTGTTTATGAACTTTTTATTTTATTTACTATGGTAGGTTCTACCACCTTATGAAATTGTTCTTTAATTTACTATGGTTGGTTATACCACCTATTTCCATGGATGGTTTTACCTCCTCTTGCTTTTTGTTTTATATTTGAATGGTCGGTAATACCGCCTACCATCTTACATATTTATTGATATTCTCTTGTTATTTCTTTGAATCATCCATATCACATTTGCTTATCTTATAATTTGTAGCGCTAAAATTCCTTCCTCGTGGATCGACCCCGGTCTTACCGGGTTTATTATTTCGACACTCCTATATTTGGGAGACAATCCCTTTTTCGGATGTGTCACTTGTTCATCAATGTATATATAGTTTATTTTGAACAAATAGTCAGATGTTGTAATGGATTCATATGATATGTATATATATATATATATATATATATATATATATATATATATATATATATATATATATAAAAGAGATATTTTTGAGGTCTTTTTATTATTTTCTGAATCAATCGCCCCTAAAATCTTTAAATAAGAGATGGTAGGGTGTGACAGAGATTTAGGGAGGCTAGTGACTTGATTTTGATTTGATATTTGTCACTCATATCAGCAGCTTACTCATTGAATATCAGGATGGTTGTTTTTCCACTATCAAAGGAAGCTACACAGCAGTGCAGGATTTCATAGATTTTTTCTTCCATTCTTACAAAACCAAATTCATCGTTCAGAAAGCGCCAAATATGACAAAATTCAAAAAAGTTAACCGTTACAAATCCATATTTACCGTTCAAAAAGCGCCAACTATGACAAAATTAAAAAAGTTAACCGTTACAAAACTATATTTATTGTTCAGAAAGTGCCAAATATGACAAAATTCAAAAAATTTAACCATTCAACACCATATTTATCGGGCAAAAAGCTCCAAATATGACAAAATTCAAAAAATTTAAACGTTTCAACAGCATATTTATCGGGTAAGAAGAGCCAAATATAATGAAATTCAAAAAATTTAACTGTTATAAAACCATATTTATCGGGCAAAAAGCGATAAATATGTTCAAATTCAAAAATGTAAACGTTACAACATACTAAATTTGACAATAAAAAGTGACAAATATGGTATTTTTCTATAGTTTTTATGTTATTGTACTTGGCGCTTTTATGTGACAAATGTGGTTATTAATATATTTGGTGTTTTGACTGACCGCCAAATAGACTATATTTAGCGGTGTCATTGGTGTCACTTTTTTGACCGCCAATATATATTTATTTGGTGGTCAAAGATCACCAAATATGGGATTTTTTCTTGTAGTGTCTTGCCAATGTCGAGCTTCAGATGTTGTATCATTTTGATTGGAAACTTCCTAATGGAATGAAGCATGAAGATTTGAATGTGACGGAGTCCTTTGATATGACTGTTAGAAGAAAAGACGATCTCTTGCTAATTCCCATTCCACATCATCCCTCGCTTGTTGCATAGGGCTCAAATGAAAGTTAGTTGTATGTTTTCGCATGTTAATCTGTCACCAATTACGAATAAGGGTTTATGTTGTTTGTCTAATTCATACATCTTATGATCTTAATGGATTCCTGCTCGGTGAAGATTTTCATAGAATATGATCCATGTGATGTGAAACAAAGATAATATATATTATAATATAATAAAAGACAAGATAAAAATAATTGGGAAATCGATGGATAAATCCTACTAACCTAGCAATGTCAATGGAGTTCTAATTTAACCAAACAACTACTTCAAACGCTTAAAGAAACTTGTTAGTTATTTATTGATTGTACATATTATCTTATTGAAAATACATCATTTAATTTCTTTTTTAACTCCTATTATATTTTTTTAATTGATTAAATTGTTATTCTTGGATTTGAGGACTGGCTCTTCACTTTAAAGCTCAGGCCCCTTTTCTTCACTTTCTAATGTGGAGTTGTTTTGTTATCCTTAGTTCGGGGAAACCAAGTCTCCAAGTATGGTCCCTAATTTGTCCTACATATATAAGGGCGTAAATGGATTGAGACTCAATGGAGAGCGTATCCCTACCTACGTCCTTGATTGGCATCTGTGACTAACAATTGTTATCTCTTAACTAGAAATAAATAAGAAAAAAATATTATGATCTATATAATTCGTTAAATACTAGTACATTTCATTTTTTCACGATCAAAACTAATTCAGATTACTCCTTTTGAAATATTTAATTTACTTGCTACAGTGAAAGCAAGTGGTGGAGTTAAGGTGGATTGCGCAGCGACATTTCATTGCTAACAAGAGATAACTTATTTATTATTGCAGAGCTAAGGAGAATTTTGGACTTCTATTAATTTGGGTCTACAAGATCAATACCAATAGGAAATGTTCAATCAATTCAAGTGAAGGCTCTCTACCAAAGATTAGAATTTCCATATGTTTTCTTAATAATTCTTGCAAAAGAAGAAAAGTATACTTCAACTAGTCAAGCAAATTGCTTCAAATTAAAGCAGAATCAACTATTAACTTGAACAAAAATGTTTTCAATCAATATCTGATATCATTTCAAGGGCAGTCTTTGGCAACAAGAACAAATATTCATGTCAGCTGCCAAGGATATTATGAATTTGCTTGCAAATTTTATTGTCAAAGCAGCTTATCAGTTTGCATGACTATGTAGCTAATCTTTTGGCATAACTACAGCAACTGATCTATTTTGAAATGCTTGATCGAAAAGTACAGATAAAAGATAATAAGAAAAAAGGGTCAGTTTCACAAACATCCTCTGAGGTTTAGCGAAATCTCACATAATTACGTTTGATTTTTAAAATCCCACGTACCTTCCCTCTTCATTAAAAAATGTCAAAATTTCTATTTTTTAATATAGATTTTCCAAATTGCCCACAGTTGATTATTAAATAATATTCAAATTTTTAAAATAAGATCTAAAACTAGTTAATAGTCTTCCATAAACCACTATCCCAAAAGGTCTTAAAAAAATTACAACCATAGTAAATGATACATAAACTTAAAAATATATATTATAAAAAGAATTTTATATTAAAATCATAATAAAATAAATTGTCACATTTGCACCTATAAAAAATTGTCCTATAAATTTAGGTCTTTTAAGGTAATTTCGTTATTTATCTAATTTTTATTTTAGATTTTTAGAGTGTTGAATGTTTTTAATAGCCAGGTAAGGTTACTTGAGAAAATTTATATTTTTTTAAAGAATTTTAATGGTTCTTAATGGAAAGGGAAGGTATGTGGGATCTTCAAAATCAGAGATGGTCATGTGGATTTAAGCAAACCTCAGGACAGGTTGGTGAGATTGACCTGAAAAAAAAAATTAACATCACCAAGATTTGGTTAAAATTTTCTCATGTATATATACACCTTTTATGCACTAATGGACCAAATGGCTTTGTCTATTATTATTGGAATTTATTGATAAAAGAAATAATAATAATAAAATGACACTGGCAAGATTTAGGAAAAAAGTTTTTTTTTCGAATTTTATAGATTTCTACTAGTAATAGAATGACTCTAATAATTCTTTGATTCAAATGTTAGTTTAACTACAAGAAAATTAGGCTTATGTGTCACTTTGTTTATGTCAGTTTCTAGGGAAATGACAGGTATAACCCAGTAAAAGCTAGATAGATCAATAAGTGTCACTTTTCTGGGAGTCTGTGTAATCATTTGTGTCACAATTTTATAAATTGACAAGTATTTACAATAATGAAATAAAAAAAATAAAAGATAACCTAAATCTCTAACCCCTTTCACCCGATCTGTCCATGTCTTTCACTCTCTCTCAGACCTAGCTCACACTATTGATCTCTCACATCATCTTTCTCTCATCATCAATTGAACTTCAACAAGGAAAGGTCGTGGCTAGGATCTTTAAGGCTAGTCTCTACAAGAAGCCCTCTTTTCTCTCAAAGAAACCCTAATTTCTTTTAATCTTTTAGGAAATCAAATCCTTTTGATTTCTCCTACTATTTGATTTCATCTTTTATTAATCTTCTCTTCTTGGATATGATATCTATTTTTATTTTTGTTCTCTTCTCCATTTTGACATGATTTAATTTTTTTAGTTCTTTTGCTTCTCTTCTTTGCTCTAATTTCAATTTTTTCGCTTCTTCGATCTGATTTCATTATTATTGATTCATTTAATTTGATTTTCCCTATGATTATTCATGGCTACTTTCAGTTTCTAGTCAAAGCCAAGCAAAGACAAGGCAAAGGAACTCTTGAAAGTAAAGAAATGATAGAGAAACATGGTGGTACAAACCAAAGTTAATTTTTTTTATGTTTTTTAAAATTGATCTGGTAGTGTGTCATCGGATGTATATGGCACAACCCTTCATATTCGTCCAAATCCCTTAATCCAACCCCAATTCTACCATCTCATTGCTAGCTGATCTAGCTGCAATCCATTCTCCTATTTTTATAAAGGTCGTCAACCCTTATTTGGCTGGAAAAAGAAAATTATAAGAATTAAGAAAATATTTAGTTTTTGGATTCAACGTTTTTGGTTTGGAGTTGGTTTGCTTATGGAATTAAATGGTTATTATCTATTATTTGTTTTGTCCTAGTGATGTAGAGTAGATTCTCTATCGTGAGTAGATAGCCAACCTCCAAATCCAAAAAATATCTATATTCTCACACATTTCCTTTTTTGTTTCGCTAATTTCATTTTTCAATTTATCTTCCATTTCTAATCATGATTTTTGAGTTGTTCCTTATTTCCGGTACATGGACAAGAATCTTCAGAGTAACTTTCCATGCTTTTGCTCTTATTTATTTATATTATTATTATTTTAATTTTATAGTTTGATTAATTTCGATAAGTTGTTATTATAGTAGCTTGAGTACTCCTTTGATTTTTGTCATTTAATAAAGTTAAGACAAAGAAGAAATTTGATAAATGAACTGACTCTATCCAGTTGTTTAAGAGCTTGGTTGTATAAAGATTCTAACAACCTCGAAGTTGAGGTGTTATAAACTTTTCCTTTCTAATTGTTGGTAATTATGAAATTAAAAACTAATGGATATTTGATATTGTTACGGTCTATTAGTATTTGCTACTTATGAAGTTTCTCTGATGTGAGCAATGTGTTCAATAAATTGCTTATTAGAGTTGTGATGGCTTTGATTTAATTACTATGACATTAATAAACTCAAAGATTGTTGATGACTACTCTATTCCAATTTAGGTAATTATTTTTTCTATTTTTGTGATAAAACTTTAGTGTAGCAAGTTTGAGTATTTAGAGTAGCTAATTACCTAGGCCTGTGACGAGACATTATATTGAAGATTCAGTATTTGAAGTATACCATTACTTAAATTGTTAACCCTATGAATTAGTTAAACCTTTAGATTATTAGAAGCTTTTAAAAATTTTTCTCTCACACTAATCAATCTTCTCAGCCATGGCTACTAGATGGATATGTTTTTGGGTTTACTTTCTTTCTTCTCTGTTCGGTGGATTGTCTAAGTCATAATTTCCAATGAAGCAATATTATGTAACATAGCAACTCAAGAATTAATTATGTATCCAAGTCAATTAAACAAATATTTCAATGGATGTATTATAAATTTCTCAATAGCATTAGCTTGTAACCTGTCCAAGTCTAAGTTCACTCTTAGTCCCATAAACCCACAAGGTTAAATTGGATCCAGGATAGTTGTGAATCTATTTGTTTTAAAGCAATATTATATATGATATATTATATTGATGCAAGTGTTACTAATTTTTAGCAATGATTATGTTTTTTTCTATTTTTTCTAATTTAATTTTGACTTGACATAACAACTAAGCAATGCTTTAATGCTATTTAGGGTAAACATGACGTGCCAACTCGATGATTTTTAGTCATCCACACCTGATGGCTCTTCATTTTTGAGCTAGCACGATCAAGCCCATATCCAGCTAATTCTTTTTAGTGATTTTTAGTTTTTTTGCTTCAATATTGTTACATGTGTGTGGACAGGATGTTGGTAGAGAGGCTGTGTAGGTCTTTATTTTTTTATTTTTAATTTAGCTTGTTAAGTTTTCTTTTATTCTGTTTGTGTTTTTTTTCTTCAATACTTTTTATTGTTTCTAAAAAAAACTATTGTGCTTATTGAATGATTGATAATATCTTTGGTTCAAGTTATCTTGTGTTAGAATAATTTGCTAATGATGAAGAGATTGAAGCCACAAGGAAACTAATGGACCAGCCACTTGACGGCTTTGTTGCATCATTTTGCTGCCTAATATTATTAATTAATTCACTTGCATTTTCCCAACTAACCTTGCTGTACCTGGGTTCATTTTTATTTAAGTTTGTTAGATATAATTAATCTTTTTAAAAAAATTGTTATTTTCTATCTTTCATGTGTTAACTGCAAAATTAGAAGTCTAGATCCCCTATCTATATTTCATAAATATGTTTTATTTTTGCTTAGTAGAGAATTCACTTCTTTTTATTCTTCCATAGGACTTCACTTCTCCATTAAAATTCTTCCTTCTTCCTTTGCCAAGATTTAATTTCTCTGTGTTAAAATTATAGGAGTATTTTTTTTATTATTGCTCCTTAGTTGACTTTCATTTTCCTCTCTTTTTTTTTTATTCTCTTTTGTTGCTTGATCATTCAATGTAATGAGAAAGTGAAAGTTCTTCAAATTTGTGATTAATGTGAACCATGAAGCTTTTTGATATATGGCTCTTCCTTTTTGATGTTTACAACCATGAAAGGTGAGCTTTAATCTTTTTATTATTACTAATTTTTTTTGTGCATGAGGCCTTGATTGCATAATAAAAGAAACTAAGCATTATAATAAATTGAAAATTATGGTTCGATTCTATATAAGAACTTTGTTTCTTTCTCAACAAGATTAATATAATATATTTAAATTAGATAGCTATGATTAGATGTAAAAGTATTAATGTTGAAGTCATTGTAACTGTTGGTGCCACTCCTTCTATATAGGCCTTGTGAAAAAGTAATTGAAATGTAATCCTTGTATTCGGCATTGGCTTTCATTTGTTTAAAGTAATAATTAAATATTTATTTTTTGTGGACTCAAGTCTAACTCTGTGTAGAAATAAATAAATATATATATATATATATATATATATATAAACCATATCTGTCTAAGATTTCATAAACTCTGCTAATAGAGGAGAGGTGAAGAAAGTAAGGTCTGTAACACTTATTTTTAAATATCAATAAAAAATTCCTTTTATTTGTTTAATAATTTGTTTAGAGATTTGAGGTGAAGTGAGTCTAAGAAAAAGACATTTTAATATATTACTCAATCTGTTGTCTCTAACTCTATGGCTACCATAAGAAAATTAATTAATATGGAACTTGCTGACTATAGTTAATAGAGGGAAGGAGAATATGAATTCACTCTTTTTGTTATATAGCAGACTGGGAATTGTTAGAACTTTAATGGTCAGAATGTTGGTAGAGGTTTTGTGAATATTTAAAATTTTTTTTGGGAGATGACTGCTTGTTTGATTGAACTAATGATTGAAGTAGCTTGTGGAGTTATTTGAAGTTTGTTTGTTTTGCTGACACAACTCAAATGCTAGTGGTTGAAGTATTTTTCATTTAGCTTTACTGGTATTTGGACCTTATCTTGCCTCTTGTGTTTCTAGTTGTTGGTTAATTTTGCTTTGGTATATTGTAGTTAGTTTTGAAGTGCCTCTTGTGTTTGTTATACTTGTTGTTTCCTGCTGGGGTTGTAGCAGCCAGCCATAGTTAACTCACATACACTTCTTTCTCTTCCACTGTGGCATGTGGATTGTAATTATTTTTTGAATTTTTTTGGTTAAAAAGTTAGGCTACCCATTATGCTCTAAGTAGTCAGAACTTAGGAAATCAATACACAAGCAAATGATTGGAAGTACTACAGAAACCTGGTTTCCAACTTTTCTGTGTTAAGACCTTCTGAGGCAATTTTTGTGATTAGGATAGTAATTGATATATTATTTGCAATAGTACTCGGTATATATGTTTACCCAACATGTTGGAATATTGTTATTTACAATTCATTCAAAAACTTTAATGTTGCTTTATTCTTTTTTCTACTTCCTTCTGTACTTTTGAACATAAATTTCTAATTTTGGGTACTACATTTATCAAAGTATGCTGTTACAGCTGATGCAATCAGTGACAAAAATCTTTTTGCACCCTTATGAAAGATCTCTTATTGAGTTGACATTTGGGGATGGAAACTATGAAGAGGTAGCTAAACTATTTTCAATTAATTATTTATCTTTTAACAGGATTTGTTGTTACATAATGACTTTTGAATGTGTTTATGCAGGTTCTCAAATCTGTGGATGCTCTAAGGAAGAAGCTGGTATCTGTTGGAAAAGAACATGCTTCTCTTTGTGCTAAGGTTAGCCTCTAGGCTCAGAACTAAAGCTAGTTCATTCTCTAGTGGGAATGCTCCTAATTTTTGGATTGAGTGAAATCAAAGTGTGGTACTGCTTGGTTGAAATTATTGACAAGAACATGTTTTTGTGCATGTTTTGTCAATGTCTTTCTCTTTTCTGTCTTTCTCTTTGTTCTCCTTTGATGTGCTTGAAGGCTAACTACTTAATACATGATAAATTTAATGTGCAAATCTTATTTAAAAATAAGTAAATAAGTTGTGTTGTAAGTGCATATTATTTGATTTCGTGCAGTCTACATCTAAGCAGGAGGCAGAGGAACGATTGATTGAGGTTAGTATACATGTTTGGGTAGCATGCAGTCACATCTGACAAAGTTAATAAAAGTGTAAAGGATTCAGTACCAGCTACATAACCCCACCTTGCTTTAAACAACATGCATGCGCTAAATAAAGACAGCTAATCAAGCTTCATATCCAATTCAGATATTATCTTCTTCTTGTTTTCAGAATATACTTGTATAAAATATACTTCAGCTTGAAAAGGGTCCTATAAAATCTCTCTGGAGTTCAAATAGAATCATTTTTATGTAATGATATGTTTTGTCTCAAGCATAAACTGCTGCTCTCTGTCACTCTTTGCGATGATCACCAATTCCTCTGTCATTGGATTCATATTCTATGTAGTATCTTTAATTTATTGATGCCATTGGAGTCAACAAATGGCCCTGATGAAGCTCATATACTTAGTGGTTCCGGTGATTGAAATGCTTATGTATAGCAGGTAGAGTTTCTTCTCAAATTAAGTGGTTTTGTTTCCATTTGGTCTATTGCGATTTATAATCTAAATATTTGATGTCAAACGAGGAGAACAAGCCTCATTTTGATCCTGTCATGTTGAAAAAGTTATGGTGAAGAAGTTACAGCAGTAGATTAGGACATACTAGTTCATTTTTCATATTTCACAGAAATTGTTATGCATTGAATTTCGCTTTGCAGACATTTGAATCATATTTAACTTCTTTTGCAGGAGCCCATTTGAGGCAGGGAAGATGCAACTTCTTAGATGATTTCACAGTTAGACCAGTAAGGTTAGAATAGTCTTATAGATTGCAAAATGTCTTTAGCTTCTTAGAGGTGGGATTGGAAAATGCTTATTTTGGCAACTTTAGAGAATCTTGGGATCCTTATTGCTCTATTTTATTTTGTTATGACAATTGATGATGTAATGGTTTTGCATGTATTGTATCATAGACTAATACTTAGTCAATTTTGGATTCACATAATCTATTGTTTAGGCATATAGTTTGTCTAATTCGGTAAGTGCAGCTTGCATAAAAGTTTAGTATTTATCTGATCCTTGCCATATTGTCTTGAAGATTAGCATTATTGATAAAAATCTTGAATGATTTTATCACTCTGCTATTTAAGGGGAATTGTGAGCAAGGATGATGAGAGTGGTAAATTGCTTCTCTTTAAGTTTTCCTATTGAATGCAAGTTCAATGGACAATGTTTCTTGTATTTTTCTTGTGTTAAAAAGTACTGAGATGCGTGAATTCATTATAGTGTTTTATATGAGTTAAAAAGTCTACAATAGCTAGGCAAGAGTCAAATACTTGTGAGTGCTTGTTTTAACTCTTGAGTGATTGTTTGCATGCAGTTAACCCCAAGACTTGGGCAATAAACTCTTACCTCCTTCTTTAATCTAGCCTTAATCCTATTGCATCACTTTCATAAAATTTGTGCTCAAATCGGTAAGTTATAAATATTTATTATTTGGATGCATTGTTTTTGCTATCTAGGTGTTCTTGTATATATATATACACATATAAAATCATATTTCTAAAAATAAAAAATATATAATACGTGTCGGCCTTAATTCTAAATTAAGGCCGACACGTATTATATATGTAGATACTTACATGTCGGCTGAAAAACGACACAAACAAGTTTTATGTGAATGACACATATTTATTTCGCAGCACAATAAATGTCGGCCAATAAATGACACAAAGAAATCTTATGTCACAAATTTGTGTCACTCGGTGAATGACATTTAAGGGTGTCACCTTCTAGATGACACAAATGAATTGATATATGTGTCGTTTAGGGACTGACACTAGGTTATGTGTCACTTACTAGCAGACACATATTTGGTAGAAACCGACACGTAATGGCAAATATTTACTCCATACATGTCTGTTTCTGAATGATGCATATGTTATATTAATATGTGTCGGTTTGACCAAGTGACACATATAGGAATATGTGACAGGTCAATTTATGTTGCACGAAAACCGATATATATAGTCATATATGTCATTTTATTGTAACGCTTTCAGTAACTTTAGTCATTAGAAATAGGGGGTTTCATGTAATCTGTGTAGATGAATTGATACAAGAATGAGGCTTTTTGCTTTGTGTTTTGATGTTCTTGAAATTACATATTGTTGCATTTGTTTACGTTATGTAATAGTTTCACTGTATTTTTATTACATGCAGGAAATATGGTGCTTTTTACTCTTAATATTCACATTTTGAATAGTGTTTATGAAATGCTATACGTAGATCCTGATATGTGTAGTAAGATAGTGCTTTTAAAGGAGTCTTTGGGTAGTTGCAACTATCATTAAACTGTAGTGCATGAACAATATAAGGTTATGGCAAGGTTGCCATGATCAGGGGGTAGTTTAGAAATAATGGATGACATTGACTGAGAATTGTTATTTGAGTTGTTTAAGCCTAGGGCCATCTACAAAATGCATATTAATATTGATCCCATACCTTTGGAAACAGTACATACCCTATTACTTGGCCAAAGTAAACCAGAACTTTACATATCAGACCTAATAGACCCCACTGGAGCATAACACACAAGTCTCTTCCAACTTAACATCAGACATCATCCATGATATCCATGGGTTTGAAGGTGAAATGGAATTAGAACCTAACCTAAATGAGCCAATAAATGAACTTAGCCAACATAGAAAGGGTGAGATGAGTGATTCAGCTTAGGGATAGCAATTTGACCCGCTAGGTCTGCGACACCGGTGTGACCCATATAGACAAGTCGCACCTCATTGATGGTTAGGGGTAGGTTTGAAGCAGAAGATATATTGTCCCACCCAGGTCGAGTCGAACTTCTAGCCTCGTTTGCCCCACCTCATATAATTTGTAAAATTTTTAAGGACAACTTGTATTCCAAAAATTTTCAAAAATGTTTGGGTTCGTTTTTAGACTCTAAAATTTTTATATGTTAAAATAGACATCTTAAAGGTTATATAGAATTTTGTTTCACTTGAAAATTCACAGTATTTGATTTTTCGTGAATTTTTTAATTTTGCTGCCTAATTTTAGAAATTTTAGCAGTTTTTTTAACATGTCTAGGTTTATATGAAAACTGTTATAACTAATAAAATATCTTATAAAAATGATTCTTCTATCTTGTTATAAGCTCAAAAATTTTTCAAAACAAAAATTTATTTTCCTCAAATTAAAGGTTTGTATGATTTCTCATGAATTTTCAAAATTTGAGCAGTACACTTGGAATTCCTTTTTTTGGAAATAGAGCATGGAAAGCGAACCGATTGTGATTGGGTTGTACTTCACAAAAAATTTTCATTTTTGGCATGTGTAATTTTTTATGTGTCTTCCTCAAATCTCAAAAAGATCATGATTTTTGAACCTTTGTATAAATTGTTATGATATTTTGAAACTTATTGTTTAAAATACAAGTCTGCTAGATAGAATTTGAGAGTTGGCAAAACTAAGTTGTTTTAGGGGCTTCATGACTTATCTAATATTTTTAATGGGGTTTAATATATGTTTCTAAATCTAAATTATTTCTACAAATTTTTGTAAAATTTGGAACAAGCATCAATTGTCTAAAAATTATCCAATTAAGTGTGTACAGTATTGGGATAGTAATATGGTTTCCTCAACCAATGTGTTCGATAATTTTTATATAAACTTTTTGATAATTTTAGCTTGAGATAAATTTCACTGAAGTACCAAGTAAGTGAGCTAGAATTTTATTTCATAATATTTAACTACATCTATGTCAATGTTAATATAAAATTAAAGCAACAATCATACAATATTTAAATATCAATGAACCGCTTCTCTATTGGTTTGTACATTTAAATATTCTCAAAATCAATATTTAATTTTATTTAAATGGATTTAATTGCACTTATGTTACTTTCTACTTCTTTTCTTCCTTAATTTCATTTTAATTTTATATATGTTGTGATAGTTTTTTTTAGGTAAACATTGTCTATGTCACAACAACAAGTGGAGATATCAAACACCTAAATCTAAGTGGTGGCATTATTTATTGTTTACTTGCTAACACCAAGTTGGGATTGGAAATTTGAAATAATTTTATTGTTGTTAGCATGTTTACTTGGAGTATTTGTTATGGTTGACAACCATGTACTTATTGATTTTATTTGTTAAATTGTTGTATTGGAATAATATGTATGATTTTTTTTTAGTTTGAATAGATATATTATTTTTATGATTTTTTTTAAAATTAGTTATAGTTATATGTGACATGTTTATATATATTTTAATTTTTGATTAAACATGAGATTGAAAAAAAAAATGTAATTAATATAAGGGCGGGGCAGGATCTGTTGAGTTATTCTTTGCCCCACCCCACTTTTCCCTGGAGGCAATGAGGTAGGTTGGGGCAAAAATTAATTCAGTGGGGTAGGGTTGGAGACCTACTGACCTAAGCCCACCCTGCCACATTGCCATCCCTAATTCAATAATGATAATGACCTCCTTGAGCACATTAGGGGCCTACTAGATAAGAATCATCACTATAGTTATGATGAGGGAAATCCTGGCCAGCACAGAATGGGTGAGGGGGTTGAGGGTTATGATGAGACATGGAATCGTGGGAAGAGGGTAGTTAGTGATGGATTAGAGGGGTAGCAATCAGATGACGATGACTATTTAGGCAATGACAGTGAAGATGATGGACCAATAGCTAGGATGACTAGGAATATTAAGAGAATACCATTTGTCCACTCTTGGGTAGATAAGGATTTTGATTTCAATGTTAAAAATATATTTAGAAAAATAGATGAATTTAGAGTTGCATTGAAAGACTACGCAATATCGACTGGGTGCAATATTAAAAGAGTCGAGTGCACAAAATAGAGTGACAGCTAAGTGTTTACTTGAGGGGTGTCAGTGGATGATTCATGCTTCCAGGTTATCAAATGGTTGTAGTTTCATGGTGAAAATAGTAACTAACAAGCATTCCAGTGAAAGAACTGACAAAACTAATGAAGCAACATTTGGATGGATTGCAAAAATGTTTATAGACACCATTAGGGTCATTCCATAAGTCAAGGTCAAACATTTAGATACTGAATTAGAAAAAAAAAAGGTCAAGGTGAATAAGCAAGGATTATATTGGGCAAAAAAGAAATTAGCAATCGAAAAGTTGGGTGAAGATCATGCTAAATTTTCTACACTACTTCATAAATATGCAAACCAGGTCTTGGAAACTAATCCTGGTGCTATTACACAAATTATGGCTGTGGTCACTCCCATGAACCAGTGTTTAAGAGATTTTTCTTGTCCTTTCCAGCCCAAAAAATAGGATTTGTTAGTGGTTATAAACTTTATAAGGGATGATGGCTACCATTTTAAAGGGGTTTTTGGAGGAGTCCTCCCTTCTATAGTAGTTTTAGATGCCAACAATGGCATTTTTCCTTTGGCAGTACTGGTGTGTAAAGGTTAAAACACTGAGAGTTGGACCTTTTTTTTTGCAAAAACTCTGGGAATATATGGGTGGGGGGCAGAATAAAGCAGTCACTTTCATGAGTGAGAGGCAAAAGGGTTTGTTGAAATCTTTGAAGGACACATAGACTAATTCACACAACAGGTTTTGTGTAAGACGTGTATGCCAATTTCAAAAATAAATGTTATAGTGCTCACTTTTGGATGGCTAGTAGGGCCATAAACAGATGGCACTTCAATTTTGTGATGAATGAAATTAAGAGCCTCGATGAAGCAGATTCTAACTACCTACACAATATCCCTGCTAGCTTTTTGTCTAGGCATGCATTTAAGGATGATTTGAAATATGATTATGTACCTAGCAATTTAAATAAGTCTTTTAATAGCTAGTTAGGTGGTTAGGTAAGAACAGAGGTAAATTAGTATTCAGGCTTTTAGAATATATTAGGAGGAAAGTCATGACTAGGTTTCATGAGAGGGCAGAAGATGCATTGAGTTGGAAGTCTAATATGCCACCAATGATAGGAAAAAATTAGAAAAATTAAGGTAAACAAGGGAGAAACCTAAGGCTTTTATGTATTAAACAACATGAGTATGAGTTGCTTGATGTGGACAGGTCTCATTTGGTCAAGCTTGATGAGTGGGCATGTGAGTGTGGGGCATGGCAAATCAGTGGAATACCTTGTAAGCATGTAGTGGCATGCTTGACAAGGAATAGGATGGATTCACTTAATTAAATTTGTGCTTACTTTAAGAGATAGGCTTATTTTGAAACATATAGTATGATTCATCTTATTCCTGATCAATATGTTAGAGAAGAGGTACAATATCAACAATTAAAGCCTCTAAACTTTAAAAGGCAGTCTAGAAGGCCAAAAGGGGCTAAGCAAAGAGAACGAAATGAACAACCCAGGTACAAGAGATCTTTTCAGTGACTTGCACCATCTGTGGTCTCATTGGGCATAATAAGAGAAGCTATAACTAGTTCCAATGGTAGACCCTTACTTGTATTAGTAACAATTTTATTCACTTTACATCATTAAATTCTTTTAAGACTGTTAAATCTCTATATAAGAATTTAGGATTGTGTTCGTATTAGATACATATTTGATTCTATCTTTCCTATTTTATTTCCTCTTATTGTACTATATATATGTACACCTATTTACAATGGAAGACACATAAAAATATTTTTCCTAAATTCGTTTCTACCTCTCTCTGTCAACATGGTATCAGAGCCTAACATCGTTCCACCAAATTTATCATACATTCCATAAACTCTAAACACAGTTACTGTTCGTTACTGTTTCTCGACGGAGTTACTGTTCATCACCGGCCACCAACGCATCACCCATCACCGAATACATCAACTTGTAGATCAGGTCGTCCCCATCATTCTTCCCTTCATCACCGTCCCCAGAATCTCACCGGAAACCCTTCAAATCACCAAAAAGACCGTTTGTCATGTTACTGTTCATCAACCTTAACCTTTTTGCCTTAGCCAAATCAGCTACCTCCGGTCAGCAGTGACAATCACCGCCTGCACGTCTGAGATCGCCGGTCGTCAGCGATCAAAAGCCCTCTGTCTCCGCCGAAAAAATCTGTCGAAAAAAATTTCGATCACCGAAAAATCTGCTGTTTGGTTCAAATATGGCCGGAAATCACTCTATTAAAGTCACTGGTCAATGGTGAACAAAACCTCTCGGTCTGTGTTAAAAAAAAAAAGTCTGTCGAAAAATTTTTTGGGTTGCCGGAAAAATTTTTCGATTGTCAGAAAACTGCAGTCTCACCTGAATCTGATTGAAAAATTGTGTTTGAGGTTTCCATGGCTTCTCAACTGTCCTCTAATCCTCCTGGAGTTGGTGGTTCCATCACAGCCGTCAAATTGAATGACTCTATTTACAAGTTATGGACAAAAGCAGTAACCAAATATTTGATTGGCCAAGGGAAACATAATTATCTTACACAAGATCCTCCATCGTCTGATTCAAAGGAGTGTGCTAAATGGATTCAGGAAGACAATTTGATTACTATATGATTGTGGAACAGTATGGAGCCATCACTTGTAGCAACTGTGATGTGGGTTGATACTACAAAAGAGTTGTGGAATTCCTTCAAGACAAGTTTGGCGACTCTCAAAATGTCTCTAATATTTTTTATGTTTACTCTACCTTATTTTCTTGTCAGCAAGGTGCTAGAACGTTAAGTGAATATTTAGGAGAAATCGAAGGATTAATGGTGAGCTTAACTCTTATCATCCTGTTACTACTGATGTTGAGACATTACGTAAATAACGAGAAGAATTATTTGTTGTTAAGTTCCTGTCTAGCTTAAATCCTATCTATGAAAGTGCTAAGAATAGTATCTTAACTGAGAAAGATCTCCCAAGTCTTAAAACTGCATATGCTCGACTCCAACGGTTACCCACCTCTCAACATAATCAGGAAGCCTCTGCCTTAGTTGTGTCTGGTAGTCAAGGCAGAGGATCCTTTTCTGGACGGAGTAGAGGGCGTGTTAGAGGTCGAGGTGGAAGAGCTCCTTGTTCCCATTGTGGTAGACTTAATCATCCTTTAGAAAAGTGTTGGGATAAGTTTGAAAAACATGAATGGGCAAATCAAAGCTCTGAGGAGCGTCTTTCCGTTGGTAATTCATCTAACTCTCATGCTCCACCTTCTGCGCAGTCTGCTCAGAAATCTGAAAGTCAACCAGTCGGTGAGCCTTCTGCTTCCTTAGTCCAAACAGGTAGGTCCACTGCCTTATTTTCTTCTTGAAAATCACATCATTGGATTATAGACTCTGGAACTTCTTCTCACATGACTGGTAATGATTCTCTTTTTAGTTCATTTACCCCTTCTAACAAACAGTTATAAGTCGTTCTTGCTGATGGTTCTAAAACCCAAGTATAAGGGCCTGGAACCATTCGTACATCTAGTTTCCATTTATCTTCGGTGTTACATGTTCCTAGATTTCCCATTAATCTTTTATCTGTTAGCCAGTTAACCAAGAATTTAAATTGCTCAATCACTTTTTTTCCATCCTATTGTATTTTTCAGGATCTTGGTACAAAGAAGATGATTGGTGACGGGCATGAAAAGAATGGCGTTTATCACTTGTTTGAAGCACTTTCGTCCTCTCATACAGCTCTTGCTTCATCTGTCGCCCCAGAAAAAAGGCATTATCATTTAGGTCACCCTTCAAATAAGTTGCTTCAGCATATGGGTTTTTCTAGTCCAACTCAAATTGAATGTGAGTCTTGTCAGTTAGATAAACATTCTCGTTTTTCATTTCGTAGTCGAGTTAATAAAATTAGTGACCAACCGTTTGCATTGGTTCACTCAGATGTATGGGGTCCTTGTCGAGTTACCAACAGTCATGGGTTTAAATATTTTATATCCTTTGTGGATGATCATTCTAGAGTTACTTGGTTGTATTTGTTAAAAGATCGATCTGAGGTCCCTAGTATGTTTCAAATGTTTTACAATGAAATAAAGACTCAGTTTGGTATTTCTATTAAAGTTTTACGTTCTGATAATGCTTTAGAATATACTTCTTCCTCGTTATCTACTTTTTGTAGCACTAATGGGATCTTACATCAAACATCATGTGCTTACACCCCTCAGCAGAATGGAGTTGCTGAGCGAAAAAATAGACATTTGTTAGATGTGGCTCGAACTCTGTTATTTCATATGAAAGTCCCATCAAAATATTGGGGAGAAGCTTTACTTACCGCCTGTTACCTCATTAATCGGGTTCCTTCTTCTGTCCTTAATTTTCAGTCTCCATACTCCATCTTATTCCCTAATCAACCTGTTTTTCCTCTTCCTCCTCGTATTTTTGGTTGTGTTTGTTTTGTCCATCTTCATAGGGTTTCTGATAAACTGTCTCCTCGATCCACCAAATGTATTTTTCTTGGGTATTCTAGAACTCAGAAAGGTTACAAATGTCTTGACCCTTGCTCGGGAGAAACTTTTGTCAGTGTAGATGTCACCTTTTTTGAGTCCACACCATATTTTTCATCGAGTGGATTTAGCTTTGATACTGGTCTAGTTGATCCTCCCATACCTGTGTCAGTTCTACCGTGTCCCTCAACTCCACCGCTTCTAGTTTATTGTAGGCGAAAACTATATCAATCACGTGCTACACAAGATGATTCACCGCTCCTTGATCTGCCCGTCAATCAAGCTTCTGCTTCTACTCTAGATCCGAATCCTCCTACAAATGAGTATTCCGATCTTGATCTCCCTATTGCTCTTCGTAAAGGTACTAGAAATTCTCAGAGGTATCCTATCTCTCAGTTTGTCTCCTTTAATGCCTTATCATTGTCTGCTCGATCCTTTGCTTTGTGTTTGTCAGTGGTTTCTATTCCTAAAAATTACCAGGAAGCTTTGGCTCATCCTGGCTGGAGGAAAGCTATGGAAGATAAGATGTCAGCTCTCTGTGATCGTGGTACATGGGAGTTACAAAAATTACCAGCCGGTAAAGAAGTGGTTGGTTGTCGTTGGGTCTTTGTTATCAAATATCATCCTGATGGTACTATTGAACAATTAAAAGCTCGTCTTGTTGTCAAAGGGTACACTCAAACTTATGATGTTGACTATGGTGAGACTTTTTCTCCTGTTGCCAGACTCAATTCAGTTCGTATTCTCATTTCCCTCGCTGTGTTTTTTGGCTGGCCCCTCTTCCAGCTAGATGTCAAAAATGCCTTCTTGTATGGTGATTTACACGAAGAGGTTTATACGGAGCAACCACTTAGATTTGTTGCTCAGGGGGAGTTAACCAACTCTGTTTGTAAGTTACAGAAGGCTATTTATGGTCTGAAGCAGTCACCTAGGGCCTGTTTGAAAAATTGAGTGGCGTTTTGGCTTCGATCAACTTCTCTCGTTGTCAATCTGATCACTCAGTATTTGTTAAACATACAAGATCAAGTATGATTATACTTGTAGTGTATGTAGATGATATCATTGTGACTGGGAGTGATTCTAATGGCATAGAAGAAGTGAAAAGACATCTAAAAACACATTTTCAAACAAAAGACTTGGGGCAACTCAGATACTTACTTGGAATTGAAGTTTTGAGGAGTAAAGAAGGTATCATTTTGTCTCAGAGAAAGTATGTGCAAAACTTACTTGATGACACAGGTATGTTAGGATCTAAGCCAATAGAGACCTCTATGGATCCCAATGTAATATTGGATGATGACAGCAGTCCAGATTTTGAAGATAAGAAAAGATATAGAAGTCTTGTGGGAAAGTTGATTTATCTTATTATCACTAGACCTGATATTACTTTTGCAGTAGGAGCAGTTAGTCAGTTTATGTAAAATCCGAAGAAGATCCATTGGGAGGCGGTATGTAGAATTCTACGATATCTAAAACAGTCCATTGGTAAAGGAATTCTTTACAAGAAAGGTAAAGAGTTGGACATTGTTGGGTATTCTGATGCTGATTAGGCTGGATCCAAAACTGATAGGAAGTCCACAAGTGGATATTGTGCCTTCTTGGGAGGCAATCTAGTGACTTAGAGAAGCAAGAAACAAAATATAGTTTCAAGATCTAGTGCAGAGGTAGAATATCGTGCTATGGCTCATACAACATGTGAGATTATGTGGGTCAAGAATTTCTTAACTGAGATTGGAATTGATTTAAAAAAGCCATCAAAAATGTTTTGTGATAATATGGCTGCAACATATATTGCTAGCAATCCAGTTTTTCATGAAAGAATTAAACATATCGAAGTAGATTGTCACTTTGTTCGTGAGCCTGTAATGAGTGGAGGGATTATCACTCCTTATGTTAAGTCTGAAGACCAAATTGGAGATCTTTTTACCAAGGCAGTTCATAAAGGAGTTTTCCTTCATCTATGTTCCAAATTGGGCATCGAGAACATCTATACTCCAACTTGAGGGGGAGTGTTAAATCTCTATATAGGAATTTAGGATTGTGTTCCTATTAGATACATATTTGATTCTATCTTTCCTATTTTATTTCCCCTTATTGTACTATATATATGTACACCTATTTACAATGGAAGACACACAAAAATATTTCTCCTAAATTCGTGTCTACCTCTCTCTCTCAACAAAGACTTTACTCCTAAGACTGTTTATTTTTACTTTCCAGGGAAGAAGAACAAAACCTACTACTGAGAGAGGAGTTTTTAGAGGAAGAGCTTCTACATTTGAGGTAATAAACTATCCATCTACATATTTTAAAGTAAACTGTTTACACTTAACCATTTAATTTTAACCAAACTTCCACTTAGTCTAGGTCGGAAGCACTTCAGGTAGCACTTTAGTTGCAACTTCTGCTACAAGAAGAGCTGCCATAAGAACTACAAGAACCCAATTTGGAGAGAGAACTACTACTGGTAGCGAAGGAGTTACTACTGGAAGAGGATTTCCAAATAGGAAAGGACTTGTTGGAACTGCTAGGGAATTGGGTGGTGGGAGAGGATCTGCTACTGTTGTTGGGAGAGGTCTTAGGAGCGGCTTTTTGACAAACGTGACTACTAAAAGAGGTGTTGATGCTTCCTCTCAACCATGATATATTTGTTCAGCATATTTTGCCTTTTTTGTTGTCATTTTGCCTTATTTTGGATGCTTACTTGGCCTTGAACTATTGGTTGATCCATTTACAGCTTTTGGATGTTGATTTTTTATGTTTTGGTCTAAACACAAGCAAGTTAATGAATGTATGATCTAATTTTGGCCAAAACATTTACATGGAAGTTTATGCAGTGCAATTGCATACTTGTTTGCATGGTAATTGAATGAAAAATACAAACTTCCATTTGTGTTGTTTTGCTTTTTACATTTGCTATTCAACCTTACATAATACATATCAATTGATCCATTTTCAGCTTGTGGATGTTGATTTGTTATGTTTTGGTCTAAACACTGATAGGTGTCTATTTATGTATTACTTTCATATCAATTTGTCCATGTTTCTTTGCTATATTCCTTGGTATTTTTATGATTTTGTGTGGTTTTGATGTTTGTAGGAGTTTTGGAACAACTTGCACAAAAATGGAGTAAAACCCTTCATTTTCACCTCTGACAGTCAACCATCTTCTCGGATTTTATTGTATTGATATACAATGAACCCGATGACATGTTATATACCGTTAGAAAGCTCTCGAAGTCTATTTTCTAGAGAAATTTACGATTCATGAATCCATTCAGTGTACCAAATGTTATAATCAAAACAGTGTGAGAAGTATAGAAATGTAATTCCACAAATCACTGTAGCATGTATAATACGGGACACTGTAGCAGCTTACTGTAACAGAGTATTTAAACACATTTTAGGGTTTTATTTTCATAACTTGAAGAGGGGAGAACGTGGTGGAGGCTGAAGCTCTGGAATTCTTTCATCTCTTGGAGTTCTTGAAGGAGAAAGGAGGCTTGGAAAGAAGAAGAACTACAATCCAAAGAGAATTACATCAAATTTGCTAAGTTTTTCCCTTCCCTTTCATTTTCTGGAATGTCTCCATGTTGTATTGTATTTACCACGTTCTTAAACATGTGTAACTGAATCTGAATTGGTTGAGGGTGATTTCAAAGCCCTGATATGATTTTTGTGAGTTAATTGTGTAAGAAGTTGTTATCCAATTCTCTAATTGAAGTTGCTTGTATTTTCCCATATCTAATGCTTATGATTGCTTGCTGATTGTATTTGGGGTGGCCAACTGAATATAATCTGGTTGTTGTCTATTGCTAGATTAGAATCTTGATCCGTAATTGTCTTGAATTTCCAATCATTAGTAGCAAAATTGTGATCAGAGATTGCAATTGGAGAATATAACCTAAGTTAAATAATCCGAGCTTGTGTGTTTATTGCTTAGATCAACCTATCTTTCTTATCGTAATGCATCCATTGAATTAAATTTAGAGAGCTTGTTCTACGTTGTTTAATGGATAGAGATTAAATAAAGAGCCTGTTTTATTTAACAACAAATTAAGGAAAGATTGGGATAACAGAGCTTATTGTTATCTACGGTTGATAATTTTAATGGTGTAATTGGATGATAATTCTACAATTAATTCGCAAATCCATATCTTGTGGTGGAGAATGATCCCTTAACCAGATTTCTATCATTGATTAATTCCCATTTCAATTAAGTTTGCATTGTGTTATTCATTAATTACCATCGTATTCAGTTTTTCATCTAGTTAATCAACCAACAAAACCCCCCATTTAGTTAATTGTTGCTGGAAATAACAAATTCAATTAGAATCAATCCTCGTGGGAACGATATCTTACTTATCACTTTATTACTTGTGCGACTAGTATACTTGCTAGTTTCGAACGCATCAAGTTTTTGGCGCCGTTGTCGGGGATTGATTTTTTGATCGATTTGTTATTCTGTTTTATTGTTAGTTCTAGATTTTTATTTCTCATTGTTTTGTGTTTAGGCTTTTATGTCCGAGGGAGAAGCGGATCAGCGACTTAAACGAATTAAGGAGTTTCTCCAATCCTTGAATTTAAGACTAAATCGGTCAATTTCAACTCCACCTCCAGAATTTGACCTTGCACGACATACTTCCCTTCCATCTTCTTACATTTCAATCAAATCTGAATCAGAAGTAATGGCGATGCAAAACAATCAGACTCTTAAGGAGTTAGCGGCTCCAATTATTGATCAACAACCGCTGTGCATAAATCCCAACCTTGAGGTAGAATTTGAGCTTAAATCTGCACTAATTCGTCTCTTGCCTACATTTCATGGTTTTGCAGGAGAGGATCCTATCAAATACCTCAGAGAATTTCATGTGGTATGCTCAAGTATGAAGCCAACTGGCATGTATGAGGAGCAAATAAAATTGAGAGCTTTCCCATTCTCATTAGCATATTCGGCGAAAGATTGGCTATACTATCTACCATCGGGTACCATCACCACATGGAATGAGATAAGTAAACTCTTTTTAGAGAAATACTTTCCCACTTCGAAAGCTATAAACATTAGAAAAGATATTAGTGGCATTCGACAACACAATGGAGAATCACTTCATGAATATTGGGAGAGATTTAAAAGGTTATGTGCTAGCTATCCAAACCACCAAATTAGTGATGGACTTCTAACTCAATATTTCAATGAGGGTCTCTTACCAATGGAAAAGAGTATCATTGATGCTGCTAATGGTGGAGCACTAGTTAATAAAACACCGAATGTTGCAAAATGTTTGATTAGTGACATGGCAACGAACTCCCAACAATTCAGCAGCCAATTTGAGCCACAACTACCAAAGAGAGTAAATGAGGTAAGTACTTCAAACATTGAACATCAACTTTCTGAACTTACCACTCTTGTAAAAAAATGGCTGTAGGACATATGCAGCAATCTTATGCATGTGGAGTATGTTCTACCATGGACCATCCAACCGACATGTGTCCAACTTTGCAAGAAGGAGATACATAACAAGCCAATGTCATGGGTGGATTTCCAGGACAACCAAGGCAAAGGTATGACCCTTTCTCCAATACTTACAATGTTGGATGGAGAGATCACCGTAATTTAAGATATGGGAATCGTCAACCAATCGCCCCAAATGCCATACCAAATCGATCACCAGGTTTCAATCAACCAAGAGTGCAGCAACCATTTCAAGCACAACCACCACCAATACGAGAACCAGCACCACAACCAGCTCCACAAAATTCAGGTATGTCTCTCCAGGATATTGTTAAAGCACTTGCCACTAACACAATACAATTTTAGTAGGAAACTAGGGCAAGTATCCAAAACCTGAAAAATCAAACGGGACAATTGGCCAGCAACATGAGCAAATTTGAGAGTCAAAGCTCCGAAAAATTTCCTTCTCAGCCAATGATCAATTCAAGAGAAAATGCTAGTGCTGTAACTTTGAGAAGTGGAAAGCAATTAGAGATTCCACCAAAGAAATCACAAGCTGATGAAGGGGATGAAACCATTCCCACCATGAATAAAACATCATCTTCTAAGGTAAATCCTAAAACCCATATTCCTTCATATGTTACTCCTCCACCTTTTCCTAGCAGATTTGCAAAATCAAAGAAGGAGGAACAAGAACAGGAAATCTTGGAAACTTTTTGCAAGATTGAGGTAAATATACCACTTTTGGATGCTATAAAGCAAGTGCCTCGTTATGCAAAATTTCTCAAGGAGTTATGCACCAACAAGAGAAAGTTGAAAGGAAATGAGAAAGTAAGTGTGGGGGAAAATGTTTCGGCTATACTACAAAGAAAAATTCCTCCGAAATGCAAAGATCTAGGTACGTTTACCATTCCATGCACCATTGGTAGAACCAAGTTTGAAAGAGCTATGTTAGATTTAGGAGCATCTATAAATGTCATGCCATATTCTATTTATGCTTCTTTAAATCTTGGACCTTTTGCGAAAACTGGTATTACCATTCAGTTTGCTGATCATTTTAATGCATATCGCAAAAGAGTTGTGGAAGATGTGATTGTGCAGGTGAATCAATTGGTTTTCCCAGCAGACTTCTATGTCCTTAAAATAGAGGATGAGACATCTCCTAATCCAACTTCAATTCTTTTAGGGAGACCATCCTTGAAAAATGCTAGAACCAAGATTGATGTTCATGATGGCACTTTCACCATGGAGTTTGATGGCAAAGTGATCCGTTTCAATAATTTCAAGGCAATGAGGTACCCTAGTGACTTGCATTTTGTTTTTGCAGTTGACATTATTGATTCTTGGCCACAACAATATTTTGAGTTAACTCACAAGGATGGATTGGAAATGGCTATTAGTGAGCACATAGGGACAGAAAATTTCAAAGAATCAAGAAGGTTGATACAAGTGTCCAAAGAAATGGAGGAAGCTATGGCATGCTTAGATGAGACTATAGCTATAATCACAAACAGGTATGATGTTTCGTACATTGAATTGCCTTTATCTAATGAGAAACTTCTTCCTTCTGTGATGAAAGCCAAAACCTTGGAGCTAAAGCTACTTCCAGATTATTTGAGGCATGTGTTTTTAGGTAAGAATGATTCTTTGCCAGTTATAATAGAAATGGGCCTTGTACCACTACAAGAAGAGAAACTCGTCCAAGTACTTAGAGATCACAAAATAACTATTGGGTGGACGATTGCTAACATACAAGGCCCAGCCATATGCATGCAACAATTCTTGTGGGAAAAAGGATCCAAGCCCACTAGAGAAGCACAGCGGAGATTAGACGCTGCCATGATGGAACCAACGTCGGGTTGAGGACGTTAAACCAAGTGCTTATTGGAAGGCAACCCAATATTTTTGAAAAATAAATAAAAAAAGAAAAGAAAAATAAAATAAGGTAATAATGATCAATTTTTGTGTCTCAAGGAGATTCCTTTCGTAGACCATCAAATTGACCAGGTTTTATCTCTCTTTGCCATCTGTCTTATTTGTTTTTATATTTTTTTTACTTGTTTTTTTGTTTGCTATCGTGTTGTTATCTCTTTTATGTGTCTTTAGTTTCGTTTCTGCTCTTTTCTTTTCCTTTGTTTTGTTTAATTTGATTATTTCGTACTTCGAACTCATTTGTGTAGCAGCTTGAGGAAACATTCAAACGGGAGTCGAAGCCATTGCCCAAAGGTTTGAAACGTGCATATCTGGGAGAAGAACAAACTCAATCGCATTATCGGTAATATCTCTCCTTTTCTTCTCTTCAATGGATGCTGATATCTTTCTATCGAACCTTCGTAAATATTTCCCTTCACTTCCTCAAAATGCTGTGTTTAAAATTTATAAAGTACGGATGACTAGACTTTGGGCATTGATGCTCCTAAATGTGCCTGCTGATATCCGATGGCTTATCGAAGCCAAGGTGAGATTGTCCGGTGAGCCGGACATTAATCTCGCAAAATACATGCCTGGTCTAGGAAAGAGCTACTACGCCAAGAGGCGAAGAGCGAAAAGGTTACAAGTATGTTATAAATGTGCTAGATGGAATTGTAACCAGACTTGTCGTTCATTAGGTTTTGTGTCCAGGAATAGAGAAGATAAACTTTCATTTATTAAGAATGGTTTGAGTAATGAGTCGCTGGATAATGTTTTGTTAACTCTCGAGTCACATTCTTGTGGACTTGTTCAGCGTGAATTACTTAATCTATGGACACAATTTCGTGATGAATTGCAGTGTTATAGTCTAGGGAATCTGACTAAAAACGACCCTGTTTGCCAGTTTATAAGAAAACTGGATGGGAAGCAAATCCCCGACTCATAGAAGGCGTTTCAGCCGTTACTGGACGTAAAACCAGAGGAAGATGTGAGCCACAATCACAACTACTTGTATATTTGAATGTGTGTTGTTGTTGTAGAATTTTTTTTCTTGTTTCGTTTGATCTGATTATCAATGTTGTTTTTGTGTTGTTGTTGTTTGTTGATTTTGTTTGTTTTAATTTCAAGTTTTCTTTTGACAAACCATATGACTACCCTATGGCATAAGTACACGTGGGAGATAAGTGTGAAGGTTTTGTCAACCTCCGCCGAAAGTGTATCTTCATTTTTAATGCTTCACGTGGGAGACAAGTGTGGAGGTTTTGTCAACCTCCGTCGAAAGTATATCTCCATTTTTCATGTTTCACGTAGGAGACAAGTGTGTAGGTTTTGTCAAACCTGACCGAAAGCATATCTAATTTTTTCAAATCTTGGGGCGATAAATCTGCATTGAGCAACCCCCACAGAAATTATGTCCACATGTGTCAAATTTGAGAGTTTTATGTGTGTATATATACATTCTGCATATTTTCATATGTCATTCCATAACCTGTCTTGCAATTGAAAAGCATAATACCTAACGTGTCTTACACAAGATTAGAGCACTTGTAGAAATGGATAAAACACCAATTCGGCGATTCCAAAATATATGCGTATTTTGTGGATCGCAATTTGGTAAAGATGGAGAGTTTACAACGGCAGCTCTTGATCTTGGTAGGACATTAGCTGCGAGGGGTATTCATTTGATTTATGGAGGGGGTAGTCTTGGGTTAATGGTGTGTGTGTCGACAGCTGCATCCTTAGGAGGAAGCAAAGTTCTCGGCATTATCCCTAAACCATTAGCTGTACGAGATATCGTAGGCAACACCATGGGAGAAGAGTTACAGGTCTCTAGCATGCATGAGCGTATTGCACATATGGTTGTTAAGTCCGATGCATTTATAGCTTTACCCGGTGGTTATGACACATTAGAGGAGATATTTCAAAATCACCTCTTGGGCACAGCTAAACATCCATAAAAAACCCATTGGTTTGTTAAATGTCAATAACTTTTTTGATGGTTTGTTATCCTTTCTTGATCAAGCTGTAGAAAAAAACTTCATCTCACCGTCGGTGAGGCAAATCCTGGTTACAGCTTCAACTGCAGGGGAGTTAATTGATAAACTACAAGAATTCGTCTATTCGCCTGATCCAACAACGGCTCGGATATATTGGTTTGGAGAAGGCAATAAAAGGCGTAGACTGGATTTAACGCTCCATCTGTAATCTCTATCTATTGGTTTGCTTTGTTTTTGTTTTACTTTCTTTTTAGTGTGTTTATTTGAGATTTTTCATGTCATTTCTTTTGAGTTTTTTTTTTCAGGGTATTTCTTTCGCCCCAGGTAATATTTTCTAATCATGGTTTTTAGCGTGGTGGCTTAAAAAGTTCAATCCTCTTGAAACGCATTCTGGATCTCTTCAATCCATAATGGCTGAATAAGGAGGTTAACTTCTAAACTTTTTAGACCCATTCTAACTGACTTGTTTTTGCTTGCTAGCTTGTTGGACTTTGTTATTTTATGAGTAAGTTTAGTTTTATGTAATTTAGAGTTGTTCTATGTTTTAGTCTTTATGAGTTTCGATTCAAAAAAAATTGTGGAAAAAACTTGAGAATGGCAGAATATGGGGTTTCTTTAACCCTTGAAACGCATTCTCTCTAAATAAATCTGTAGTTTGTTTATTTCATATTATTTGAAGTGTCTTGTTTTGTTCTTTCATAATAAAGGTATATAGGCTGGAAACCTTAAGTCTGCGGGCTACTGGTCCTAAGGATTGTTAAAATATACAATCTTGACTCAGGTGTAACAACGCCACGTACCTCTTTTCTTGCATTTTATGAGTCGATGATAAGATAATGATTGAATTAAAAATAACTCTTGGAAAATGATAAATGATGCATGGATCTGTGTGCTTGAAATGTTTATTGGTTTTCGCTTTGCTTTTGATTCCTTGCGCAACATTGAGTACTGAGCTATTATCACTGAGTTATTTATTCACTTAGAGAAAGTTTATGTAATTTAAATGTTTCTTCAGATTTCAATGAATTCTAGAACTTGTTTGATGGTCACTCGAGGCGAAATCCTAGACTGTGCAACATTGGGGAAATGATTTAGGCCATCTTTGGACCGTTTGAGCCTTAATAGCCAACCTTGACTGAAATTGATCCCTAGTTACCCCTTTGAGCCTCTGTAAGCCTTTTTCTTTGTTAACTCACTAAAAGATTTCCTAACCTCAAATGAATTTGTTCCAACAGTTTATCCCTTACCTATGAGCATGTAGATCATTCACAATTACATTTTGAGCTATGTTCTGGTTTTGGAAAGTTAGAGGAGGTTGGGATGTGTCATGAGCAATGCAAGTGAGTTCTATTGTGTTTGTAAAAAAAAAAATGAAAAAATGAAAAAATGCCAATATGTAAAAATGCCAATCTGTACTTATTGTCCACATACTTACACATTGGGGACAATGTGTTGTTTAAGTGTGGGGGAGGGCAAGTGTAGTAAAAAAAAAAAAAAAGAAGACGAGAAAGAGAAGAAAAAGATATTTATACCTTGAGTGTTCTTAAAAAGAATAAAACAACAAACTATGGGGGTGTAGTTTCTTTTGTGTTATAAAAAAAATTAATAAAAGGAGAGTTCGAGTGTTCTGAATAAGTTTGGGGGAGTCATTTGGTAAATAAGAATGAATTTTTTATGTCATGGGTTTGAGCTCTACATAATCTTGAATGATTTTATGTGTTTGTGGGTGATTTAAGCCTAATTATTATCCTTTATCATACCTTCACCCAAGCCAAACGTTACAAGCTTAATAAAGTCCTACTTGATCCTTCATGTTGTGCTGGTCTACATTAGTGGAGAGTGACTTGAAAATCAGGCCTATGGAGTTCATTTATACACACATCTTCAATATTAAATATGATTCATTTTTATGCATAAACTCATCCGGGTTACAAGTGATTAGGTGAGAATGGCTCTACACACACACAATTGAGGAATTGAAGTGAAGCGAAACTAATCTTTGAGATAAAATTCTTGATCAAGTGCATTATTTTGAAGTTTTCCTTGGGTTATAATTAAGTACAATCTTTGAGGCCTATTTGCAAGATGAAGCATTTGTGTGTTTTAATTTTTTGTTGATTCTGTTTCGGTTTAGTTTTATTTCATATTGTCGTAGTTGCTCGAGGACTAGCAAAGTCTAAGTGTGGGGAATTTGATAAGTGTCTATTTATATATCATTTTCATATCAATTTGTCCATGTTTCTTTGCTATATTCCTTGGTTTTTTATGGTTTTGTGTGGTTTTGATGTTTGTAGGAGTTTTGGAGCAACTTGCACAAAAATGGAGTAAAACCCTTCATTTTCACTTCTGACAGTCAACCATCTTCTTGGATTTTATTGTATTGATATACAATGAACCCGATGACATGTTATATACCGTTGGAAAGCTCTCGAAGTCTATTTTCTATAGAAATTTACGGTTCATGAATCCATTCAGTGTACCAAATGTTATAATCAAAACAGTGTGAGAAGTATAGAAATGTAATTCCACAAATCACTGTAGCATGTATAATACGGGACACTATAGCAGGTTATTGTAGCAGAGTATTTAAACACATTTTAGGTTTTTATTTTCATAACTTGAAGAGGGGAGAACATGGAGGAGGCTGCATCTTTGGATTTCTCTCTTCTCTTAGAGTTCTTGAAGGAGATTGAAGGCTTGAAAAGAGGAAGAACTACAAATCCTAAGAGATTTCATCAGATTTGCTAAGTTTTTCATTTCCCTTTCATTTTCTGGAATTGCTATATATTGTATTATATTTGTATTGTGTCTAAATATGTGTAACTAAATCTGACTTAGTTGAGGGTGATTTCAAAGCCCTTGATATGGTGTTTGTAAGTTGATTGTGCAAGAAATTATTATCCAATTCTCTAATTGAAGTTGCTTGTATTTTCCCATGTTTAATGCTTATGATTACTTGCTGATTGTATTTGGGTGGCCAACTGAATATAATCTGGATATTGTCTATTGCTAGACTAGAAAGCTTGATCCGTAATTGTCTTGAATTTCTTATCATTAGTAGCAAAATTGTGATCAGAGATTGCAATTGGAGAATATAACCTAAGTTAAATAATCCGAGCTTGTGTGTTTATTGCTTAGATCAACCTGTCTTTCTTTCGTAATGCATCCATTGAATTAAATTTAGAGAGCTTGTTCTAGGTTGTTTAATGGATAGAGATTAAATAAAGAGCCTGTTTTATTTAACAACAAAGTAAGGAAAGATTGGGATAACAGAGCTTATTGTTATCTACGGTTGATAATTTCAATGGTGTAATTGGATGATAATTCTACAATTAATTCGCAAATCCATATCTTGTGGTGGAGAATGATCCCTTAACCAGATTTCTATCATTGATTAATTCCCATTTCAATTAAGTTTGCATTGTGTTATTCATTAATTACCGTCGTATTCAGTTTTTCATCTAGTTAATCAACCAACAAAACCTCCCATTTAGTTAATTGTTGCTGGAAATAACAAATTCAATTAGAATCAATCCTCGTGGGAACGATATCTTACTTATCACTTTATTACTTGTGCGACTAGTATACTTGCTAGTTTTGAACGCATCAAACACAGGCAAGTTAATGAATGTATGATCTAATTTTTGGCCAAAACATTTACATGCAAGTTTATGCAGTCCAATTGTAGACTTGTTTGCATGTTAATTGACTGAAAAATACAAACTTCCATTTGTGTTGTTTTGTTTTTTACATTTGCTATTCAACCTTACATAATACATAAGAAAAGATTAATAACATTACATTCAAGATGAACATTTTTTTCAGCATTGCTTTAATATCTTGCACGTCATCCTTTATGACAAAAATCTCCTCTTGTATATGCATGTTAGCACAAACCACTGCATCAAGCTCATCCATATCCGGAACCCATAAAAAATAGTAGTCACAGGTCTTTCTCTAACAAAAGAAGTATAATTTCCCTAGATTTGAATGTGATTCTAAAATCTTTGTGCCAACCTTTTTCCCATAATAGCATATTCTATTCTTGAACTTGATCAACACTCCATTCACCTCAGTTGTTTACGACATGTTAACAGTAGAAAATGAAGAAATAGGTTGGAAAGAAATGCTTACCCAATTGCTTGCCCAATGATGCTTTATATAGACAAATGAATTAGGAATTGGTGGCAATGGAAATGGCTTAAGGAAGCGAATGACTCAACGGATACTATAATAGAGGTCCTATTACATACATAAGGTGCATTATCAGAATCGAATTTGGTCTTCCACAACGACTACTTTGCAGAATCAGAGACATTAAGGGCATACAGCTGAGCAATGGTTGAAGGCAAGGTAAGCAATGATCGCATGCCTTAGCTGAATTGTAACATAGGTTTATTTACGAAAATTATCCATATTCTTAAGGTTATTATAACTTTCGACTTTACTTCAAATTTTTGTATTAAAAAATAGGTTTTTGAGTTTACTGTAGTGTGCCAACAATTAGTCTGCAGTGTGCCAATCTTGTGTCAGAGCAGCATTAAAGTATTTTTAACACGATTCATCCATTCTAACAGTAGAAAAATAACTTGAAAAATAGAGAGTGCAAATTACTATAGAAAGTTCATAATAGATTACTCATGTCTCAGTTAGGCATGTATCACAAGATGAGAACACAATATTCAAAGTGTAGGGGTATTAGGAAGATTAAGAGCATTAGGAAGATGTACTTAATGGATAGAAAATGTTGAAAAAGATAAAATCCTGTATAATATTCATTTGCATATACATTAAGAATGGTTTTATACCAATTGCTAATGCTTCAAATCACAGAGCCAACAAAATTACAACCAAAGAATCAAGTTATCAATTTTATAAACTTGTATTATATTATTTCCATAGTCCATATATTTCCTTATAATGCCAAAATTAAGAGTCAAGAGGCTTGATTTGCAACCTGAAAATAGTTTTTAAATCTCAGTTAATTTCAAAATAATGTTCTAACGAGAAAATCAATTATGCAGTAGCAAGCTTTACTTCCTCCCACTTCCATTTATCAGCCACCAAACAGAAAATAATCACTGTTAGTAGAGGACTAATTTTAATATAATTCTATCAGAGCTGCGATTTCTGTGGGTCACATTGGCATTGTAGAGAAGGGGACTTCAATTGAGGTTCTAGGATTTTACTTTATTAATGTAATTTCTAAATAGGTAAGAGTTTTGCCTTGTGTTGTTGATACTGCTGTTTTTTTTTCCTGGATATGCATGAAGTTTATTCAGTTAATTCTATTTATGTCTTACATTATCAGCCAAGCTGAAGTAATTTCTTTAGCAATTGTTCTTCAAAACTTTGTCTTCATTTTGCCTTTTCCTTTCTCTCCATTAATATGCATATATATATACATATATATATATATGTATATATATATGGATATATATATATATATGGATATATATATATATATATACATATATATACATATATATATATATGGCAACGGGTCTCCCTAAACCGTGGAACCACGGGACCAGAATTGAATGGGACGGTTTTGGGTCCTCTATTAATGGTTCTGGCCAGTTCTAGGTTTATTAAATTAGAATTGTTATGATTCTGGGTCGGTTTTGGGTCTCAATGGACCGTAACTAGAATCGGACCCAGAATCGAATAATACTCATTTAATATTAATATTATTATTATTACTACTACTATTATTATTATTTTACCTATATTAAAAAATAAAATTAGGGTTGTTATTTAGCATAAAGACTCATGGCTACTCATATAGGTTAGGTGTTAGCGTGAAACATATAGGTTTAGAGCTGGCATGGACATTGTGTAATGTAAAAAAAACCAAAGATTTCTAATTCAAAAGCTATTAAACAGTGAAATAATTGATAAGTCTATAGCTAAATGACTTGTCATTGAAGTAGTATACATCAAGGAGAATGACACACCACATTGTAAAAGAAACTCAAAACCTATAGCAACATGGCACTACACTCAATATGCAATCCCGGTGTTCAAGGCCCTCATGGACTCTACCAAAAGCGGTCCCCTTCTTTGTAGACTGCAAAATATAAAAAACAAATATATAAGGGAAAAGAGCTATAATAAACTTATAAAATGAAGTTAGATGCATGTATAATAAAAACTAAGGTTTGCTATATTCTAATTAATAAAACTTCTACCCTTGCTTCAAATGACAAAGTCTACTTAAATTAACGCATAGATAATATCATCATGAAAGAATGAATAAATGAGGCAGCAATTATCAAATCAAATATGTTAAAATAACCCAAATAATCAAATCGAACAAGGCCCCCAGTTTCAGACTTAAAATCTATTGGGAAAAAAACTAAACAAAGAAAAGTTGAAATTTTAGATTCGAAGCAAATGACAACAAGTCGAGTAAGCAAGAAGAAAAGTTTTCCTTTCTCAACAACCAAAGAGAAATAAAAATTAAGAGTTGTTAAATAGATTTACATAAAGCCTAACCACTTCATAGAACTTCTACGCTAAACTCCACTCCATCAGTCTTCGGTCGGTCTTCGCTCTGTATCTGTTCACTGAATGAAAGACAGCAAAATGGAGAGTTTGGAGGATGAATTAGAGAATGGAGTAATCTGGATCTCTCAGTAAGACTGGATGGATATTGGATTGACGAGGGTCTGTTCAGAGACGCAAGGATCATTTACATTAATTGATTTAAAAAATTCAATAAAATTATTTAATTGTCTTTAAAAAATTATGTTGCTAATTTGTGTATCTTATTGTCATTATTGAATTGAAAAGGAAACGATGATAAGGCTTTTTACATGAAAGCCATCCCCCGTGCAAACACTCCAGCACCACGTAAGCAAGATCGAAATTACCAATTTAACCCTCTGCAAAACCCAAAACCCAGAGCATTTATAGCCTCCCACTTTGCGGCCCTGTCAATCCAGCTCCTTCTTCTAGACTTCTCGCCGGCCACAAAGCCTCCGTGCGCCATCCAACGGAAGCTCGCTTTCTTCAGAACTAATTTTCCTTTCAAATTTATTTCCTAATTTAGTATTTCTTTTTCCCCTTCAGAAATTGAAGCAAATAACATTTGGAGCACCAGCAACCAGCCGCTTCGTCACCGCCCAAGGTAAAAACTTTCTGTCATTGTTGTTGGTTGGGGATGTTTTTGCATCTGGGTTTGTTCAGATTCTGGAGATTCATGTTGTTGGTGTTCGCCTTTTAGTCTCTGTTCGGTTTTATAATCAATCATAGATTTTTTCTTATTGTTAATTCTTAGTTTTTCATTGCGTTATAAGACCTCTTATTGTTGTTTAAATCTAGTATTTCGGGGCTGTTAAATTGAGATAATTGGATTGATTTTGTTTTGATATTGTTCGCTCTTTATGGTTAGATTAAAGATTTCAAATTTGGAACCTGTAATGTCATAATCATGTATTAATCAAACAATTAGGAAGGATTTATTGTTTAATGGGTCTGGTTGAAGCTGAAAGGCAGTCACAGGAGTTTCTCTTCTTTTTTAGTAACATCTTTGTCTTATTACTTTTAGATAACTCATTGAGATAGTACTTTCGATCTGGCTAGGGTGCCCCTTTTTTAATATTTTTGCATTGAGATAAAAATAAGAAAGGCTTATGTGAAAACTGAAACTTTAGGGGAAACTTTAGAGGAAACTAACAAGATTTTTTGTTTCAATATTCTTGTACTTAGAGTAGACAAAAAGACGACAAAACTTGAATTAGTAAACTTGGAATTGAACTTTGTTTAGGTAACATAATTCTTAGCAAGTAATGATTTTACAACAATAGTTAAATTCTTGTTTTTTCAAGATTGATTGTTGGGGAATCATTGAGCTTCACAAGAAATCGACATGTAAAAGTTGAAAGGGACATTAAATGAAAGCCAGCTTGCCTGTATTTTTCCATACGCTTTTCACATTGGACATTGACGCATTGGAAGCTGTCTTTTGAAAACCATATTGACAGTCCTGATGAGTGATTGCCATATCTTAAACGAAGAAATTAAAACTTTACATAAATATTTATTACAAACCATAGAGCCTATCCTGAGTGGATGGTTACTTAGTTGCTCGCCAGAGGACTACTGGGACACAACTCTGTACTTCTTTTGCACATCTTCATAATTATTTGAGTGATTTTGGCATGGGTTGATCTTTCATGACGCCCCTCCAATATTCCCCAGGCTCGTACCTTGCATCTATAGTACTGCTAGAAAGCTGTATGTGGAGGAAGAAAGAGAAACAACTTAATTTAATTATTAAACATATAAAAATATTGACTCTAACTTTACAACTGCGATAACATAGATAAGCAGTTCTAATGCTTTAGAGATTTATACACACACGCATGTATATTAGTTTGAACTTGGTTAGTTCCTTGTTTTTCTTAATTATAATTTTCTGACTTAATTATGATCCTCTTGAGCTTCTATTATGTATTGAATCAATGAACAAATTCGGGGATGGATAGATCCAGAGCAACCCCTATGTAAACTTACTGTAAAAGAAATATATCAAGTGAAGTAAGAATGTTGTATTTAATTATTTTGTATTTTGATTGAATTCTTATGGAAGTGTGCATATATCAGAAATTCCAGCAGTCATTTATAGTATTCTATCTTATGACAACTTAAGAGGTCCGGTTAATTTCCATACCCATAAGAGGTTGGTTCAATGAGTGATTTTTATTATTGACTTACTGATATTTCTCATTAATGAAAATGTTTTGTGGTTCAGATGGCCTTGAGAGGTGTGTGGCAACTTCAAAAGCTGATTGTGAGCTATTGTGATTGGGGAGGAAGTAGTAGGGGCATCAGGTATGATTTGAGACCATTTTTCTGTGTATTATTGAACAGTAAGCGTTTTGTGAGGCATCGACTTATTCATGAAAGAAGTGAAAAAGAAGATGAAAAGTGAAGTAGTGCTTTCTGACGGGGCAGCATGCACACTTTTTTTGCAACTCATGTTTTGAAATGCTTAATGTGTTATTAGTTATCACCCCTGTCCAATTTCTTTGCTACGTTTCAGGTAAAAAGTGACTCATTTCAGTAATGGTATTATATACATGTTGAATTCCCCGTGAATTTTTGGACCAAAAGTTGGAAAGACAGTTTCATATTAATTATTTGTGTAATGTCATTGTAGCTAAAGAAAGCATTATATTTATTTAGTTTTGGTTTGGCCATGACTTGAATGTGCTGGCTTATCTCCCTTCTATTGTCCCTTTCTTTTTTTTTTTTTTCCCATGCTGCTTGGGGAGCTTAATCTAATCTGTATAATGTCAAAACCTATCTTTCTGTTACTCAAAGATGGTTATAGAATGTTTGAAATCTTGTGATATCATTTTTTTTATACTCATGCTACTGATTAACTTTCTCTTATTATTGAGGCAGGGCATTTATGGAGTCTAATTTGCCAAAATTTAAAGAGAGTAATCCTCAGCTAGAGGTGGTTACTGAACTTATCCGTGGTCAGCATCGACATTTGAAGGCATTATACAGTAAGTGCTCCCTCTCTTACCCGACCCTACACTTCCTGGCCCCCCACCCCCAACACACACACTCTCACGCATGTGGGTCCATATATGTTTGTATCTGGAACGCTGCACAGTTATAAGTTTTTCCATTATCACATGCTCAGGGAACAAAAATGAGCGGGTATTATGTGTGAAGAATATGAGTCCCGAAGACATTCTTGTTGAAGCAACCAAGCTAAGGAATGCATTGGGAAGAAAGGTGGTAAAACTGAGGACTAGACATGTGACCAAACACCCTAGCGTTCAAGGTACATGGACAACAGATGTGAAATTCTGAGGGATAAGAAAATAACTTCATAAGAAGTCCTTGTAATTTGTTTCTAAAACTGAAGACCAGACATGTAATCAAGCACCCCATTGTTCAAGGTAGATGGAAAATCAATGTGAAATTTTGACAAACTTAGAAATAACTCTAGAAGAAGCTCCTTGTAGTTTGTTTCTCTTTAATTGTTTTTTTTTTTCCATCACAACAATTCTGTTGAACTTCTAATTATCTGTCTTGTTGGGAACTTTCAGAGGTTTTTCTTGTTGGCATTTCTAGTATGTCCTCTATTCCATTGCTCTGAGTGGCAAAACTATATATGGTATTCGGAAGAATTGTATAAGTTACATCTTTTCTGGGTAAAATAGAACAGAGTAGTTCAAATAATTCAATTATTTCATATAAATAATTATTAGTGCTAGTTATTAAACATGATGCTTCTGATAATAATCTGTTTAAAAGGAAATGTGTTTATGTTACTTGTCGACCGTTTTCATAGTTTGTAGCACCGAACAGGAGAAGAAGCATATGATAAATTTCATAGGCTCTTGATTTCAGTGTAGAGCAACACTTTTAAGTCATGCATAATCGGCAAATTTCCATAGATTAGTAGCCTGAAAAAGGTTGATCTTACCATAAGTTGTATGTATTTATTTTCTCATTGGCTCCTGTAAATATGATTCACATGTGGAATCCTTGAATGTGGGTAAATATTATAGCTGTTTTGAGTGATTCTAAGATGCAATACGATCTGTTGGCAGCATGAATGCCTATCGCAGTAGCCTAGATGATTTGCAGCTCAGGGAAGGCATGTTTCAGTGACTCTACAATCTTGCTTCTCAATAAGCAGAGGCCATGACGTCATTCTTATCTCCAAAGGCTCCCTAATTCAAATATCAAAAGCTTTATTGAGGGCGAAAGAAAGTAACAGAAATTAGACTACTTTTCGTCTTCTAAATCAATTTCCAAAACGCGAATGCCTAAGATTTATCCAAGTTGTAAGTCACCCCAATACATACTATTGATCTAAACCGTTGACACACTACAGCATGCAGTTTCCTACATCTTTGTACCACACTGAAAACTAAAATAATTGGTGGGACTTTTAACATACAAAGTCTTACATACAAAGTCTTACTGCCATATAAGCGAAAATCACCTCAAATTTTTTTTTTTTTTCGAAATCATGCAAACAAAAACAATACAGTAACATCTTGCTTAGGGATTCTACCAGTTTCCCCTCAAGTCCAAAATTACATAGAGATGGACCACTTGAGGATTTGTTGTTTTTTTTTTTTTTGTTTATATCTCGGATTTGAAAGGATATTTTGAGGACTAAAAATTATTGATACAACACGTCTCACCCTGTGTTGAGCAATTACTTTTTTGTGGGATCAATCACTGCAAAAGAGTGAAGACCACTTTATCCTCATCTTTCTTTAATTCTCTGCTTGACAGCCAGCAGCAGACAGAGAAGTTCTCGCCTTTGAGTAATTGTAGTAATCTAACTGGGTTGAATTAAGAAAGAGAATTCGATTAATTTAAATATCATATGAAAATTTTCCTCCTTGATTTCGAGATATTTATCAATCTTCTATCTCAATTCTCAAAACTTTAATTATTTTGATGGAATGTATACTATTGGAATTGCATCAGCTCAACATTAGTTAACCTTTTCAGTTCATTTGAACCCCCTACTTCAATTCGAAGATCATATATCTTAACCAATTAATTAACTAGAGCTATTTTTTCATGTCCAATGAAGTTCAAGAAGTTATTTTCTTACAAGTCCAAATAAAAGAATTAACAAGAAGATTGTATCATAAAGGATTTCTATAGGGAAAACCTTCGAATCACATACAATTTGACGCGAGAAAGTGGATAGTTTGCAACTTCAGGAATTTTAATCATCAATTGTAGTCAATAGTAGTTTCCATCACTGGATCATGGTTAACCAATAGAAGCCTTGTTACTGATTTGGTAATATTATTGTATCAGTATGCAACATTTTCCTTCTTATAATTCCTCTGCTTCTTTAATAAGTCCAGTTTGACCAAGTATATTTACCATACAGGCATAGTAATCTTCTCCAGAAACGATTCCAACAGCTTCAGTCATGGATGTAAAATATTTCCATCCTTCATCAATAAACTATCCTTCTTTGGCTACAGGCACAAAGCACACAAATGTAGGCAATATAATTCGGTTCTCTACCATTCAGCAACATGGCATCAAAAATCTAAAGAGCTTATCTACCTTGGCCATTTTATGCTGTCCACTAAACATCTGTCCGATCATCCATGGATCGAAAGACACCCCGCATGCGCCATCCATGTAACCACATTTACATACATGTCAGCCTAGGCATTATTCACAGAGACATCAATCTCAGTACCAAGTTTCATCCTTAAGCCATGCAAAATAACAATAATAATAATATTCAAATACTAATATTAATAATAATAATAATAATAATAAATATTACTTAATTTAAATAATTTGAATCAATAATGATTAAAACTAATAATTATTTTATCTCTTTTTAATCTATCTAAAAATGTTAAAATTTCACGGAGATTCTAACTGGTATTTAAAAAAATATATATTTTTTTAGATTCAAATATAAAAAATTAGTTTAAAATTTAAAATCATTACACTATTTTACAGATTGTATTAATATGTCAATATAAGTTTAATTAATAGCCTCTATAGTTTGGTTCTAGATACTTTTCACCTACCCATATAATCATCCTCGTACAATTCTATGGGACATAATATCATCAAAGGATAAAAATTCTTAATAAATAATAAAGATTATAATAATGATGTGCATCCAATAATATTAATATCTTATGTATACAAATAATTGTATAAGATGGTTGCATAACTAATATTGTTCAATAATTATGGAATATCAACACCAACACCTTGAGTTTTAGGCTAATTAACATTTAGATATAGACATCTTTTAACCCAGGGTTTTTTTCAATTAAATTAAATTCATAAGAGAAATAGTATTAAGAAGGACAAAAAGATAGCGTTGAAATATAAATGACTAAAAATCAATCAAATTCAAACTTTGACGAAAAAATAAACGCTCCCTAACATTTTAATCATTATATTTCATATATTCAAGTTATTTTAAATGTGTTAATATTCTTTTTTATCAAAATATAAGAATTAAAATGTTTGTTTGAAAACCAATAAAGCTAAACATGGCTAAACCAAAGCTTAAGAGTAGACTGTCAATTTTCTAATAATTAAGGGCAATTTTAGGTTACCGGTTTGTCTAAGAACCGTTACAAGTATCCCTAGTCTATGTTATATTAAGCAACATCCATTCTATATCCTGGCTTGGATGATGGTCCAAAGCGCAGTGCACCCCTCATATATTTGAGAATTTTCTGGGTATCTAAGACCTAAGTGCATTGTAGGCTTAGTACATTTCTAGGCCAAACTCATGAAACCTTGAAGGCTTACCTAGTGCTTGAATTTTACCTTCATCTACATGTATATAGTATAAACTAGACATTTAACTTTGGTTTACTTAGTAAAAAACTTAAATGTTAGCTATTTATTTCTATTTAATGCAATGTAAAAGAGCGAAGTGTTTTTAAGCCTCCCTTGAACCATATTTTACCCATTGTTTGCGTTCTCTCGAAGCTTAATTTTATACATATATGCAGAAATATTAATGATGCAAAAAAAAAAAAAAGCTTCAGTTAAAGCTCAATATTTTATGCAAATTAATTAATTGTTCTTATTAGATAGGGAGAAAAAAAAAATTCATGCTTTTATTTAAGCAAAGATTCGGTTGATCAAATTTTTATAAAATGGCTATGCAAAGCAAATAAATTTCGTCTGCAAATTAAGCAAAGAAAAAAAAACAGTTCAATTAAATTTGTCACTAGTATTCGATCTTTTTAAAATAGAGCTTCATAAAATAATTACTTTCTGTCAAAGAGTCTCATTCATTGATCTTTTCGTATGATATGTGATATGCAATCCCTGATAATTTATCATATTGAAACATAATACGATTCCAAGGTTTTCTTTATATTTCAAATCCATTTCATTTACTATCAAAGATTGTATGTGTGTATCTTGAGGGTTCACTGGCTCAACTAAGGTGCACTTAGAGCATAGGTGCATCCCCCCTAATCAAAGGCTTCGGGAGTTGGCCAAAATTTCAGCAAAGTTTTGTCCAAAATTTTTTGGGATTAGCTAGGGTGAACACCAAAACTTTGGGGGATTAAGGGGGGTGCTTCTATGCATCAGGAGCACCGCCATATATTTAGAATGGATGATAGTAAATAAAGTAGTACTACTCTTATAAACTATCAATACAAAATCACATACACAAACTTATGTGATATTATTATCTAATTATCATATTATCTATATTACTTAATATAATTAAAATTTGAAATTTACTATTCAATTAAATTATAATACATCAATTTTTAGAAGAATATTTGTATAGATTGGTTTTAAGAATATTATTATTCTAATAAATAACTTTATAAATAGACCCCACCTAGATATCGAATTAATGCATCTAATACTTCTATTTTGTTTTGGCTGTAAAAAATGCGCTTAATATGGACATATTGATACAAGGTATTGAGGAATATACATTTATTGAAAGTTATGACAGCCGCAAATTCCATTATTTTAGAGTAATATAAATAAACATGCAAAATAATGTACGTATAGTATATTACATATCCAACCAATACAATATATAGCATAATATTAATAACTAAATAAAAATTAATAATATATAATATCATAATTATTCATTTTATTATACTATATTTTTTTTGTGATTGTACAAATTGATTGGATATAAAATTATTGATAAATGCATTATAGTTGGAGGGGAGAATTAGTCAAATTTGAAACGAGGCCAACCCAGGCCACCAATCACGACCCCAGCGTCCATCTGGGCCACCAAGTCGGCAGTTAACGGTTGTAATTTCAAGCTGGAAACATGCAGACGTGTCACATCGCCCCACCAAACCTTTAACCTGTCACCATTTAAAAATGGAAAATTCTAACTCTAATAATTCGATTAAACCACAAAAATGAATCCAAATTACCAAAAATAAATGAAACAAAGAATAAATATATTAAAAAATGGAAAGAGGCCAAAGCGACTGCGCCACGCCAAAAAGTCTGTTCCTGTTGGTGGAATTGACTGACGGACAAATGATGAGTTGTCTGAATATAATTGGCTAGTCACGCACGTCATTGTACGATGATGTTGAAAAAAGACACAGGTTTAATTTTTTAGCGCTTCGTTTTATGCTCTAAACCACTTTTAGTCGACTCAACAATCAAACATTTTTACTCTTATCTCCCTCGTTAGTGTCTTTATCTCTTCAACCTTTTTCTTTGTATTACCGAAATAACATATACAGTGAAGATATACGTTTTAATTTTTTTAAAAAAGAAACAAATTTTTTCCATTTTTAATGAGCTATTTGTTAATTTCTCTTTTCCTTCTTTATGGGGTAAGACCTTGAAAGGGCAAAAGATAAGGATACTAAATAGGATGGGATTGAGGAAAGAAAATATAGGTAGGTTTTTGTGGTCTGAATGTAAAAAGAGGGGATATATCAAGATGGAAAGATCCTCTGCGTCTGCTTGCCTCTAGGGTTTTGGGCTTTTTTTCCATTTTTGTAGCAGTTCGATTCCTTTTATTTTTCTTGTTCTTTGGAATTTTTTCTTGTGCGGGTTTCTGGGTTGTAACTGCTTCCCAGAAAAATTTTATACCCTCTTTTTTATTCCTTCTTGAAATAATATTTTCCTGGGTTTCCTTTTTATATAAATCTGGAGCCAGTTACTTGTTGTCTTGGTTCCTCTTTGTAGATTTTCTTGTAAATATTGAATATCAGGAGCTTAAACACCGAATTATTGGTAAGATTTTTTTTTTTCTTGGTTTGGTTTAGGGTTAGCTTGAACCTTTATAACTTGATTCAATTTAATGATCAACTACTAGGACCATGGTAAGAGGAAAAATCCAGATGAAGAGAATCGAGAATGCTACTAGTCGTCAAGTGACTTTTTCCAAGCGTCGAAATGGTCTGCTGAAGAAGGCGTACGAGCTATCAGTTCTCTGTGATGCTGAAGTTGCTGTTATAATCTTCTCGCAGAGAGGAAGACTCTATGAGTTCTCAAGTTCTGAGTAAGTTCTCTCGAAGCTTCTAATAATTGTAGATGTTAGCTTAGCTGCATCTTAGCCTGCTCTTGATAGCTTCACTGCCGAATCAATGCCGCTATCCGGCTACTGATAGCTTTGCTGCTGAATCAATGCCGGTATACAGCTACTAAGTGTGGGTTTTGTTGGCAGAGGTCTTGAGTACAATCCTGCTTTTATCTAATTCTTTTGTCATATTTCATGTCTCTCTCTTTCCATCTCTCTGATTTCGTGTCTAGCACACTGATGAAACTTCATTTCGTATGTACCATATTGATTTTGGAGATGATCTTTATAGATTTGCATATCTACTGTGGATTGTCCTCTTTTTGACTACTCTTTGCAATGTTACCAGCTAGGTATTTGTTCTCACCGCAATAAATCAAGGTGTGAAAAGCTTTTACCTTTTGAAAATTATGTTGGAAATTTAATTGACAACATGTTATCATATTGTATTTCTGTGTCTTTGAAGTGTATCATCTGCACTCGCTTTATTGCTTTGATATGCTCTTGTGACGTGTAGTACTTCTTTTCTGAGTCATGTTATCTCTAGGGTTTACAAAAGCTTCTTGAAAAATGGAAATGGCCACTTGCTTGGGGCAGTGGAATATAAAGAATCAGTCACTTGTATTTCTGGTCCAGCCACAAAATTTTTTATAAAACCATTTTACATGTTAATATATAAAAACAAAATATACACTTAAACATAAGATATAATTTCTCATTAATCTTTAAATGCTCTTTTTTTTTTCAAAAATTTTTGTCCCCCCATACTTCGTTGCTTATTATTTTTAACCGTTATTTGCTAGAGTTCCTGTAACACTTTAATAGGATGTGGCACTGGTTAAAGGCTATGAATGCATTGGATGGGTTAAAATAGGAAAAGACTATAACTGGCCATTATTTTCTGCTGCTTCTCTATGTTTATGGTGTGCTTGTGTACCAAATGAGATGATTTAATTATGTCTCTTTGTTTATGAATAATTGTATACTTTTGGTGGCTTTTAAATCTTATGAATCAGCAAAAAAATCATTTTTCAGAGATATATAACTTATTAAATATACTTGCAATGTGTAGTCATATCATTTTTTATTTATAAACTTAGCTATGAGTTGGTGATTAAGATATTGATGAGGAGATAACAAAAGATATCCAATACAATTTTTACAAATCCTTGTAATGTGTAGTAATGTCAAAATTAGTTGATACATAAATTGACGAGGAAGTAGCACAAGATTACCGTTGGTGTGAGGTATACATCATGGAAAAAAAGAAATGCTTTATTTTATGAGTAATACTACGTATACAAACTCTGTTAATAACCTAATGAAAACTCCATAGAGAATTTTTATGAAAGCCTTTCATTTGTTTCTCTTCAATGGAAGTTTGATTTTCCTCGAACGAATCCTGATTTTTGGCCCAAATCTTCTTCTAATGATTGATTCGACCTCTGATAAAAAAGTTATACCTTTATTATATTTCATTTCTTCAAAAAGTTTAGTAATGAGCACAACGACTCCTGTTGTTCCGATGGAGAGAAGTTGGTAAATAAATTGATGAGGAAGTAGCACAAGATTACAATTGGTGTGGGGTATACATGGTGGACAAAAAGAAATGCTTTATTTTATGAGTAATATTACGTATACAAACTCCTTTGATAACCTATCTCTTATTAGTCATCGATGTACCATTACTATATGACTATCTGTTTAACTATTCATACTTATTTAGTTTATTATTTATTTATATTTATGTATTTTGTTTATTTTACTTCAATTTGTATGAGTTAATTGGCATTGGGAAATTTTATGTATGGTACATAAATTATAAAATTTCAGCAATATTAGTCTTTGCATATGCATGAGTAAACTTTAATTAGTGACTGTGTTATAGGCTTGGTAAGTTGCTCAAAAACAAAGTCTCTATCAGGATATAATTAGTGACTGTATATGTATATGAGTGTGTATTTTGTGTGTGTGTGTGTATTATTTTTTAAGCATATTCTCACCCATTTATGTTTTTCCAGTAATTATTTAAAAACAATTCTCTCCCATCAGGATATAATCTCTAATATGTATAGTTTCGATTCTAAGTTGATTTATTTCTTTAATAAGAGACATGATTGATTCATACGAAGTTATTTATCTAGTTAGTCAATGCAATTCTCTTATCACCTGTTTTTGAACTATATTCTTTGTTCATAAATTTTCTGTGATGCTGAGTATCATTATATGATTCCCTCTTTTCACTTAGCAATGGTATATCCTTGCTGGTACTTCATGTTGAATTCTTATGCATCATGTACAATCCTCCAACCTTAGGAATTATGCTTTTGTGGCCCTCTTAACATGTTGATACTGACATTTATCAACGCAAATCTTATTTTATGTCGTAGATTCTCTTTTATATATGACTAATAGAAATGGCTTTGATTATAAACTTCTGGAAATCTGTGGTGTTATATATACACAGTAAGCCTTGAAGAACAACTTTCGATGTAGCATTAAAAAATGATTTTTAAATTAAGATTGAGTCAGATTTTTTTGGTATAAATTTTGGTTAATCAGTTGTTGATTGTTATATTAGTCAGGCTTAGTTTACTTACGTAGTTAAGAATAATGCTTTGGAGAATTTTCGTAATTTTATTTCATTTTTTTTGTTAAGTCCATATGTGTTTATTAGACTTTACTATATGTCGCGTTAAAAGTGGGTTCACATTGTTTTGTATTCATGTTAGGTTAAATTTTATTAATTCAAATATAATCATCTATGAATTTTGAAAACTGAACATGATTAGGAATTTACTGGTTGTTGTAGGAGTTAATACTTATTTCTAAACTTTGATGCATTCAATATCTTTACTGGCAACTTTTCCCAAAAGCTGAAAAATATCCCTACTTTGATACAGTGGACTTGACATTACTTCTCAAGGAAAATTCAATCTTTCCTTTAATCTCTTTTCTTGTCAGATGATTAGGAGATTTTTTTTTTTTATTTTAATATGTTGATCTTTTTAACTCAATTTTCCTTTTAAACTACTAGTTTAGCTTGACCTTTAAACCATATCTCATCATATAACTTTTCTACTTTAATATGTTTTTATGTTATCCCTGGAATTTTTTATATCATATAAACTACATATTCTTCAATGTAAAAATAACAATAATAATAAAATTGCATCAATAACTGAAATGTGAATATTTGGATAATAATATGTCAGTCATTGCACCTGTGAATCCATTGATGAAAGTGAGACTAAAATCTCGATTTTAGTTATACTACAAGGTAGTTGTGGTTGTCTAATTTTGTAAGATCTGCTTGCTAACGTATGGATAATAGGATAAGTAGACTAACAAAGCATTGATATGTGGGGGAAAGAACTTTGCTATGACCTTCATAATTTTAGAGATGTTAGTCATATTATAAGGTGTTTATATATGGTTGTGTCTGATTTTCTATGATTTGCTTGTTATAGCATGGATACTAGGATAAGAGACTAATAAAGCATTGATACGAGATGGTGAAAACTCGCTATAACACCTTCATAATTTTAGGTATGACTTATCGTTGTGGACAATTTTCTATCTCCATTATATTTCACATATTTTCATGAATCACAAGCAATATTTTTGAGTAAAGGAAACAAATGCTTAACATATTCTTTTCTAGAATATATACTGTGAATTGTTCAACATTTTGTCTAACCACAAATAAAAAAAAAAAACTTATAAACTACGTATTATCTTCAAAAATAGGAAGATCAATATTTATTTTGGAATAATTTTATACATACAATCCATTTATATAACCAATCTCATACAAATTGACGTTGCATAATCTTATTGGATGTACGATTGCTACCCTATTAATTGTTATTTGATCCTTTATTATTATCCAATGATAACTTTACATGTCAAGTTGTATATATATATGAGGAATACTCATTATTTTGTAACTATATAACTTTGCTTATCTTATTATTCATGTAATTTCCTTTATAAAAGATTTTTTAAAAAAAAAATTCGTATAGAAAATAACATTTGTTAAGTTTTAAATCTAATACTATAACAGCATTCAAATGTATAAAGTACAAAAACCATAAGATGGAAACATTTGAAAGCGATATATTAAGTGCTTTTTGATCACTCAACATTACCTTCTTGGACTTGTTGATTGATCACAAGTAATTCTCTTGTCTCGTAATTCATTCCTGATTTCAGTTTCTTTTTGTTGCAAGGTGTAGATAAGCTAGATTGAGTATACTAGAAAACTATCAGCCTTAGAAGAGTAGCTTGAACAAGATGTCTGAACATTAGATATGGCCTGTCGTCTACATGTGCGATATAGGCCAAGATATTATCTAATGTCGCAGACATTTTCAAGGTTAATCATTGATGACATTAATGCACAGGCGTGATATTGGTTGCGTCAGTATTTAACATTGTGCAGTTATTTTCAAGTGTAAGATAAGTAGCAATCACACCATGCCTGAAAGCAGCAAAATATTAAGGGATGCTCATCATTAGTGTTGCATGGAACCTTAAGCTTAGTTATGGAGCCTCTGCATATTGTTGTGGAGCCATTAACCACTTAGCTGCCCTTTAACTATCCTTAACTTCTTTTTTCCATTTGCATTTAGATTTAAACCGCATTACAGGCAAGACTTTTTTTTAATCTGAAAATCTGTCTAGCTGATCATTTTTTAAAGAATATTTTCATTTTTACAACCTTTGCTGGTCAATTATAGCTCTAGTGTTGCTAAGTGCATTAAATTCACATATTGAATGTCTTTCTTTGTCTTTTGTAATAACGAATGTGAAACATTTAAGATATTACTTTTGGTTGGGCTACCTTCCAACCGCAAAATTATAGCCTTTTCAGTTCATATAGAGAGACTTCCGGCTTCTGCTGATATATCTTAAAACTTCCAATTACAAGTTCTTTTTGATATAAGTTTGGGGAAAATTATATATCTAGCATAATAGGGTCTTTTACAATTCCAAATTAGTATTATGTTATTAATTACTTCATATTATATCAAAAAATATATGTTTAACATTAGATTTTATTTGTTAATTTTATTAGTCGTTATCCCCTATATTTTTTTATGTTTTGTAAGCCCTTGTTTTCTGTTAACTCTTAAACATTTCATCGTATAAATTGTACACTAATGTCAATAGTATTCATTCTTTTTAACACCAATATTGATGTAATATTGTGTAGAATAACATCATTATTATATTTTTTTTTATATAAACTTAGAAATAGATGTGACATGATATGATTGGGAGAATGAATTTCAAAAGTTAATTACATTAATAAAGGTTGATGATGTGTCTATTATTAAATAATACCACATAAATTTATATGAGTGAGTTTATATAAATAATTTGTAGGATAACATCACTCTATTATATGGGATATCACTAGCTCAAATGATTGTAACGAATTTAACTGTTAATTTACTTTTCATTTACTATGTTGATCCTGCTTGGTCTTAGAATAGTGTTATTAAAAAGAAGTATGATTTTAAATCTATATAAAGATCTTATGGCCTATAAATAGTCCATTGAAAATCTAGTCTGAAAAATATAATTTTGCTCAACGTGGGATGTGCAAAAAAATAGCAATGAACTAGAAATATGGGGGATAATTCATGTTTGCATGTCAATCCATATAATTATTGGTGTCAAGACACGAAACACGGATATGATATAGTTATTAAACGTGCCAGTCACATGATATAATTTTATCATATTTAATTTACATAATTCATATAATTGTTTAACATATTCATGCATAATTAATTAAATTCAATATATGTATATCAATTAAAATTATTCTTAGAATATAAATAATCGTTCGTAAAAAAAATTAAATTATTATAATTTACTTGTATATGGATTAACTTAAATATAAAAATTTCAGTTTTATATATATTGTAAGTAGGTAGCAATTCATGTTATTAAATGAGTTTGCAAGTTAAGGATTGATAAAATATGTTTAATTAGTTGTATCATTAAACGGATTAGTATGTTGAACATCTTCAACACGAATCCGACACATTTATTAATTATGTAAAGATACCTTGTTGCGTCAAAAATTGTCACACCTTACTGAAAAATGTAGATCTTTTTCATATTTGGAAGAAAAATTATCCTTTAGCATTTTTATCAAACCACTGAGGAATTTAAATTATATCATTCTGTATCTTCATTGGACAAATGTTGTGTATTATTTGTTGAAATGATATCTAGCATTTTGGATGCTTCAGGATTCAAAAGACCATAGAGCGCTACCATAAATACACAAAAGAAGTGCAAATTCGCAAGCCTGAAACGGAAGAATACATGCAGGTTTGTCCTTGATCATCTTTGATTGTAATTTCCCCTTGTGTAAGCCCTTAAGCAAAAGATGATTAGCAAACGGTATTCATTCATTGTTAATAAAGAGTTTTTCAAAGAGGGATGGAACAGTCTATAATGATTCTTTGTTATTTCTGTCATGCCGTTATTCTTGAGTATGAGTCGTTTAAACATCGCAAACTTTTGCTAGTTGTTCTGTAGGTTTCACTGCTGAAGAAGCTAGCTAGCTTAATTATCAATATCGGGAACTCTTTTGACCATCTCATTGTGGCACCTCCTTGGATTTGTTCTTTTAATTTGATTTTGAATAGAATTAAGTGGAATAAAGTTTTCAAATACTTCGTTAGAAAAATTCAAGTATATAAAATGATGACATCAGATCGTGACATATGCTGTTTTAGCTATCCACCTATTAATGGGTACTAGCTAGCTAATTTAGTTGGTTTAAATATTCGAGGCTGTACAAAAGATCTTGACGTGATAAGTTATAACAGATTAAGTTGATAATTATATATAGTCCATAAAGAACTGCGGTACAACCTATGAACTTATCGGCTTCTGCATGATAACATTCAGATGATAATATTGCAACCTGCATGAAGCCAATTGCTAATATATGCCTGATGGATTCGTATAACCTTGAGCTGATATCATGAGGAATGTAGAACCTAGGAAACCCACACATTTCACTAACTTACGTACCGTATACATGCATGATTACATCACAAGTGTTGAGCAATTAAGAATTAAATGGTGTAACTTCTGTGGTATGTTCATTTGATGGATGCCTGCTGCAGTCTCCAGAAACCATCATATGGTGTTTTAATACACTGATCTGGATGAGGCCTGGAGAAATTAGTGTTGTGCCACCTTTATCACCTCGTCAGATAGATTGTTTTGTGAAACATAGCACTCTAGTTGATGCTTATAATACTTTTCAATCAATCGCATAAGTCTTAATGCTTTCTTTGATTCTACATGCAGCAAGTACAGGAGGAAATAGCAAATATGGTGAAGAAGATTGAGCTTATTGAAGTCTCTCAACGGTTCATGGCTAAACTGATACTTGTCTTTCCGTGTACATGCTAGTTGATACGTATTGTCTTTATCGAAGTGCTAGATTTTTCTAAATTTGAAATTTTGGTGCTTTAGGAGGCTTTTAGGGCAGGATTTGGATTCGTGTTCAATAGATGAACTCCAAGATATTGACGGCCAGCTCGAGCGAAGTTTAAGCAGCATCCGAGCTAGAAAGGTTTATTATAACAGGCTGAGCAATAGATGAATTTCTTCTACGAAAATACTTTTCACTTCTCAGTGACCGAATAGCAGGAAAATAGTTGATTGAAATATAACAACCTAGAGTGGCTTTTGTTTCAGGCTCAGCTGTTCAAGGAGCGGATAGAGCAATTAAAAGCAAAGGTAACCCCATGCAGAGTCTTATAAAAGAGCAGATATACAGGTTTATGTTGCTAAGTTTTTACCATTTGTGTATGGCTTTATGCCTTTTTTCCTGTTTTTGAATTCCAGGAAAGCTTCTTGATAGAAGAGAATGCTAGGTTATCTACAAAGGTTAACCTTTCATCCCATACATAATTTCTATTAGTCTGGTTAACCGCATGCATGACTTTGAGGTAAATTAAGTCTCAACAGATTACGCAAATCTTCTAATTTGCTGAATCTTTGAGTTGTATGAGGTAACTAGATGGCCTAACTTCTGCCATTATATATTCGTATGCGTTTGTCAATAAATTTCAAGACTATATACGATAGACTATCTCAAGTAGACGCCATGGCTCCTCATAAAATATGACAGCGGAGTGGCTATGGCTGGAATCATTGAGTTGAGATAATGATGTTTCGGACTTCAAATTTAGGAACAGGATGAGAAGGGTTCTTAAAAGAGAGGATCAATTAATTACTAAACATAAGAGACACAGCTTGGTTCAGCAGAAAAAAGTAATAGTTTAGGGTGTCTGATACTACTGTTTACGCTTAGGAACAAGCAAAAATATATACTTTGTAGTAATAAAAAGATGCATTTGATACAGTTATATTGCTTTATATTAAAGCTATATATGTATATAAAACTTCGATTCGTTAAAAAGTTGTAAGTAGGCATATAAAGTTATATATGCCGGTTTACAAATTTTTTTTTAACCATTTGTTCATTTTATATACATATTTATAAGTTTTATATTTTTGTTTACATTTTTATATGAAATTTGATGCTGCATCGGGTGCACTGTAATACTGCTTCGAAGCGGTATAATAACTGTTGGCTTAGTTATTGCCCTTTGATAATAGTTTGGTGCAAGTCCGTGGAAGCCATCAATAGAACAGCGAGCTGTAAAGGATTGCAGCCGACTTTGCCAGAGTTCAGAGATGGACACTGAACCATTCATCCGACGGCCTGAAATACGCTTCATTTAGCCGGATTTGGTGCGTGGGGATCCTCTGGACGGACACTGATTAGGCAAACGTGATTTGACAAACATCCGTTAAGGTCTCAACTTAAAATAAATGGCCTTTTGTGTATTATTTACTGTATGTTGAGTGAATAAAACAGAAATAAAGCAACATGGGCATTATTATAGTTCAGTTTATATAACAATGGTTATCATTCTTTGTTTCTTTTTTTTCTTTTTCTTTTTTTGTTTTTCCATTAGGTATTGTTATCATAATAATGGTTATCTGCTTGTTTAATACGTCCAGCTTGACCAAGTAGATTTACCATAAAAGCATAGTGATCTTCTCCAGGCACGATTCCATGATCTCAACTCATCGATGTGAAATATTTCCACACTTCATGGATAAACCCTCCTTCCTTGGCTACGGGCATAAAGTACAAACGTAGGTAATATAATTCAGTTCTCTACCCTTCAGCGACATGTCATCAAAAGTTTAAAGCCTTCTCTAGCTTGACCAATTTGTGCACACCCCATTATCATAGCTGTCCATGCAACAACTGTTATCATCCACGGCTCGAAAGACAGACTGTGCACCATCCATGTAACGACGTTTTACATACATATCAACCAAGGCACTATCAACACAGACATCAACCTCAGAACTAGGTTTTATGCTCAAGCCATGAACTTTCTTCCCTTAACCACCAAATCGGCACAGGCATTAAACACTGAGGCAAGAGCAAACTTACTAGGCTTCACTTATAAAGGAATATGGAAACCGTACCTATCATTGTCAAAAAATGCATAGATTCTATGTGCATTTGTTCCCAGATCTTCTGAATATCTAATTATAGTTTCTGGGCATGCCTCCTTATTGGTTGGATTTGTGAAGGAAAATTAAGCATGGACTTTATATCAAAGGTAAGCTTATTGAAGTCCGTGCATTATCCAGTGTATTTTTCAAGGGTTGGAAAGTACCACAATTGTTTGTACCATTTTGCTTACAATGAATTTGAAGTCCTCAAAGCAGAAGGTAAAATATACTATTGCATCATTCTGATGATATTGGACAAGCTTATCCAGAATGGAAGTTGACTGCTTCATAAACCGGTAAAATGAACATTGATATTTTCTTCCTGGTACCAATGCCTTATTATAGAGTACTGTCTATTTAAATAAAAACAACTTGTACCGATGCTTTTTTCTGTTGTAGAGAAAGTATTTATATCATATGTATGATTTGCATCATTTTGTTATCGAATTAAATTATGAATGTTGTTTATATTGAGTGTAAAACCTACGTGAAGACATATTACATACGTAATATTCATATGTAGGTAGAATCAAGGCCAAAAGTGGCATTGTCCTAAGTCCTCCGAACCGCGCGGTACTTTTCTCATATGGAGTTGGTGCTCCTTACCTTTCTTCTATTTATCTTGCTGTTTCTTAAAATAGGGAAGAGTTCCGAAACCAATAATGAACATTCAAATCTACCTACAGAGCCATGGAAATTACCTCTCATTGGAAATTTGCACCAGCTTGTTGGCCCTCTACCCCATCGCACACTAAGAGACTTAGCCAAGAAATATGGCCCGTTAATGCAACTATAACTTGGACAAATTTCCACCATTATTGTTTCATTGCCGGAATTTGCCAAAGAAGTGATGAAAACGAGGGACATTATCTTTGCTTCGAGGTCTCAAAATGTGGCAGCGAGTATCGTTACTTCTAACTATAGTAATATAGCCTTTACACCTTATGGTGATTGTTGAAGACAACTACGGAAAGTTTGTGTACTGGAGCTCTTAAGCATGAAATGAGTCCAGCCATTAAGTTCAATAAGAGAAGAAGAAATCTCCAATCTAATTAATCTAGTAGCCTCAGAGGCCGGATCAGTGATTAATCTTTCCGATAAGTCTTCTCATCAATGGCTGTGATTACTTCAAGGGCTGCCTTTGGCCAAAAATGCAGAGATCAGGACGCATTGATATCGGCTGTCAAGGAATTTATGAAATTGCCTGCAGGTTTTAATGATGCAGATATTTTGACATCCATTAAGTGGATTTCTCCAATTGATTGGCAGATTCAATTCTCAAGGGGAAAGGCTGCATAAGAAATTTGACAGGATACTTGAAAACATTGTTAATGAACATAAGTGCAAGCCAACCTCCCACTATGACAAGAGTAAAGAACGTGAAGCTCTTATCGATGTTCTCTTGAGAGTTCATGAGCAAGGTGATTTTGAATTTCCCTTTAACTACCGAAAACATCTAAAGTACAACCTTGGTAAGTATTATTTATTTTTCTTATTTTTTTTCACTTCTTGTTAGTTTATTTCTTTTAGTTATCTTTGGTTTAATGGCAATTTAACTTCGTAATTTCCTTTTCAGGAATGTTTCCCGGAGGCAGTGACACAACTTCTAAAACAGTTGATTGGGCAATGTTTGAGATGATAAAAATCCGGGATTGATGAGAAAAGCACAGGCTGAGGTGAGGGAAGTCTTTTATAGAAAAGGAGACTCTAAGATTGCTTGCTCCAGTCCCTTTGCTTCTTCCAACAGAATGTAAAGAGAGATGTAAGATTAATGGATTCAACATACCTGCCAAAACAAAAGCTATTATTAATGAATGCATGGGTGACTGGAAGAGTTCCAGAATATTGGACTAAACCTAAGAGCTTTAATCCTAAAAGATTCCAAGATAGTTCTATTGACTGGTCTCATTTTGGATACACCCCATTTGGTGCTGGAAGGAGTATATGCCCAGGAATTTCGTTTGCTCTTGCCAATGTCGAGCTTCAGATGTTGTTGTGTCATTTCGACTGGAAACTTCCTAATGAAATGAAGCATGAAGATTTGAATGTGACCGAGTCCTTTGGTACGACCGTTAGAAGAAAAGACGATCTCTTGCTAATTCCCATTCCACATCATCCCTCGCTTGTTGCATAGGGCTCAAATGAAAGTTAGTGTATGTTTTCGCATGTTAATCTGTCACCAATACGAATAAGGGTCAATGTTGTTTGTCTAATTAATGCATCTTATGATCTTAATGGATTCCTGCTCAGTGAAGATTTTCGTAGAATATGATCCATGTGATGTGAAACAAAGATAATATATATTATAATATAATAAAAGACAAGATAAAAATATATAATTGGAAAGTCGATGGATAAATCCTACTAACCTAGCAATGTCAATGGAGTTCTAATTTAACCAAACGACTACCTCAAACGCTTAAAGAAACTTGTTAGTTATTTATTGATTGTACATATTATTTTATTGAAAATTCATCATTTAATTTCTTTTTCATTTCCTATTATATTTTTTTAATTGATTAAATAGTTATTCTTGGATTTGAGGACTGGCTCTTCACTTTCAGGCTCAGGCCCCTTTTCTTCCCTTTCTAATGTGGAGTAGTTTTATTATCCTCAGTTCGGGGAAACCAGGTCTCCAAATATGATCCCTAATTTGTCCTTCGTCTGTAAGGGCGTAAATGGATTGAGACTCAATGGAGAGCGTATCCCTATCTACGTCCTTGATTGGCATCCGTGACTAAAAATTGTTATCTCTTAACCAGCAATAAATAAGAAAAAAATATTATGATCTATATAATTCGTTAAATACTAGTACATTTCATTTTTTTTTCACAACCAAAACTAATTCAGATTACTCCTTTTGAAATATTTAATTTACTGGCTACAGTAAAAGCAATGGTGGAGTTAAGGTGGATTGCGCAGCGACATTTCAATGCTAACTAGAGATACATAACTTATTTATTATTGCAGAGCTAAGGAGAATTTTGGACGTCTATTAATTTGGGTTTACAAAATCAATGCCAACAGGAAATGTTCAATCAATCCAAGTGAAGGCTCTCTGCCAAAGATTACAATTTCCATATTTTCTTAATAATTCTTGCAAAAGAAGAAAAGTATACTTCAACTAGTCAAGCAAATTGCTTCAAATTAAAGCAGAATTAGCTATTCACTTGACCACAAATGTTTTCAATCAATATCTGATATCATTTCAGGGGCAGTCTTTGGCAACAAGAACAAATATTCATGTCAGCTGCCAAGGATATTATGAATTTGCTTGCAAATTTTATTGTCAAAGCAGCTTATCAGTTTCCATAACTATGTAGCCGATCTTTTGGCATAACTACAGCAACTAGTCCATTTTCAAATGCTTGATAAAAAACTACGGATAAATGATAATAACAAAAAAGGGTCAATTTCACAAACATCCTCTGAGGTTTAGCGAACTCTCACATAATTACCTCTGATTTTCAAAATCCCACGTACCTTCCCTCTTCATTAAAAAATGTCAAAATTTGTATTAAAACATAGATTTTCTAAATTGCCCACAGTTGATTATTAAAAAATATTCAAAATTTTAAAATAAGATCTAAAACTAGTTAATAGCCTTCCATAAACCACTATCGCAAAAGGTCTTAAAAAAATTATAACCACAGTAAATGATACATAAACTTAAAAATATATATATTAAAAAGAATTTAATATTAAAATCATAATAAGATAAATTGTCACATTTGTACCTATAAAAAATTGTCCTAGAAATTTAGGTCTTTCGAGGTGATTTAGTTATTTATCTAATTTTAATTTTAGATTTTTGTAGTGTTGAATGTTTTTAATAGCTAGTTTAGGTTACTTGAGAAAATTTATATTTTCTTAAAGAATTTTAATGGTTCTTAACTGAGAAGGGAGGTATGTGGAATCTTCAAAATCAGAGATGGTCACGTGGATTTAAGCAAACCTTAAGAGAGGTTTGTGAGATTGACCCACAAAAAAAATAACATCACCAAGATTTGGTTAAAATTTTCTCATTTATATATATACACCTTTTATGCACTAATGGACCAAATGGCTTTGTCTATTATCATTGGAATTTATTGATAAAAGAAATAATAATAATAAAATGACACTGGCAAGATTTAGGAAAAAAGTTATTTTCGAATTTTATAGATATCTACTAGTATTAGAATGACTCCAATAATTCTTTGATTCAAATGTTAAGCTTTTAGTAACTTTAGTCATTAGAAATAGGCGGTTTCATGTAATCTGTGTAGATGAATCGATACAAGAATGAGGCTTTTTGCTTTGTGTTTTGATGTTCATGAAATTACATATTTTTGCTTTTGTTTATGTTATGTAATAGTTTCATTGTTTTTTTATTATATGCAGGAAATATGGTGCTTTTTACATTTAATATTCACATTTTGAGTAGTGTTTATGAAATGCTATACGTAGATCCTGATATGTGTAGTAAGATGGTGATTTTAAAGGAGTCTTTGGGTAGTTGTAACTATCATGAAACTGTAGTGCATGAACAATATAAGGTTATGGCAAGGTTGCCATGATCAGGGGGTAGTTTAGAAATAATGGATGACATTGACTGAGAATTGTTATTTGAGTTGTTTAAGCCTAGGGCTATCTACAAAATGCATATTAGTATTGATCCCATACCTTTGGAAATAGTGCATACCCTATTACTTGGCCAAAGTGAACCAGAACCTTACATATCAGACCTAATAAACCCCACTGGACCATAATACACAAGTCTCTTCCAACTTAACATCAGACATCATCCATGATATCCATGGGTTTGAAGGTGAAATGGAATTAGAACCTAACCTAAATGAGCCAATAAATGAACCTGGCCAACGTAGAAGGGGTGAGATGAGTGATTTAGCTTAGGGATAGCAATTTGACTCGCTAGGCCTGCGGCCCGGTGTGACATGTATTGGCAAGTCTCACCTCATTGATGGTTAGGGGTATGTCCAAAGCAAAAGATATACTGTCCCACCCAGGCCGAGTCCAGCTTCTAGCCTCGTTTGCCTCGCCTTGTATAATTTGTAAAATTTTTAAAGACAACTTGTATTCCAAAAATTTTCAAAAATGTTTGGGTTCTTTCCTGACTCTAAAATTTTTATATATTAAAATAGATATTTCAAAGGTTTTCTAGAATTGTGTTTCACTTGAAAACTCATAGTATTTATTTTTTGTGAATTTTTTAATCTTGCTGCCTAATTCTAGAAATTTTAGCAGGTTTTTGGACATGTTTAGGTTTATATGAAAACTGTGATAACTAATAAAATATGTTACAAAAGTGATTCTTCTATCTTGTTATAAGCTCAAAAATTTTTCGAAACAAAAATTTATTTTCCTCAAATTAAAGGTTTGTACGATTTCTCATGAATTTTCAAAATTTGAGCAGTATACCTGGAATTCCTTTTTTTCTAAATAGAGCATGGAAAGCGAACTGATTGTGATTGGGTTGTACTTCACAAAAAATTTTCATTTTTGGCATGTGTAATTTTTTATGTGTCTTCCTCAAATCTCAAAAAGTTCACGATTTTTGAAGCTTTGTAGAAATTGTTATGATATTTCAAAACTTATTGTTTAAAATACAAGTCTGCTAGATAGAATTTGAGAGTTGGCAAGTTGTTTTAGGGGCTTCATGACTTATCTAATCTTTTTAGTGGGGTTTAATATATGTGTCTAAATCTAAATTATTTTTACAAATTTTTGTAAAATTTGGAACAAGCATCAATTGTCTAAAAATCATCCAATTAAGTGTGTACAATATTGGGATAGTAACATGGTTTCCTCAACCAATGTGTTCGATGATTTTTATAGAAACTTTTTGATAATTTTTGGTTGAGATAAATTTCACTGAAGTACCATGTAAGTGAGCTAGAATTTTATTTCATAATATTTAACTACATTTATGTCAATGAACCGTAATATAAAATTAAAGCAACAGTAATACAATATTTAAATATCTATGAACCGTTTTTCTATTGGTTTGTACATTTAAATATTCTCAAAATCAATATTTAATTTTATTTAAATGGATTTAATTGCACTTATGTTACTTTCTACTTCTTTTCTTACTTAATTTTATTTTAATTTTACATATGTTTTGATAGTTTTTTTTAGGTAAACATTGTCTATTTCACAACAACAAGTGGAGATATCAAACACCTAAATCTAAGTGGTGGCATTATTTATTGATTACTTGCTAACACCAAGTCGGTATTGGAAATTTGAAATAATTTTATTGCTGTTAGCATGTTTACTTGGAGCATTTGTTATGGTTGGCAACCATGTACTTATTGATTTTATTTGTTGAATTGTTGTATTGGAATAATATGTATGATTTTTTTTTTTTAGTTTGAATAGATATATTATTTTTATGATTTTTTAAAAATTAGTTATAGTTATACGTAACATGTTTATATATATTTTAATTTTTGATTAAACATGAGATTGAAAAAAAATGTAATTAATGCAAGCAAGGCAGGGCGAGGCAGGATCTGTTGAGTTATTCTTTGCCCCATCCCACTTTCCCGTGGGGGCAATGAGGCAGGTTGGGGCAAAAATTAATTCAGCGGGGTAGGGTTGGAGACCTACTGACTTGAACCTACCTTGTCGCATTTGCATATGCATAAAGAATGGTTTTATACCAATTGCTGATGCTTCAAATCACAGAGCTAACAAAATTACAACCGGAGAATCAAGTTATCAATTTTATAAACTTGTATTATATTATTTCCATAGTCTATATATTTCCTTAGAATGCCAAAATTAAGAGTCAAGAGGCTTGATTTGCAACCTGAAAATAGTTTTTAAATCTCAGTTAATTTCAAAATAATGTTCTAATGAGAAAATCAATTATGCAGTAGTAAGCTTTACTTCCTCCCACTTCCATTTATCAGCAACCAAACAGAAAATAATCACTTCTAGTAGAGGACTAATTTTAATATAATTCTATCAGAGCTGCAATTTCTGTGGGTTACATTGGCATTGTAGAGAAGGGGGCTTCAATTGAGGTTCTAGGATTTTACTTTATTAATGTAATTTCTAAATAGGTAAGAGTTTTACCTTGTGTTGTTGATGCTGCTGTTTATTTTGCTTGGTTATGCATGAAGTTTATTCAGCTAATTCTATTTATGTCTTACATTATCAACCGAGCTGAAGTAATTTCCTTAGCAATTATTCTTCAAAACTTTGTCTTCATTTTGCCTTTTCCTTTCTCTCCATTAATATGCATATATATATATATATGGCAACGGGTCTCCCAGAACTGTGGAACCACGGGACAAGAATCGAATGGTGTGGTTTTGGGTCTTCTATTAGTGGTTCTGGCCAATTTTAGATTTATTAAATTAGAACTGTTATGATTCTGGGTCGGTTCTGGGTCTCAATGAACCGTAACTAGAATCGGATCTAGAATCGAATAATACTCATTTAATATTAATATTATTATGATTACTACTATTATTATCATTTTACCTATATTAAAAAATAAAAATAAGGTTATTATTTAGCATAAAGAGACTCACGGCTACTCATATAGGTTAAGGGTTAGCGTGAATCATATAGGTTAGGTTAGGAACTGGCATGGACATCGCATGTGTAATGTAAAAGAAGCCAAAGATTTCTAATTCAAAAGCTATTAAACAGTGAAATAATTGAAAAGACTAAAGCTAAATGACTTGTCATTGAAGTAGTATACATCAAGGAGAATGACACCACATTGTAAAAGAAACTCAAAACCTATAGCAACATGGCACTACACTTCATATGCAATCCAGGCATTCAAGGCCCTCATGCACTATACCAAAAGCGGTCCCCTCCTTTGCAAGCTGTAAAATATAAAAAACAAATATATAAGGGAAAAGAGCTATAATAAACTTATAAAATAAAGTTACAATGTAACTTGGGCATTTGCCCCGTCGGGTCCGGGGTTTCGGTCGGACCTGATCATACGGAGCGGGTTTAGACCCGTCCCGGATCACTGTAAGGGGCAGGTACGGAGCTGTATAGGTTCTGTCCTGTCCAGGACGGGTTCAGGACGGGGTCTTGTGTTTAGACCCGTTTGACCCGTCCCGTCCCACACAGTTAAAGGTTAAAATAAAAAATTTAAAATATAGGGATTTAGATGTTATTAATGGGAGTCATTTTGTTAAGTTTTAATATATATGAATTTCCAGAATATATGACAATCTTTATAAACTGCATAAAACCCTATTTCCATTCAAACATTCCCAGTCTCAAAGTCAGCCCTTGCCGCTAAACCACGCTTCGTCGCTCCCCGATCTGCTCTGCCATCGTCGCCGCTCCACCGCGAGTTCGCAACTCCATTTGCCGATCTACGTCTAGTCCACCGTGGCCGTATAGTCCAACATCGACAGCCCCTGGTTTGCAGCGTTCAAGCGTGGCCCCGATCTGCTCCGCCACCGTCACCATTCCACTGCGAATTCGCCACCGTCAGTCGTCCAGCTCCGTGATTCACACCGTATGTAAGTTTTCTGACTCTGTTCACTTTTTAATTTTTTGATTCTGTTAATTTAATTTTAGTGTGTGTGTATATTAACTGGCTGTGAAGTATTGATGGTGTTGGTGTATAAGATCCGTGATTCATGAATGATTTATGTATAAAATTTCTTAAGTTGTCCATGTATCCGTGATTCAGCCCGGGTAAGAAAAAATTCATGGATTTGCCCATGATCAGAATATTTGCTATGGAACCTTCAAAGTTGTCAGGAAAATTTGTTTTGTTTTGTATTGTTTTTGTGTGTGTGTGTGTAGTATTGATTTCGGGTTCTTATGGCCGATTCTGTGAATCTGCGGTGCTTTGTGATTTGGGTGGTTGTGGTTTATGTCGTGGTGTGTGGGTTGTACAGCCTAGGAAAGATACTCACTCGACGATTTCGCCTTTGGTTTTATAATGACAGTGTGGCTGTTGATGGCAGTGGTGTTATTACTGGTTTTGCACATTTTTTTTCTTGTTTTGAAATTCTTTTAGAATTAATTGGATTAACTAGTGGGGGAGCCGGAATTTATGCAGGTTTGGGCAATAATTTTGTGAAATTTTCATAATAGAACAGATTTTTCAATGGCTGATTTAGAATTAGAATTTTTGTCAGAGGCAGGTGTTACCATAGCTGGTAAAGTCAATTGTCATAATAGAACAGATTTTTCAATGGCTGATTTAGAATTAGGCTGTGAATGGGTGTGCGAGGTCCACTACAAGAATTTAACTATTGTTGTAAAATCATTACTTCCTAAAAATTATGTTACCTAAACAAAGTTCAATTCCAAGTTTACTAATTCAAGTTTTGTCATCTTTTTGTCTACTCTAAGTACAAGAATATTGAAACAAAAAATCTTTTAGTTTCCATAAAGTTTCAGTTTTCACATAGGCCTTTCTTATTTTTATCTCAATGCAAAAATATTAAAAAAGGGACACCCTAGCCAGATCGAAAGTACTATCTCAATGAGTTATCTAAAAGTAATAAGACAAAGATGTTACTAAAAAGGAAGAGAAAATCCTGTGACTGCCTTTCAGCTTCAACCAGACCCATTAAACAATAAATCCTTCCTAATTGTTTGATTAATACATGATTATGATATTAAAGGTTCCAAATTTAAAATCTTAATCTAACCATAAAGAGCAAACAAAATCAATCCAATTATCTCAGCTTAACAACCCCGAGATACTGGATTTAAACAACAATAAGAGGTCTTATAACGCAATGAAAAACTAAGAATTAACCATAAGAAAAAATCTATGATTGATTATAAAACCAAACAGAGACTAAAAGGGCAACACCAACAACATGAATCTCCAGAATCTGAACAAACCCAGATGCAAAAACATCCCCAACCAACAACAATGACCGAAAGTTTTTACCTTGGGCGGTGACGAAGCGGCTGGTTGCTGGTTCTCCAAATGTTATTTGCTTCAATTTCTGAAGGGAAAAAAGAAATACTAAATTAGGAAATAAATTTTAAAGGAAAATTAGTTCTGAAGAAAGCGAGCTTACGTTGGATGGCGCACGGAGGCTTTGTGGCCGGCGAGAAGTCTAAAAGGAGGAGCAGGATCGACAGGGCCGCAAAGTGGGACGCTATAAATGCTCTGGGTTTTGGGTTTTGCAGAGGGTTAAATTGGTAATTTCGAACTTGCTTACGTGGTGCTGGAGTGTTTGCACAGGGGATGGCTTTCATGTAAAAAGCCTGATCATCGTTTCACAATGATATTATCTATGCATTAATTTAAGTAGACTTTGTCATTTGAAGCAAGGCTAGAAGTTTTATTAATTACAATATAGCAAACCTTAGTTTCTATTATACATGCATCATGCATGTAACTGTTACATGCATGTATAATAGAAACTAAGGTTTGCTATATTGTAATTAATAAAACTTCTAGCCTTGCTTCAAATGACAAAGTCTACTTAAATTAATGCATAGATAATATCATTGTGAAAGAATGAATAAATGAAGCAGCAATAATCAAATCAAATACGTTAAAGAAACCCAAATAATCAAATCAAACAAGGCCCCCAGTTTCAGACTTAAAATCTATTGGGAAAAAAATTAAACAAAGAAAAGTTAAAATTTTAGATTGGAAGCAAATGACAAGAAGTCGAGTAAGCAAGAAGAAAAGTTTTCCTTTCTCAGCAACCAAAGAGAGAAATAAAAATTAAGAGTTGTTAAATAGACATACATAAAGCCTAACCACTTCATTGAACTGCTACGCTAAACTCCACTTAGGGGTGGCAATTTGGGTTATGACATGCGAATACGATATGATTACGATACGAATACGACTGGATGTAGTGGAGTACATGAAAGCCATCCCCTGTGCAAACACTCCAGCACCACGTAAGCAAGTTCGAAATTACCAATTTAACCCTCTACAAAACCCAAAACCCAGAGCATTTATAGCGTCCCACTTTGCGGCCCTGTCGATCCTGCTCCTCCTTTTAGACTTCTCGCCGGCCACAAAGCCTCCGTGCGCCATCCAACGTAAGCTCGCTTTCTTCAGAACTAATTTTCTTTTCAAATTTATTTCCTAATTTAGTATTTCTTTTTTTCCTTCAGAAATTGAAGCAAATAACATTTGGAGAACCAGCAACCAGCCGTTTCGTCACCGCCCAAGGTAAAAACTTTCGGTCATTGTTGTTAGTTGTGGATGTTTTTGCATCTGGGTTTGTTCAGATTCTGGAGATTCATGTTGTTGGTGTTGCCCTTTTAGTCTCTGTTTGGTTTTATAATCAATCATAGATTTTTTCTTATGGTTAATTCTTAGTTTTTCATTGCGTTATAAGACCTCTTATTGTTGTTTAAATTCAGTATCTCGCGGCTGTTAAGCTGAGATAATTGGATTGATTTTGTTTGCTCTTTATGGTTAGATTAAGATTTTAAATTTGGAACCTTTAATGTCATAATCATGTATTAATCAAACAATTAGGAAGGATTTATTGTTTAATGGGTCTGGTTGAAGCTGAAAGGCAGTCACAGGATTTTCTCTTCCTTTTTAGTAACATCTTTGTCTTATTACTTTTAGATAACTCATTGAGATAGTACTTTCGATCTGGCTAGGGTGCCCCTTTTTTAATATTTTTGCATTGAGATAAAAATAAGAAAGGCCTATGTGAAAACTGAAACTTTATGGGAAACTAAAAGATTTTTTGTTTTAATATTCTTGTACTTAGAGTAGACAAAAAGATGACAAAACTTGAATTAGTAAACTTGGAATTGAACTTTGTTTAGGTAACATAATTTTTAGGAAGTAATGATTTTACAACAATAGTTAAATTCTTGTTTTTTCAAGATTGATTGTTGGGGAATCATTGAGCTTTTCAAGAAATCGACATGTAAAAGTTGAAAGGGACATTAAATGAAAGCCACCTTGCCTGTATTTTTCCATACACTTTTCACATGGAACACTGACGCATTGGAAGCGGTCTTTTGAAAACCATATTGACATTCCTGATGAGTGATTGCCATATCTTAAACGAAGAAATTAAAACATTACATAAATATTTATTACAAACCAGAGAGCCTATCCTGAGTGGATGGTTACTTAGTTGCTCGCCAGAAGACTACTGGTTCACAACTCTGTACTTTTGCACATCCACATAATTATTTGAGTGATTTTGGCATGGGTTGATCTTTCATGACGCCTCTCCAATATTCCCCAGGCTCGTACCTTGCATCTATAGTACTACTAGCAAGCTGTATGTGGAGGAGGAAAGAGAAACAACTTAATTTATTATACATATAAAAATATTGACTCTAACTTTATAACTGCCATAACATAGATAAGCAGTTCTAATGCTTTAGAGATTTATACACACACGCATGTATATTAGTTTGAACTTAGTTAGTTCCTTGTTGTTCTTAATTATAATTTTCTGACTTAATTATGATCCTCTTGAGCTTCTATTATGTATTGAATCAATGAACAAATTCGGGGATGGATAGATCCAGAGCAACCCCTATGTAAACTTACTGTAAAAGAAGTAAGAATTTTGTATTTAATTATTTTGTTTTGATTGAATTCTTATGGAAGGGTGCGTATATAAGAAATTCCAGCAGTCATTTATAGTATTCTATCTTATGACAACTTAAGAGGTCCAGTTAATTTCCATACCCATAAAGTATATTTGTTGGTTCAATGAGTGATTTTTATTATTGACTTACTGATATTTCTCATTAATGAAAATGTTTTGTGGTCCAGATGGCCTTAAGAGGTGTGTGGCAACTTCAAAAGCTGATTGTGAGCTATTGTGATTGGGGAGGAAGTAGTAGGGGCATCAGGTATGATTTGAGACCATTTTTCTGTGTATTATTGAACAGTAACCATTTTGTGAGGCACCTACTTATTCACGAAAGAAGTGAAAAAGAAGATGAAAAGGGAAGTAGTGTTCTGACTGGGCAGCATGCACACTTTTTTTGCAACTCATGATTTGAAATGCTTAATGTGTTATTAGTTATCACCCCTGTCCAATTTCTTTGCCACGTTTCAGGTAAAAAGTGACTCATTTCAGTAATGGTATTATATACATGTTGAATTCCTCGTGAATTTTTGGGCCAAAAGTTGGAAAGACAGTTTCATATTAATTATTTGTGTAATGTCATTGTAGCTAAAGCAAGCATGATATTTATTTAATTTTGGTTTGGCCATGACTTAAATGTGCTGGCTTATCTCCCTTCTATTGTCCCTTTCTTTCTTCTTTTTGCCCATGCTGCTTGGCGAGCTAATCTAATCTGTATAATGTCAAAACCTATCTTTCTGTTACTCAAAGATGGTTATAGAATGTTTGAAATCTTGTGATATCATTTTTTTATACTCATGTTACTGATTAACTTTGTCTTATTATTGAGGCAGGGCATTTATGGAGTCTAATTTGCCAAAATTTAAAGAGAGTAATCCTCAGCTAGAGGTGGTTACTGAACTTATCCGTGGTCAGCATCCACATTTGAAGGCATTATACAGTAAGTGCTCCCTCTCTCTTACCCGACCCTACACTCCCTGGCCCCCCACCCCCAACACACACTCTCTCAAGCATGTGGGTCCATATATGTTTGTATCTGGAACTCTGCACAGTTATAAGTTTTTCCATTACCACATGCTCAGGGAACAAAAATGAGCGGGTATTATGTGTGAAGAATATGAGTCCTGAAGACATTCTTGTTGAAGCAACCAAGCTAAGGAATGCATTGGGAAGAAAGGTGGTAAAACTGAGGACTAGACATGTGACTAAACACCCTAGCGTTCAAGGTACATGGACAACAGATGTGAAATTCTGAGGGATAAGAAAATAACTTCATAAGTCCTTGCAGTTTGCTTCTAAAACTCAAGACCAGTCATGTAATCAAGCACCCCATTGTTCAAGGTATAGATGGAAAATCAATGTGAAATTTTGACAAACTTAGAAATAACTCTGTAAGAAGCTCCTTGTAGTTTGTTTCTCTTTAATTTTTTTTTTCCATAACAACAATTCTGTTGAACTTTTAATTATCTGTCTTGTTGGGAACTTTCAGAGGTTTTTCTGGCATTTCTAGTATGTCCTCTATTCCATTGCTCTGAGTGGCAAAACTATATATGGTACTCGGAAGAATTGTATAAGTTACATCTTTTCTGGGTAAAATAGAACAGAGTAGTTCAAATAATTCAATTATTTCATATAAATAATTATTAGTGCTAGTTATTAAACATGATGCTTCTGATAATAATCTGTTTAAAAGGAAATGTGTTTATGTTACTTGTCGACCGTTTTCATAGTTTGTAGCACCGAGCAGGAGAAGAAGCATATGATAAATTTCATAGGCTCTTGATTTCAGTGTAGAGCAACACTTTTAAGTCATGCATAATCGGCAAATTTCCATGGATTAGTAGCCTGAAAAAGGTTGATCTTACCGTAAGTTGTATGTATTTATTTTCTCATTGGCTCCTGTAAATATGATTCACATGTGGAATCCTTGAATGTGGGTAAATATGATAGCTGTTGAGTGATTCTAAAATGCAATACGATATGTTGGCAGCATGAATGCCTATTGCAGTGGCCCAGATGATTTGCAACTCAGGGAAGGCATGTTTCTGTGACTCTACAATCTTGCTTCTCAATAAGCAGAGGCCATGACGTCATTCTTACCTCCAAAGGCTCCCTAATTCAAATGTCGAAAGCTTTATTGAGGGCGAAAGAAAGTAACAGAAATTAGACTACTTTTCGTCTTCTAAATCAATTTCCAAAACGCGAATGCCTAAGATTTATCCAAGTTTTAAGTCACCCCAATACATACTATTGATCTAAACCGTTGACGCACTACAGCATGCAGTTTCCTACATCTTTGTACCACACTGAAAACTAAAATAATTGGTGGGACTTTTTAACACACGAAGTCTTACTGCCATATAACCGAAATTCACCTCAAAAATTTTTTTTTTTCGAAATCATGCGAACAAAAACAATACAGTAACATCTTGCTTAGGGAGTCTACCAGTTTCCCCTCAAGTCCAAAATTACATAGAGATGGACTACTTGAGGATTTGTTGTTTTTTTTTTTTTATATCTCGGATTTGAAAGGATATTTTGAGGACTAAAAATTATTGATACAACACGTCTCACCCTGTATTGAGCAATTACTTTTTTGTGGGATCAATCACTGCAAAAGAGTGAAGACCACTTTATCCTCATCTTTCTTTAATTCTCTGCTTGACAGCCAGCAGCAGACAGAGAAGTTCTCGCCTTTGAGTAATTGTAGTAATCTAACTGGGTTGAATTAAGAAAGAGAATTCGATTAATTTAAATATCATATGAAAATTTTCCTCCTTGATTTCGAGATATTTATCAATCTTCTATCTCAATTCTCAAAACTTTAATTATTTTGATGGAATGTATACTATTGGAATTGCATCAGCTCAACATTGGTTAACCTTTTCAGTTCATTTGAACCCCCTACTTCAATTCGAAGATCATATATCTTAACCAATTAATTAACTAGAGCTATTTTTTCATGTCCAATGAAGTTCAAGAAGTTATTTTCTTACAAGTCCAAATAAAAGAATTAACAAGAAGATTGTATCATAAAGGATTTCTATAGGGAAAACCTTCGAATCATATACAATTTGACACGAGAAAGTGGATAGTTTGCAATTTCAGGAATTTTAATCATCAATTGTAGTCAATAGTAGTTTCCATCACTGGATCATGGTTAACCAATAGAAGCCTTGTTACTGATTTGGTAACATTATTGTATCAGTATGCAACATTTTCCTTCTTATAATTCCTCTGCTTCTTTAATAAGTCCAGTTTGACCAAGTATATTTACCATACAGGCATAGTAATCTTCTCCAGAAACGATTCCAACAGCTTCAGTCATGGATGTAAAATATTTCCATCCTTCATCAATAAACTATCCTTCTTTGGCTACAGGCACAAAGCACACAAATGTAGGCAATATAATTCGGTTCTCTACCATTCAGCAACATGGCATCAAAAATCTCAAGAGCTTCTCTACCTTGGCCATTTTATGCTGTCCACTAAACATCTGTCCGATCATCCATGGATCGAAAGACACCCCGCATGCGCCATCCATGTAACCACATTACATACATATCAGCCTAGGCATTATTCACAGAGACATCAATCTCAGTACCAAGTTTCATCCTTAAGCCATGAACTTTCTTCCCTTTCTCCAAGACCGTCAAATTGGAACAGGCATTAAAAACTTTGGAAACTGTAACTATCATTGTTAAAAATGCATAGATTCTATATTTAAGCATGGACTTTGTATTGAAGGTAAGCTTACTGAAGTCCGTGCTTCATCCACATATTCTCCAAGTTGCAATGTACCACTATGGCTAAACAAGTAAATCAATTTGTGATAAAAGGGAAGCACACTTCTTTCATTGATGGGCAAGGCATTATAAACAAGATACAAGTTGCATAGTATGGTAAGTATTAATAACAAGCTTTCCACATGGTAACAAATCAGCCAGCAAAGATATTTTCAGATTTTTCAAATTCAAGAAAAATAGGATTGGATTTGTTTTTCTCTTTAGACTTGGATTTGTATTCCTCTTCAGATTTGTTTTCAGATATAATAGGATTATATTCCTTAACATGACCCCTCAAGCTGGCGTGCGAAAGGCAGTGAACACCCAGCTTGTTTTGAAACAACACGAAAGGATCTTTAAGTAACGGTTTGGTGAAAATATCAGCAAGTGAGATGAGGAAGAAATATATCGAGTAACAAGATGCCCCATAGCCACTTTCTCATGAACAAAGTGATAATCCAACTCAATATGTTTAGAATAAGCATGAAACATAGGATTAACAGACATGTAAAGAGCACTAACATTATCACAAAATAAGTGAGGAGCTCGAGAAAGGGAGACCTCAAGTTCGTGAAGAAGAAAAGTTAGCCAGGTAAGCTCTGCAGCAGTAGATGCCATGGATCGCTACTCGGCTTTAGAACTTGAACGAGAGACAGTAGGTTGCTTTTTGGAACAACAGGAAACACAATTTGCACCAAGAAAAACACAAAAACCACTAGTGTTATGCCTTGTAATAGGACAACCAGCCCAATCAACATCGCTAAAAGCATACAGAGAAATGGGACTTTGAAAAAGAAAATGAATACCATAATTTTGAGTACCTTTAAGATACCGTAAAATGTACTTGACAACTTTAAGGTGGACCATCATAGGATTGTTAAAATATTGACAAACACGGTTGACAGCATAAGTGATGTCGGGCCGAGTAAAAGTGATACTGCAAGGTACCATCTATGCTACGAAAATTTGAAACATCGATAGGATCTATGTCTGTAAGATTAGATTTGCTTTTAATAGCCATTGGCGTAGCAAATGACGCACTCTCAAGCATATGTGCTCAAATCAGAAGATCTTTGATATATTTCTGTTGAGATAGAAAAACATCTCAAGAGAAAAAAGTGATTTCAACACCAAGAAAATAATGTGGTGATCCCAAATCTTTAATTGCGAACTCAACACCAAGCTGAAAAATCAGATCCTTGAGAAAAAATTCATCATTACGAGCAAGAATGATATCATCAACATAAATAAGAAGCACAGTTGTAATAATGCCAGTGCGATAGATAAAAAGTGAAGAATAAGTCTTGCTACAATAAAAACCAAAATGAAGCAGAAACCTGGAGAGACGATAAAACCGAGCCCTAGGAGCTTGTTTGAGACTGTACAGAGATTTTTTTAAGAAACAAACATGATCAGATTTTGTAGAATCAATAAATCCAGGCGGTTGTTTCATATAAACAGTCTCTTTTAGATGGCCATGTAAGAAGGCATTCTTCACATCAAGTTGTTGCAGCTTCCAATTGAAAGTGAGAGATAAAGCAATAACAAGACAAATGGTAGTTGGCTTAACAATGAGACTAAAAGTCTCGTCATAATCTTCGCTGGAAACTTGAGTAAAGCCTTTAACGACCAAACGGGCTTTAAAATAATCAATTGAGCCATCCTTTTTAGTTTTGATATGATACACCTATTTTGAGCCAATAACATTAACATCAGATGGTCTGGAACAAGCTCCCAAGTATTATTACCTTGAAGTGCTTGAATCTCATTCTGCATAGCTTCAACCCATCGAGGATCCTTAAAGGCAAACTTGAGAGTTTTTGGTTCCTGAGGAAAACTTGAATTACATGAACCAATAATGGTTAGAGTGGCATAATCACTCAAGTAAGTAGGAGGATGTTTATTTCTGATTGGCCGAGAAGGAGGTGGAGAACCTTCCAAAATTTCCTGAGTCAAGTCTGTGGAATTATCATATGCAAGCAGACTAGTAGTAAATTCCATAAGCAAGTCTACCAACACTACAACATTGAAAGGCATTTGCGGCGGGCCAAAACCGTCGCAAAAGAACAACCGCCGTAAAAGCAGCCGCAGTAAAAGCTTTTGCGACGATTTTGGCCCGCCGCATATGATTTTAAACAGTGGTTCACATGATCGGCGCAAAAACCTACGACAAAATGGGATTGGCATATAACACATATTTTATGGCGGTTTAAAAACTGTCGTAAAAAAGTCTTTATACGGCGGTCATGAAACCGCCTCAGAAAGTACTTTATATGGCGGTTTCCGAACCGACGTATAAAGTGATTTTACGTCAGTTTTGAAACTACCGTAAAAAGAGCTTTACGCGGCAGTTTCATAACCATCGTAAAATAATTAATTTATTTCAAAAAATCTTTTTGCGACAACCAGGAAACTGCCGTAAATGGTTTTATTGGAGGAAATTTGATTCCTGCTTAATATAGTTTACTGTTTAAAGATTAAATAACCTGTCCAACAAAAATATTTTGATATGTTTCTCCAATCATTCAATAAATATGATAGAATAAAATCAAATATCAAAATATATCACATAAATAGTTTAACCGTAAACAAACCAAACATCAAACAATCATCATTCACACTGTTCAACATCATTTAATCAAATATTGAAACATCTGATTAGTTACATAATTTAACAGCATCCACAAAACTCAGTCATTTAATAAGTAAGCCGTAAAACTTGATAAACAACTTGCAAGAATATTTTTGTAATCAAGATTATAATCATTAAGTAACATTATGAAATTTAAAACAAATTGTATAATTTCATTTACATACCTATTAATTGTCGTGATTTGAATCACGATCTGTGAGGTTGTTTGTTCCATGACTATCATATTGGAAACGGCTATGATGTCCACTTCAAGCATCTGGGACCTATTTGTAAAAAAAAAAATGAAACATAAGTAAAAAATATGAGTCAACTAAAATCATTAAAAATACGCAAATACCGGTCTTGTAGCATGTCGCTCAGCAAACTCTGGAAACCTCTCCTGCAGGAAGGAAACAACTTCATCATACATCATTTTCATGTTGTTGTGATCTTGCTTCAAGTTGTTGTGTGCTTCATTCAAGTTTCTGTGTGCTTCCTTTAAGTTGTGGTGTTCCTACTGCAAATTACCCAACTCTTCCCTCAAGTGAACATCCGATAAGCTGCTGCCAGAAACGTCATTCGAAGATGGACCAAAACCATATGTCCGGGCATAACCGCGATGATCAGGTCCCATCACATTCCCAAATACTTGTTCTCTCACTTGTTGGGTTTGTTGGTCTTGTGAAAATTGAGACAAACCTTCATTAAATTGACTCTACAACATAGTGGAAAGAAATAACAACTTAATAAAGATAATGTATTATGCAAAAATTAAATTACCGGTAGTGGATGAATAAATTATTCAAAAGATTAAAGAACTTACAATTATTTCTGCACTTTCATCATCACCTACTTCACCATTACTTTTTGTTCTTGTCTTGACGAAGACACTAATGCAATCAGTTTGCTCTCCATTCCTTATCATATAAACAGTAAAATAACAAAACTACAATAATACAACTACTAAAAAGATATAAGTAAATCTTGATAACCAACAAATAAAGAGCGTATAAACAAACAAATGTAACTTACCTCTTCTCGTTTCTATTATGTACTGAGAGAACATGAGGAAATGTAACCAAATTTTCTGATAAGATGGAACAAAACATGACCAACTAATTTATAATACAAACTTATGCATGCTCGAACTGTTCGAATCTGGACAATTCAAGAATCATTACTAGACATACACTCTTCGTTGTCATCTTTGGATGAAAATGAAGAAAAGTATATGTCAAATAATAATTCTTGAAAGGGATCTAAGCTTATATGCATGAATGACAATTGAATATAACCATGTTAATAAACTTTTCAACGAACATAAGAAAACGTAATATTTATAACAAAGTATAGAATCGGGACCCATACTTTATGTGAAATAACTTATGGCACCTTCTTGTTTGGGCTCTATTGGTTTGTGGTAACTACAATGCCCACCTAGAAGGCAACATATTAATTTGGGATAATGAAAACCCTATCAGTTTACAAGTTGTTGGGTTGGTTTATATCATTATTTAGTGGGCTGGTTTGCTATATACTGTCAATTGTTAATGGGTTTCTTTTGACCAGTTTGGGGTAGGTGTGGGATGGTTTAAATGGGTTGTTATGTCATTCTTTGAGTAAGTGTGGGCTGATAGGCCTTCTTGGCCAATGATGGGCTGGTTGGGTTGCTTTTGACCAGTTTGGGGTAGGTGTGGGATGGGTTAAATGGGCTGTTATGTCATTGTTTAAGTATGGGCTGGTAGGCCTTCTTGGCAAAGTGTGGGTCAGTTGGGCTCCTTTTGACCTGTTTGGGATAGGTGTGGGATGGTTTAAATGGGTTGTAATGTCATCCTTTGAGTAAATGTGGGCTGATAAGCCTTCTTGGCAAATGGTGGACTGGTTGGGCTGTTTTGACTTGTTTAGGCTAGGTGTGGGACAATTTAAATAGGCTGTTATGTCATTGTTTGAGTAAGTATGGGCTGGTAGGCTTTCTTGGCAAAGTGTAGGCTGGTTGGGTTGCTTTTGACCTGTTTGGGAGAGGTGTGGGATGATTTAAATGGGTTGTTATGTCATTCTTTGAGTAAGTGTGGGCTGATAGGCCTTCGTGGCAAATGATGGACTGGTTGGGTTGCTTTTGACTAGTTTGGCGTAGGTGTGGGATGGGTTAAATGGGCTGTTATGTCATTGTTTAAGTATGGGTTGGTAGGCCTTCATGGCAAAGTGTGGGCCGGTTGGGCTGCTTTTGACCTGTTTGGGATAGGTGTGGGATGATTTAAATGGGTTGTTATATCAATCTTTGAGTAAGTGTGGGCTGGTAGGCCTTTTTGGCAAAGTGTGGGATGGTTGGGCTGCTTTTGACCTGTTTGGGCTAGGTGTGGGACAGTTTAAATGGGCTGTTATGTCATTGTTTGAGTAAGTGTGGGAGGGTTTAAATGGTCTTCTTTTGCCTCTCTTTTGTTCACTGACTACTACTACAGAATCTACTTTCACTACCTTAATCTCTATTCTAATCGCCATAAGAGACCAACGCTATGAGCATTGCAGCTAGCAAGCTAGATTTATAGTTTTTAGATTAATTATATCTGTAAAAAGTGATATCAACGTTGATGGAATAATATAGATGTGTTATAGCTAGATTCAATCAGAAAAATGGATTAAGAAGTGCACATAGTAGAGAAACCATTCGTTCTCCAGTGATGTATTGCTAATTTCTATCATTTAAGCAGGCAAATGGTCATTATACCAGATTAATTAAATCTGGTACATTTCCATTTATGGAATGAGCATTTCATTTACTGGTGCATATGTCTGCTCATGTATGAAGGAAGCAGCGTGTCCAAAATTCTTGACATGGAATTCACAAATGGTCATTACAGGACTATCACAACCACAAGTCATAACAAGTCAGTCATTTACTTCACAAACTTCTGGAATATATAAGCTTCTAAAATCAAACGAGACTTATGAACAAACTAATAAATAAACTAACATTTGAAGCCACAAAACACAAAGTCATTATTAAAGCAAAGAACTATCACTTAATAAATAAACAAGTTTATTATATGCTTCATGTGATGGTTACTGTGAAATCGAGGCGTGTTCCTGGTGCTATGACTGATGAGGAGCTTTTTGCTGTGGAAGATGAAGACAGATTAGCTAATGATGGTGATAATGATGACTATGATGATGTATTAACAGCTGAGGAAAGGATGCAATTGGATTCTGCACTTCGAATGGGAAACTCTGATGGTCTTTGTAAGGACGATGAACATGGTTTCCCTGGCTGTCAAGAAAATGGTTCGGGAGGTTCTTATGAAAATGGAGAATCTGATAGTGCTGTTAAGGAGAAGAAAAGTTGGTTTGGCTGGAACAAGAAAGGTACAAAGAATAGCAGTGATGATCCTGAAGACTCAAAAATCCTCAAGAAATTCTCAAAGTTGGCTCCAGAAGGTAGCAATCAGAAGCCTAATCAAAGATCTTCATCAGAATTTACCAGGGAGAATGTGGGTGATGTTAAGAAGGGAAAGGATAAAAACAGTAAGAAGAAGAAAAAGAAAGGGCCCAGTAGCGAGTCTAAAAAATGAGAGTGAGTATAAAAAGGGTTTGAGACCTGTCTTATGGTTAACACCTGATTTCCCTTTAAAGACAGATGAACTGCTGCCTCTACTTGACATATTGGCCAACAAGGTCAAGGTTGTTAGGAGACTCAGGGAGCTTTTGACTACTAAACTGCCTCATGGAACATTTCCTGTCAAGGTAACTAAGATACTGTGTTTTGCTTATCTTCCTCCAACCCAATTGAATTTGGCATTCTTTTTTGTTATCTGATTCTATCACTGTCTGCTTCTTTTTTGTGATGGATAACTTAATTAGTTTTATTTTATAAACAAGTTATAAATATTTAAAATGCAATTTTTTACTGTCATTAGTTTTTGGGAGAGGCAATTAGACATACCTGCTTTGTCTTGTTTGTTTATCTGAATAACAAAATTTGAATTCCTGTTTGATAAGCTCAGTGGTTACAACATTATTCTGTTTCAAAAAGTGTAAAATTTGTCTTTGGGTTAGATTAATTTCAGTTGAGAACGGTTTTACAATCATCCCAATGCATTTTAAAATTCTTCTCTTTAGTTTCTATTTTTGGTGATGATTTATTTTGTCTACTTATGTGCTTGAATTAGGAGAATGCAAGATCACTGTCATAACAAAACCTCTCTGTTTTGCCTATAGCTTTTTGGATTTGGTGTCAGTGCATTATAAAACTAATATCTTGAAGGCTTTCGGTGAAATGCCATACAAACTTCCTATGCAAAAATGAAGTGGCATTGGAGCATTTTAGGATTTGCTGCTTAAGTATAAGGGTGATTTTGTTTGTAATGACTTGTGAGTTGAGTTAGGGGAGTGCTAGATCACTGTTATATAGAAGCCATATTCTAATATGAGCATGGGATTAGATGTTTTATGATCAAATCTTCCCTTTTAGTTGGACAGAGTGCAGTCTTGCCATTCTAGTGCATTCGAAATGATGCTTGTAAGTCTAAGTCATCCTTTATGTAAAGCTTTCATTATTAAATCTTCCAAAGCTACGAAACACAAATGGAATATACTGCAGTTAAACATCCAAATTGTAGCAAAATCAATAGGAACAATGAACAATTCATAGAAAAAGGAGCAGTAAATAGAAAAAATTGTCGGAGATGAAATCCTCAACCAATGTGAGCCAAATTGTTCTACTAATAACTAAGTCGAGTGAGTTAATTTTTGCAGCAATTGAGGGTTTTTTCATAGATTTCTTTTATGTTAATATACATATCATTCTATAAGAAAAGGAAATCAAGGCCATGGCAAATTTGGAGAAACCATAATTGCTATTTTTTTATAGTATAGCTATTATCTGAAATTAACAAGAAGGTCAGTCAACCAGGCTATTAATTTATACCAGTAAAAATCCAGTAAGATTTACAAGGCTATCCAACATAAAAGTTCTACTTCTATAACTATTCCCACCTTTTCTCTCCAACCAAAAAGAGCATCAAGATGATCATCACACTCGTAGACCTCCAAAGAAAACAACTACTCATGTTTTGACACTCAAACTACAGAAATTCATTCCAGAAATTAAAAAAAAAAAAACTCTTACGGTAAGGAACAGGTCAGATATGGTCATACCACTGTAAAGATGTCAAATATTATCACTGGATTGATGAGCAGAGAAGAAAAAGACGTAAGCAAGCATTGACGAGCTGCAGCTGTGAGGCGGACAAGAGATAACTGATAAAATCGATTAAGACTTCCAGAATCGATGGTGCCGCAATGAGAACAGCCAAATTCGTTTGCGAAGCAACGAGAACCGTAAGACTCTATTGTGAAGGAAGGAGAAGCGATTAGAAGCAAGGGCAAAATGCGAGATGAGGCAAGCAAATGATAGGCAGACTCGATTGCAGGATGTAATGGGGGAGGATTGAGAGAAAATGTGAGAGGGAAATTGAGAGAATAAGTGGGACTAGGGCAAATTGATTTGGGATATTTTGGGATTTCTACGGTGGTTTCAAAACTGCCGTAGATAGGTTCGCGTATAAGCTTCTGAGGCGGTTTTTAAAAACCACCGTAGAAGGCCGCCGTATACAGGCCTTTTTCTTCTAGTGCAAGGAAGTAACATTTTCAAGTTGATTTGGTTCGGCATGATTGTCTATGTAGATTGATTCAAAACGGTTGGAAGTATTATTTGCATTAATGAGGGAAAAACCTGCAACATAATCATCATCACAATCAAAACAATTCATGTTAGAGGATTTTGAATTTAACTCAAAAGATTCCATAGGTAGAGAAGCGAGATTTGCAAGTTTGGTTGCATTTTCCTTTTTGTCAACCCACTTATCCAACGAAGGAAATTCAGAAAAATTGAAAGAGGAGCTCTCATCAACTACAATAGTATTGTAAGGAAAAATTCCTTCATTGAAGACAACATGTCGAGAAAGATAAACTCATTTACTTTTAGGCTTTAGACAACGATATCTTTTATGAATTGGACCGTAACCAACAAAAATGCAAGGATATGTTTTCTTTTCAAATTTTGAGCCCCTTTGATGGCGTAAAGAAGGAAAACATTGGCATCCAAACACTCGTAAGCCATTATAGTCAGGATTTCTATTATAACGCTAGTAATACAGATTGTCATTCTGCAAAACTGAAGAAGGTAGGCGATTAATAAGATAAATTGTAGTAGAAAAAGCTTCAACCCATAAGGACAAAGGTAAATTTGCATGGAATAACATTGTAAGCTCGGTTTCAACCACATGTCTATGTTTTCGTTCAGCCATTCCATTTTACTCAGGAGTTTGTGGACATGAAACATGTAATTCAATTCCACAATTCGCAAGATGTCCAAGAAAAGAATGTGAACTATATTCACCTCCACCATCACACTGGAATATTTTTATTTTTCGATCAAATTGATTCTCAACCAATTTCTGAAATTTCATGAAACAATCAAGAAAATCATATTTTTGTTTGAGAGGATATAGCCACATGAATCTGGAAAAGTCATCTATAAAAATAGCATAATATAAAAAATGTTGATTTGAAGCTATCGGAGCAAGACCCTAAAATTCAGAGTGTATCTTATCAAAAAGAAACTTTGAGATTTTATTAGATCTATTGAAAGGTAGTTTACAACTTTTTCCTATTTGGAAACTAACACATATAATAGCCTTAGATATCTAATGGGTTATATCAATAGCCTTTTTATTCTTTAAGAAAGTAAGCAACTTTGTGTCCAAGTCGTAAATGCCAAATAGTTGAAGTAGCATCACCTTTTCTTATTGCACTCAAAGCTTCATGTAAAACACTGTCTAAAACATATAGTTGGCCTCTCTTATGCCCCCTTGCAATTATTCTCTTGTTTTGATCCTTAATAATAAAATCAATTGATGAGAACTCTATAGTACAAAAATTATCAGATGTAAATTTTTCAAGAGAGAACAAATTCTTTTTCAATTCAGGCATAACAAGTACATCATTCAATCTAATTTTCTCTTCTTTTGTAGAGAGACATGCATCACCAATATGAGAGATGGACAGTCCATTCCCATCACCAACATAAATTAAACCATTTCCATTGTATGGTGTTATGGTTTTTAAGCTACCTGCATCATTTGTCATATGTGAGGTAGCTCTAGAGTCCACATAAAAGACATGATCATTCTCTTCATTTATAGTGAGTGCAGCAATTGCTTGATTTAGATTTTCAGACTGAAAAGAGTAGTCGAACCTATGCCAACAATCAATAGCAGTTGATTAGATTTTCCATAGATTTGAAATTTAATCTGATGACTATTTTTAAAATCATTAGGACATGATTGTTGTTGTTGATGTTATCCCTAACTGTTGCCCGAGTTTGGATTATTGACATGGCTAACATTCTGTTTGTTCCAAAATTGATCACCATTTTGGGTATTGTAGCTCACAGCTGGAGTGAAACCTCTACCATGAGAATTAAATTGACCTCTTTCACTACAACCATGTCTTCCTCTTCCACGACCTCGTTGAGAGAAAAAGGCTTCTGCATGCTCAATAAATGTTCTCGCTTCATTCTTCTATGAGGCAAGAGTTTGTTTGTGGCCTTGAAGAGCCAAAACAGACTGACTAAAGGAAGGATATGGTGGTTTGGAAAGCATGGCAGTGCGAAAATCTATGTATTGGTTTCCAAGGCCATGACCAAACTGAAAAACCTTATCAAAATCTGAGACAAGCTTTTGGATTGCAGCTAAATTGTCACATATTATTTTAAACTCCTTCAAATATTCATCAACAGAGTGGGAACCTTTTCTAATTCCCATAAGCATATTTTTCAAGTTTCCTTCCTTTTCAGTAGTGAGAGAAAGAAGTTGTTGTTGGACTGAATTTCAAACCTCAAAGGCAGTACTGTCTTCAATAAAAATCATGCTAAGAATTTCTTCTTTCATGGTTCCAAGAAGGCATGAAGTTAACAAGCCATCGTCTATCATCCAAACTTGATGCAATGGATTGGCTCTCTTGTTTCCATCTTCGTCTTCAATTTTTTCAGCATGTTTATCACTTGTCGTGCGATGGTGATAAAGACTGAGACTGTGGACAAGCAAAATGATCTTAGAACGCTATAAGAGATAATTCATGGTGCTTTTTGTGGTGCTTAGTTTGATAGAAATCAAACTAGAACATTAGTGAAAGGCTTGGATATTGAGTTCAGGTTCTTCCTTCTTGACGGGATGGAGGAATGAAGATGAAATCATATTTTGTTGGCTGGAATATTGGCTTACGAGTTTAAGGCTCTAATACCGTAAACAAGTAAATCAATTTGTGATAAAAGGGAAGCACACTTCTTTCATTGATGGACAACGCATTATATACAAGATACAAGTTGCATATTATGGTAAGTATTAATAACAAGCTTTCTACATGGTAACAAATCAGCCAGCAAAGATATTTTGAGATTTTCCAAATTCAAGGAAAAGAGGATTGGATTTGCTTTCCTCTTCAGACTTCGATTTGCATTCCTCTTCAGATTTATTTTCCTCTTCAAACTTGGTTTCCTCTTTAGACTTGGATTTGTATTCCTCTTCAGATTTGTTTCCAAATCTACTTGGATTATATTCCTTAACAATGGCTTGTACCATGTTGCCAACAATGAATTTGAAATCCTCAAAGCAGAAGGTAAAATGATCCTATTGCATGATTCTGATACTGACAAGCTTATCCAAAATAAAAATTGACTGCTTTTAAAACGAGTAAAATAAACATTGACATTTTCTTCAAGGTATCGAGGCCTTATTATAGAGGGCTCAAGCCAAATGATATTGTCGGTTCAATAAAAATAACTTGTAGCGATGCTTTTTTCTGTTATAGAGAACGTATTTAGAATATCATATGTATAATTTTGCACCATTATCTTATCAAATTAATAAGGTTGAGTACCTCTAATCATCAAAACTAAGGGGTCGTGAAGTGATTTGAAATCACAGGTGGTTTGTCGTTCTTTTTCATGCCTCGAGTTTGGATGTTGTCATTAACCCATTATAATTATAGTAGTTTCATTGGAATTTCCCTATTTAGAAGATATTTCTTAATTTAAAAGACAAATGATGATAAAAATCAAAGCGACAGGCCAAGCATGCCTTTGTTATACAAGATCAATGAGCAATGCATTGGTACTTAATCACATGGCAATTAGCAGCTCTATAGTTACCCTGTTGTTGCTTTTTTTTTTTCTCAACTCTCATTTCTCTCTTCGGACAAGAAACCATCATGCATTTTAAACTATGAGAGATCACAAAACCAATGGTTAAGGATGCAAAGTGAAAATTGATGTCATTATATGCATTAACATGCAAGGTTGTTTAATTTCTTGTGTAGGATCAATTAATGGTTTCTTTGCTTATTGGCAAATATTTTTGTTTTGGATAGCAAACTCTTACTTAATTATTCCAAATAGCATGCTTTACATCATACTCAATCATGTGGTAAGTTACACTTTGATAGATTTTTAAAGAAATAACTAAAATTTATTGTAGAATTAGCACACAAATACTTGTATGATGAAATACGCCGAAAAGAAGTCTCTTTCAATGCCATCTGTTTGAAATAAAAGGGTTGGCATGATCCTCAGAAAAAATGGCGTTGTCCAGAAATGATCCACTAAAAGATGAGCTAGTTTCAAAGTGATTGCTTATGCTGCCATCAACATAATCAGTCTCTTCACAATTTTGTTCCAAAATTGAAGCTTCAGTTGATGCTTTAATCCCAGCTAGTTCAATTGCTACTTCTCTCATTGCAGCTCTTTTCTTCCCATTAAGATTCAAACATCCTCTTGTGAGACTGGCAACCGTCAAAATCTCTTATTTCTCACCCTCTTTCATTACTCGACCATCAAGAATTTCAAACATGCGATTCTCTTTCATTGCTCTTAGAAAATATGCCGCTAAATATCTATCTTCTTTAGAGTTGATAGAACGGATTGGTTTTCCTAAACTTCTATCTTCTTCAAAGTTGGTAGAACGAATTGTTTTTTGTCCCATTAAGAGCTCAGCAAGAATTACTCCATAACTGTAAACATCACTTTTCCCAGTGAATTAGCTGGATCAAAAATACTCTGGATCTACATACCCAAAAGTCCCTCATACTTGAGTTGTCAAATAAGTTTGCTCAATTGTAACAGATCTTGAAGTCCCAAAGTCTGATACTTTTGCTTGATATTTATCATCCCAAAAGTATGTTTGAAGACTTGATGTCTCGATGATAAACAGGTATTGAAGTACATGAATGTCGATAAGATAGATCACATGCAACTTTTATGGCAATATGTAAGCATAGTTCCTAGGTGAGTGGAAACTCCTCATTTTCACCATGTATATATTGAAAGAGAGGTCTATTAGGAATAAACTCATAAACTAAAAGAGGAACTTTTGTCTCCATACAACATCCCAATAGTTGGACTACATTTCTGTAGTCGATTCGGGATAAAATTACCACTTCATTAATAAATGCCTCAAGCTTACTTTCATCAACTATCTTGGACCTTTTGATAGCTATAATTCTTCCTTCATCTAGCATTCCTTTAAATACTGTACCTTGGCCTCATTGACCAAGGATACGATTTGCATAATAGTTATCAGTGGCTTTTTCTAATTCGATCCTCTAAAGTAAATAATTTTGTTTTTTGAAGATTACTTTCATTGGAAGACATGTGTTGCTGTAGTAATAGACCACCATTTCTTTTGAAGCATTTTTGTTTCTTCTTTATTTCTTTCCTTCTCTTTATGAACTTGTACAACCACTATCCTCTTGGAATTAGTAGTAAAAAGAATCCGAGCCCAGAACTGCTACCTACATGACTCAAGGACGAAAATAAATGTTTATATATCTTCAACCTCATTATCGCATATAAACAAATGTCAACTAAATAGAAAAGCATTTTCTAATCCTAAAAATTGTATTAATATGCAAATGAATGTATTCTGGAAATTAAACTAAAGGTATTGGCCATAAACATACCTATGATAATAAAAAATTATAGTATGTGGAACGTGATAAGTAAAACCACATGTCTTGATAGTACTTATAAGGGATATTTCCATTTTACCTCCTAAGGTAAGGTTCAATGATGCCCTACCCCCTCTATTATTCAATATCACAGAGCATCCCCTCGATTTTAAATTCTTATGTTAACTTAGATGCTGCTGCAGCTTCTAACATTGTTAGGAGCAAAAGAGATAAGAAATTTTTCATATTGTGACAGAAGTACCCTTATGCCAAGTGTTATGGCTTTTGAAAAATAATATAATATTTAAAAAAGGTAAAAAGTTAAATCAAAATGTAATCCTAAGATAACTTATTATCACAATTTTGGCCTTCACATTAAACTTGTTGACTTTATTACCTTTGAACATCTGACGTAGATTAACATTGAATAAATAAAATAAATAATTGATAATGCAATATAAAAAGGTAGAAGCTCTATCCCAAAGTAGACATTGCTACTAACAATGATCACAAAGTCATCACTAACTATAAAGCCACATCCATGTCGTAACAGACAACTGCTTTGAAAGCTCAGTCATCTAACATTCTCCACCGAAAAAACTCACACCCTTCTATTAAAAGCTTGTCAACTGTAGCTTGCTAACACTACTAAAATCCGATCAATACAGCCAAAATGTCTTCAAGCAACTCAACAGCAAACATCAATGCAATCAATGGAAGGTTGATCAAGTTTAAAAACAGGACATGCAAATGTGGAAGGATGGCTGCAGTTAAGATTTTTGAGTCAGAGGCTAATCCAGGCAAATTGTATTTCAATTTCATAACCAGAGAGTGTTCATACTACTCATGGTGGAATCCTGATGAGGATGAAATAAATCCAACAACTGACCTACACATGCTGCTATCATCCAGAATGATGCAAATGCAAGTACGAAAAATTGTTGATGCTGTGCAAGCCATAGATCACTATGCAAGAGAGGTGAGGAAAGTGCTTGAGAAGTTAGATATAGTCTTAGCACATCAAAAGGCAATGAAAAGGCTTATTTGTTTTATTATTATAGGGGCTATTTGTGTGAAGCTAGGTTTATTCTAAGTTAGTAATGTATGCAATTTACCCATTACAATAGCTTTCATCGAAACAAATGCTTCTACTACATTACTACCACATAATTGAAGTAAATGTCACAACCAGATCATAATAAGACATTTCATTTATCCATGTCTATAATCCACCATTACAAAAAGTAAGCTGGAAACATTTCCCTCTTCAATGATGGCATAAATCATAACAATAGGAAGGCAGTGCATTCACCATTGCAAAAGCTAAGTACAAAGCAAAAGAAAGGCCTTTAAATAGTTTGGCCATGTCAGTATTCATTTTGTATGCATATAGTGAATGAATTTAGCATAAATACTCCCAAAATCCATAGAAAATCTAATATTCTTGTGACATCAAATCTACTGCAAAAAAAGAAAATATAATACCCCTCATATAATTCATAAGACAAGGTCTTTACGCTCGATCTTGCTATTATGTTGGCTGAGTGTAAGCTGGTGGATGAGTTGAGGTAGCTAGTATCTCCTCTTGATCTCCATGTTGAACTGCAAATCTTCTGGATCCCTGGACATGACATTAATGAAGCATTTTTTTTATTTGCAATGAAAATATAGATACAACTAATAAGGAAAATGAAGTAATCATATTTACCCTTCTATTGTGAATTTGAGTGGGCTAATTGGATGTTGGAAATTAAGTTACACTAGCTAGAATTTGCTCTTGTTGTTTTACTGTAGACCTTCTGTTGCCTTGCATAGCAAATTAAAAATCATAATAATGAGTATTTCTTCATAAGTCATAAAGTAAAACCAGAAGCATAAATAATATGATTTTGTATATCACTTTTCCCCTTTGTTGTACATTTTTAGCCTGCAAGCAGTGCACCAACAAAATATTAAGCAGTATCCAAATCCTTAACAAAATTCAAATGTCAATAATTGTAGGGTAAGATTTACCATACTCTTTGATGTCCCTGCATTTGATGGAGCAAGCCTGCAGGTCCTTTTATTGTGGCCTTCCCTATTACAAAAACTACAATGGATCATAAATGATCTTTTATTCTTTATAACCGCTCATGTGCCTCTCTCCTTTTAATTTTCTTAGGCCTTCCAGGCTTTCTTGATTTCAAAGTGGGTAGAATTGGTGATGCATTACCCTCAAGCCAAACACCCTGATCTGGTATTGGATGAATCATACCAGCATAGGTTCTCCTATATGCTTCTATAGTAAGTAATTGGTCAATGTAATCCTCAGCATTCAACTAGGAGTAGCAGATTGCCCCCATAGAATGTTTACATGGAATTCCACTTAAGTCCCAAGCACCACAGTCACAGAATCTTTGTCCTAGTTTCACCTCAAATGTCTTGATTCCATCATAAACCTCAAACTCTAAATTACCACTATGAACAAGCATCAATTGTCTGCCTTCATCTATCAACTTGTTAACCACATTCCTAACATTTGCAGGCAGTCTATGGTTCCAATTGGCAGCCAATTGCCTTTTTTTTTTTTTACAATGACTTCATAATCTGTCTTCTAATATGATTCAATAATGATAGTACTGGCTTGCATGTCTATTCGCCCAAGAAACTGTTGTAGCTTTCTGTGAAGTTATTAGTGATGTGATCTATCTTTATTGAGATATCCACTGCCCACTTGCACCATACAGATAGGTCAATGTCCATCAACCATTTTCTTGCAGATTCACGTGCTTGGTGTATCTTGCTCATAGCTGTCAACCAATCAGCTTTGTTGGTGGCTCTTCTAGCCTTCCCAAAATAGTTCATCCATCTTAAGGCCTGGGAATCTTGATTTAAAGTTTGAGTGAATATGCCTTGCACATCTTCTAAACTTGGCAGTGGGCCAATGCTTCTCTAAGGCAGAAATTAAGCCTTTCTATCTATCACTCACCATATTGATAGACCTCTTATCAAGTTTGCCCACAAAATCATAGAGTTTCTCCAAGAACCAACACCACAATTCTTCTCTCTCAGCCTCACATATACACACAGCTATCAGAAAAATAAAGCCATTAACATCCAAAGCAATTGCACTAAGCAGCATCCCCCCATAAGGCCCCTTCAAATGACAGCCATCTAGTCCTATAAATGGTCTACACCTATTTATAAACTCATCTTTGCAAGCTGGAAAACTCATAAAGCATCTTTGAAATCTCCGTTGTTCAGTGCCTGATACTTTTATAGTTTTAACAATGACCATACTCCCCGGGTTTCTGATTTATATTATTATAGCAAATTTGGGTAGCAAGGAGTATGATTCGGCATGGTTTTCACCAAGTTTTCCTAGGGCAATTGTTTTAGCCATGTGCACAATGTAGTTTTCAACACCCACTCCCCATTTCAGTTTTGCATAAGCTTGTATATCAATCACTGCTATCTTGGGATTGCTCTTCACAAACTCAACTATTTTGCTTGTAAGCCAAGGTGTTGTGGCTTGATGATTGGACCACACCCTACTGTAGTCATGGAAATCATGCATTGTCTTAATCATAAAAGTCTTAATACTCCTAGCCACCTGTGAAGCGTGGATTCTCCAAGGACACTTCTATCCTTTGTATTTGGCTATCACCCTATCAATGTCATTCTTAATCTTCACTAATTCGAACCCTTTCCTAACAATATAATCCCTTAAAATCTGTCTAAAGTGATTTATATCTTCAAAAACATCAACAACCTTCAAACTGAAATCCATGTCTGTGTCAACTATGAACTTTCTCCTCTTTGTTTATCTATACATTCTGCTAAGAGGAGTGTTGTCCTCATCTGAGCTACTGCATGCAAACTCATCACCTGTGGAATTATAATCAGATGGAGGGTCAACAGAACCATCACCAAATTTAGAAAAGTCTTCTAAATCAGCTTCATCATTAGCATCAGTTACATGTTCACCATTTCCATCATTTTCCTCTATATCAGCTTTAATAGCAGCATCCATACCAACTTGAAAAAAAGCGTCATCTTCCACTATGTTACCAGCTTCATTATCGAACATGTGAGAATCCAAATCATTCACACTCACATCACTTAACCACACCTGCCCCTATACCATATTATTGTCATACAACTGAGAAGCCGCATTGAAAATGGGAGTTACAGCTTTTGAGCTGATTCCTGCTTGTTGAGGTTCGCCAGTTGAAGGTTGATCATTGGCAGCTACTTCTACTGGATCTAAGCCAACTATAGGATCCAAATCAATAATCATGGTGTCAAACCCCATATTCTCAAATTCATTAAATAGCTTCATTAGCTGAGCATCATTCTCCATCATAGGATTCTGTGGCTCCCAATGGACAAACACTGTCATATGAAATTCCTCATTTTTTTTTGCACTAGCACACCCCGTGTAGCACATGCAAGCTTCAGCAATCAACTTCTATCTAGTGTAGAAAAAGGCTTAACCCCATTTAGTACGTGCAACTTCCCATCCATTCTAATTGTTATCCTGAATACACTGCATAATATGCATGTGAACTAATAGTTACACAATAACATACATTTACATGGTTTAAAAACATGCATCACATATAATCAATATCATGCTACTTATACCACAATATGTATTCCACTACTGCTTTGACTAAAAGTTGCAAAATAAAATTGTCACAAAATACACAAATATCAACCCATCTCGAAAAATAATAATCAATACTCAATAACCAAATATCTTACCCCACGAAGGTATTTCAAACTAGTATGCAAAAAATTATCACAACACCACCATGCAATACATTTTCTGTGTGATCTATCTGCAAAAGTTCAGAACTTTTTAGGCTAAAAGCATGATATTCGTGTCATTTTCCACCAAAAGACCATAACGTTTTATAATGCATCAAGATACTTCAACCATTTACTAAAAAAGAACAAACTTTTACACCTAAAAACTCATGCAAATGATCTTCACTTTGAAACCCACTTTCGATTACACCCCTGTCTACCCCCCGGCAGAAACACTTTTCATACATGCATAATAAATATTACATGCATCCAATACCAGCATTTATACTGATTCATACATAACCAAAAGAAGTAACCTTCTATAACCAAGAACCGTGATGTAAAACAGAGCATTACCTCGATTTCATGGCCGACAACGAGCTTCCTTTCGAATGGCCCTGTGTCATTAACTCGCTAGCGTACTTCACCATTGTCGATTATGGAATATATGGAAGTTCAATGGTCAGTTACAGGCATCACCTTCGTACACTATGGGTTGTTGAAGAAGATAAAGTTTAGACTTTTACTCTTACAACACGATTTAGCCATGAGTAATGAGGTAATGTGTTTGCTAACTATAGTTAGTTCGTATTTTAACTTTAGTTAGCTGATGCAACCTGACTGCAGTTATATAAGCCCATTTCTTTTTTCCAATCTAATCCTAACGGAATTTTTGCTTTCTATTCTGCCCTTACAACGTCTAAGTTAACGGAAGAATTTGAAATTGAGGGGGTACATCATGATATTGAATAATAGAACGGGTAAACAAAAGTTAACCTTACTTTAGAGGGTAAAACGTAAATATCTCTAATTATAATAACCTTTGAGGACCCTGAAAGAAATTGTTGCCGCCGCTCAAAGCACTATTACATATTAATTTACCTGCACAATTAATAAGAAACAGAACAGTATTAAATTTGAAGATTGCGGCTGGCTAACTATCTTATCTTCTAAGATTAGTACTGTGCCTAAATGTATATGAAATTGTTTTCATTAGAAGAAACACTACTTCTATAAATTTTTTATAAAAACTTAAATACACAGATAGGTGTGATATCATATATATATATATGTTAAATAAATTAATTTTATATATTTATTGTAATATATACGTCAATTTATATATAAAAATTTGTAAATAAAATTAATAGGACTAACGTTATTCTTTAATTGGTTAAGAGGTAGAGAATGACAATGACTACCTGTGCATAACTGGTTGTTGTTGAGAACTGAGAAATTTCCATCGCACGGACAATAATAGGCTGAGCCACTTAACTGTACTAAACACTTATTATCCTTATTGCAAAATGTAATAAAGAAATTTTGCACATCTCCCTCTGATCTCTCCCCATTCCAGCGTTGCAGGAACGTATTCGGGATCTTTCAAAGCATAAGCATTTGTCAGGTAGCTTGACTCGAGACAGTCTCGTCAATCGTGAAGACAGACTTGCATATACTCTGGGGTTGGTGAATGAGGCCTGATGTGTTAATTCAGCAAATAAGCTATGGCCTGGAGGAACGGTGCAATGGAAATCATAGCAACCATGATTTTGAATTGGATCACCAGTAGAAACAGGAAGCCACTCATTTGTCATGAGAAACTTTTTAATCAGGTTTTACGGTGGTATAGTTATGACAACCTGTGGCAGTGAGCCTACTGTCCGTACTTGAAATGGAATAAGGGCTGCCGGACAGTTTGAAGCCGATGCTTGTGTTGCTGCTATTCTTCAATGTAGTTACAGGAATTTAAGCAGCCGCCGGGTATCACTTTAATTTCCATTGAAGTATCTGTGTTTTGCATGTTAAAATTAGGGCCACTCAAAGCTAAATGAGTCTAAGGGCAATAATTATAAGGGAAAATTGAGAAAATAGACAAAATTAGGGGGTCTCATTGAAAAATGGACACGTTCTCAAAAATTTTCATGTCATAGACACTTTCTTGATAAAAAGACTAAAATACCCTTTGAAATTACTTGCATGTGATTACTTGCATCCGACACTCTTTTTGGGGATGAAATTGTTAAATTACAAACTATGGGAACTAAAAAGAAATTAAAAGTAAGGATATATTTAGAGCATTATATCACGCGGAGACGACACTCGACACAACTCGACACTCGATATTTCACCGCTCGAAAACACTCGAAACTCGATATTTCACCACTCGGAAACACTCGAAACTCGATATTTCACCACTCGAAAACACTCGAAACTCGACATTTCACCACTCGAAAACACTCGAAACTCGATATTGCACCTCGACATTTCACCATTCGAAAACACTCGAAACTCGACATTTCACCACTCGACAACACTCGAAACTCGACATTTCACCACTCAAAAACACTCGACACTCGACATTTCACCACTCGAAAACACTCGACACTCGATATTACATAACTCGACATGACTCGACAGGTTGTTTTCGAGTGTCGAGTGTCTTCTTCTTCGCGGGAGATGGGTTTCGGAAATGAGCCTTTGGAAAAAAATTGAAAAATAAGGGTAATTGGGTCTTTTTATCAAGAAAGTGTCTATGGCATAAAAATTTTTGAGAACGTGTCTAAATTTCAACAAGGGTTCCTAATTTTGTCTATTTTCTCAATTTTCCCTAATTATAAATAGGGTTTTCTACATCTAATTAAAAATATATTAATTTTTTAAAAAACATTTTATACAAAATTTTCTTTTTATCTTTTAAAATGTAAAATTATCAATCTAATTTTTATATTCAAGTTTTTTCAATTTTTTTTAATAAACAACAAAGTTAATTCATTCATTTTTTTCTGGAACATAATTGATTTTAGGTAAGATTTTATTAATTTTATTATTAATAATATTCTATAAGTAATATAAGCATTTGAAAAAGAATCAATTTTTTTCCAATCTCACTCTCTCATTATTTGATTTACTTTTATTATATTTTGTATTAAATAATTTGTAACAAATTCTATATATTTCGTTATAATCTTTTAAATATTAAAAAAGAATTAAAAAAATAAATTATTATAAACATATATGAGACCTCCTGAAAGCGGCAAAAGTTAAAAAGATGAGAATAAAAAAAAAATGTCAAAAGGGCGTAACAAGGCAAGTATAAGCAGAAGAGCTCCAGTAACCTAGTTAGCCGAACGTGCAGAAAGATTGAATTAATTGGTGAGACATCTTTTCCAAAGTGAAAACTAACACGATCAAAGGCACGGACTCAACAATTGTCAAGACAAAAATTCTGCTCGATAGTAACACGGCCACTCCTAATTCACATTGTGAGCAAGGAAAATTAATTCAAATGAGATCAAAGCATGATAGAATTTCAGGGCCTTCCGCGATTCCTTTGAGTTTGAATTTGACAAAGTGCGTCTTTTTCTTTGTTCGAGATCTTTCCTAAAAGTTTCCAAGCATTTGCAGGAGGCGCAGAGCTGCTTTTTATACTTCAATCCAACTGGTTCCTGGCATTTTGCTTACATCCTGGTCTCTATTCGTTTCTAAATCCCCCCATGGCGCTGGCAGGCAATAACAAAATCTGCCAAACCAGCAAAACTGGTTGAAATGGCATTCTTAATGTTAAATCTCCTGCTTCTTTAATACGTCCAGCTTGACCAAGTAGATTTACCATAAAAGCTTAGTGATCTTCTCCAGGCGTGATTCCATGATCGTAAGTCATCAATGTGAAATATTTCCACCATTAATAAACCCTCCTTCCTTGGCTACGGGCAAAAAGAACACAAATGTAGGTAACATATTTCAGTTCTCTACCCTTCAACAACAACGTCATCAAAAATCTCAAGAGCTTCTCTAGCTTGACGAATTTGTGCACACCCCATTATCATTACTGTCCACGAAACAACTGTTATCATCCATGGATCAAAAGACACCCAATGTGCCATCCATGTCACCACATTTTACATACATATCAACCAAGGCATTTTCCACAGAGACATCAATATCAGGACTAAGTTTTATCCTCAAGCCACGAACTTTCTTCCATTTCTCCAAAAACGCCAAATTGTCACAGGCATTAAACACTGTTGCAAGAGTGAGCTTATTAGGCTTTACATAAAAAGGAATATGGAAACTATAACTATCATTGTTAAAAAAATGCATATATTCTATATGCATTTGTCCCGGATCATCTCAATATCTAATTATAATTCCTAGGCATGCCTCCTTATTTGTTGGATTTTTAAGGAAAATTAAGCATGGACTTTGCATCAAAGGTAAGCTTATTGAAGTCGATGCATTATCCAATGTATTCTCCAAGGGTTGGAATACCACTATTGCTTATACCACTTTGCTGATAATAAATTTGAAGTCCTCAAAGCAGAAGGTAAAATTATCCTATTGCATGACTCTGATTCCGGACAAGCTTATCCACAATGAAAATTGACTGCTTCAAAGATGAGTAAAATGAGCATTGATATTTTCTTTGAGGTACCAATGCCTTATTATAGAGGGCACAAGCCAAATGGAATTGCCGGGTTCAAATAAAAACAACTTGCAGCAGTGCTTTCTTCTGTTATAGAGAGTTAAGTACTTACACCATATGTATAATTTGCATCATTATGTTATCAAATTAATAATGTTAATGGATTTTTGATAGTCATTGGATTGAGAATGTTCACTCTAAATATGTCATTCCAATGCTAACTAAAGATAACTTACTAACCATGGCAGAGCTGAGGGGAATTTGGGACTTCTATTAATTTGGGTCTACAAGATCAACAACAACAGGGAATATTCAAACAATTCAACGCAAATGCTCTCTGCCAATGATTAGATTTTCAATATGCTTTCTTAATCATTCTTAAAAGGGAAGAGAACATACTTCAACTAGTCTAGTAGCCTACTGGACTAATTAATGGTAACAATGACAATACTGAAAAGTAGTTTTCATCATTGGATCATGTTCAAAGTAATCACTGACCTCATAATGTTACTGACAGAGTATGTAACATTTCCTTCTTATAATGACACGCCAAACTTGATTTAGTTGCAAAATTTGGAGAAGGTTAGTGCAAATAATGAAATTTACCTTGCTACAATTGCATAAGGTGCAGAGCAACTTTTTTAAACTTCAATCCAACTGGCTCCAGGCATTTTCCTTACATCCCTACTCTCCATTAGGTGTCTTAAGATTCCTACACCATCCCAATTGTTTAAACCAGCAAGCATATTTGATAATAATACATAACTAGAAGAGTAATTTCCATCGAGATTTATGGCATGTTCTGCTGCTCGCTTCCCAGTTTCGACATCCCCATGGAGGTAACATGCAGCGAGCAAAGTCTGCCAAACCAACACACCTGGTTGAAATGGCATTTTCGAGATTAATTCCTCTGCTTCTTTAATATGTCCAGCTCGACCAAGTAGATTTACCATACAGGCGTAATGATCTTCCCCAGGCACGATTCCATGATCGCAAGTCATAGAAGTGAAATATTTCCGCCCTTCATGAATAAACCCTCCTTGGCCACAGGCATAAAGAACAGAAATGTAGGTAATATAGTTTGGTTCTATACCCTCTAGCACCATGTTATCAAAAATCTCAAGAGCTTCTCTATTTTGGCCATTTTGTGCACACCCAACTATCATTGTTGTCCATGACACAACAGTTCGGTCATCCAGAGACCCAAAAACACCCCATGCACCATCCATGTAACCACATTTTACATACATATCAACCAAGGCATTATCCACGCAGATATCAACCTCAGCACCAAGTTTTATTCTCAACCCATGAACTTTCATCCCCTTCTCCAAAAAGGCTAAATTGGCACAGGCATTGAATGCTGTGGCGAGGGTAAACTTATTAGGCTTCACACCCATCTTCATCATCTCCTCAATGACCTCAAGCGCCTTGCCCGCTTCCCCACCCTGTAAGCACCCAGAAGCCATCTGGGTCCAAGAGCACACATCCCTTGCAGGCATTTCATTAAAAACTTTAAAAGCTTCCACCAATCTCTGACTCTTTATATACATATCAGCCAAAGAATTCCCTACACAAATTTCAAACCCGTAACCACTCTTAACCAGCTGTGCATGAACCTGCACTCCCATTTTAAGATGAGAAAGAGCAGCCAAGCCAGTCAAAACACTCGAAAAAGAGAAATTATCAGGTTTCACCCCCTCCCTATTCATTCGAAACCAAAATCCTGGCACTTCGAAGTAAGAATACTGCAAGTATCCAGCCATCATAGCATTCCAAGACACAATATCTTTATTCAAACACTTGTTAAAAACAGCCAAAGCCTCAAGCAATAAACCTTTTCGTATCAAAGCCGTCAAAAAAGCATTCACCAAGAAGATATTCGACTCCAATCCTAATCTAACAACCAACCCATAAATTTGAGTCGCTTGAATTGATCCTAACCCTCCACTTCCAGAACTCTCAGCTAAGGAGCAAGCATGCAGGGCACTAACGAGCGTAAACGCATTAGGCCTCGTAATTCCCTCAAAATGCATGCGGCTAAACAAAGAGAGAGCTTGGTCAGGAAACCCCTTTTGGACAAAGCCCGCAATGACGGCGGACCACGAGACGACGTTTCGTTCGGGCATTTCCTCGAACAGTTGGTGGCCACTGGTGAAATCTCCGGATTTTACGTACATATTGAGGATGTGATTGTGAAGGAAGAGAGAATAGGGAACGGAACGTTTGATGAAGCAGCCATGAATGGCTCTTCCAAGGTGTAAGTCGCAGGATTCGACGCATTCACGTAACAAGTTAGAGTAAAGCTCTTCTGAGATTGGCAATGAAGAGATATTCCTTATTAAAGCAAGTCTTGGACGAAGCATCTACTCATGCTTCTTGATTGCTTGGCAACATTTTTACTCTTTTATACTTTCTAAAATTATTGAATTTTGAAAAAGAAAAAAGAACTCAATGAAAACAAGTTTAATAAATGTAGATATTTAAAGACAAAAATAAAAGAATATTTATTCTCTCAACTATTTTTCAAAACTATTGTAAAGGGTTTTTTTATTTTTAATAATTAATAATTGTCATAAACATAATTAGTTTGAGTAATCTCGATATTGTATATCAAATAATGTATATTAAAATATGTGCCATTTGTATTATAATTTTGCATCATTAATTTAAAGTTTCCAATTATCTAATATATAATTACATTCATTTGACAATTACTAATTATTTTTCAAATATCTAGATGCCATTATGTGATTGCTGAACTTGAACATCATCTAAGACATTCAATAATGAGTAATCTAAATTGTTTAATCCTAATTGGAGGTATTAATGTCAACATTCAAACAAGGGTGACCATGTTACTTAAACCTATGCGACACATGTTTATAAATTTTTCTTCTTTTTTTTTTTTTCCTCAATTCCATTTACGAAGATGGTCGAAAGAATATTGGAGTAGTGTAATAATAATACTGATCCCAAAAAAGTGTTGACCAAAATTTTTTGATTAGTTATTTTTATAGATATAGATAGGTAAATTTCACAAATTCTGTCTAATTTTAGTCATTTTTATGCAAAATATAGTAGAACACAAAGTATAATATGTATTAGCATTTGATTACATACACTAAAATCTCGGCAACTTAGTGTTTGATAAATTAATAATTTCAGTTAAATAATAAAAGTTTTCCGTCCTGACTTAGGCCAATATATTAAATTAATAAATTCGTTAATTTTATAAGATAATAATTTTTTTAATCTTTTAGGTCCAACAAAAATATAAATTAATAATTGATCAAATATATAGCATAAATAAGATATAAATTCATAATCTTAAATTGATTTTTTCTTAACAACTTCTAGTTTTTCAATTATACTCTTTTTCAAAATATGCATATAAAGTTCTTTGTTTTTTTTATACCTAAACTAAACCCAACTTCATCCTTAATTTTTTATAAAGCATGTACTATATTTCTTATATATTTTCTATATTATAGCAGGTAGTTATTTAAGATTATAATTGCTTGAACGACCACTTTTAAAAAATATTTGTTAAAACACAATTATTTTTTAGATCATAATCATCATCAGTCTACATATCCATTACTTCATTAATTATCTCTTTGTTAATAATAGACAATTTTATCACTACATTATTTTTCACTAAGATAAATCAAAATATATTTAGCATCAATTGTATTTTTATAGCATAAAACATAAATCACATCATGTAGTCTATTAATTTTTAACCACATTGATTCACTGTATTTTTATTTGTAACACAAACATAAATCTTGATAAAAAATAATACATTATAAATAATTAAAATATAAAAATCTTCTTGAATTAATAATTATTTATTTATTGATAAATTAATAAATTATTTACTTACTGTATATGTTTTGTAATTTTAATTCTTAGGGGCCCTCATTAACTACTGTATTCATATTGGCACAAGTTTTCCTACAAGGCAATAAATTAAAATAAGAGTAGTCTTCAGGTTTGTAACTCCTGGTTTAAAACAAGAAAACTCTTTCCAAGAAAGTGTCAATTGCTAATTAAGTACTACAATTCAGGATCATTTATGCATTACACAAAGTGAATTAAATTGAAATCACCAATTTTTCAAAGATAAAAGCCCTAACAAATTGAAGAATAGCTACCAGCACACACCAGTGATCTAAGAAAACAACAGAAAAAAAAAAAGAAAAAAAGAATCTAGGAAGGAAGCTAAGAAGAATATATATTGATTCAAATGTCACTCATTTTTGTTGGTAACAGAAAGATTACTCAAAAGCTGTTTACACCAGTCATACCCATAAAACTGCGCAAAACCAACAAAAACAAAGCATGTAGATTAAGCTGTCAATGTCCAATAGTTTCCAAGATATGTTACCGGTAGACACAATCCTCTCCATGCAAAGAGCAAAATCAATAAAAGTAAGAAAGGAGTAGAGACTTGACAGGCAAAAACTAGCTCTGCTGGAACTGATAGATATCGATTATGAACTTTTCTTCCTAAATTTCGGATCATAAGAGCAAGATGCTGTTGAGAGCTGTCACCTAAGTCCGACTTAGTGGAACCAAGCTCAAGGAATAAGGGAGCACAGTGGGATTAAAAGTGGAGCAACCGCCCAGATCGGAAATAAGGCAAACTTGCTTCATCCTGTTGCTCTCAACATGGTAGAGGTAGATTTTGGTGGACACCCTCATTAACAAGTACCCATCTTTAAAGGCTAAGGGATCAACCCATGGGCTTGAGTCGACAGTCAACCGTTGTGTTACTCTATAATATAAATTGCGGAGGAAACATGGATGTTCTTCTTCCATCTTATCCAAAGTTTTGGAGTGTTGGAGTGTCCACCTGAATTCAAAGTAATCCTCTAAAACCCAAACTTGTAGTCCATTTCCAGAGACCATGATATAATACAGCAGACCATCAGATTCCCCAATACATGCCTCAGGGATGCTGTCAAGCTGTGCAGCAGAAACTGGAACTGCAATCAACCAAGATAGCTCATTTTCAATATTAAACGACAGAATTTTTTCACCATCAGCTAACCAGTGTAAGACCCCTCCAATGAAAACGCCTTTGTTCTTGTACAATCTGTTATTGCACAAGCAGATCTCTTTTGATGTCCTCCAGGCACCAGTATCTGAAGAATATATGTCAAATGAAAAGTAAAGATCCTCAGTTCCAGCCTCATATTGCCGCACTTTAACCAGTTTGAAATTTGTTGAACTCTGTATGGGATTACAACATGGATCAAATGCTAGAGCAAAGCTGGTTTCTTTATCAGGATTAGTCCAATCCAGCGTGATCCATTCTCTGTTCAAGGGATTACATACATAGATAGATGGGTCATGGAAAGGTGAGCAGCTACGGCAACAAACCAGCCCATTGCATGATGCCATAACCACAACATTCTCGGGTAGAAAACTAAATATCGTGTGCTGTAATCCAGCACCTTCAGATTCAACAGGGATATGAGTAATTGTTTCAATATCATCAAGGCACCACTGGAACCTCTGCTGGAAGAAGAATCCAAATAGCGGTTCTCTCTTTTGGGACTGATCTTTGATGAAAATGCGGTTAGATATAAGCTCATGCCACCTTTTAGAAACACACTTTAATGCAATCAGAGATTTTGTTGGCAATCGTGATAGCACATCAAAGCAAATGTCAGTGTTCAAGCGCCCAAAATTATCCATTTGCTGCAATATAACGGGAAGGAAAAATTTGTGTGTCGAAAACATTAAAACCAGAGCAGAGAAAAGAATAATTAACTCAGAAACTGATTTATATAACATATCAAACAAGCATGCAAGGAATGGCCACCATCTACATTCTGAAACATCTAATAAACAACTCATTCAATATAAATACAATGGATTAAAAAAACTAAGAAAATGAAAACCATCCTGTAACTTAAGAACTTGCAACAGAACCCTTCTACGAGCTCTTAATAATGTAAGTAGGTTGCTCATTCCAACAGAGTGCAATAAAACAAATACGTTGAGATAAAACCACCTAGTTGCTCCCTAACTTAAAGTTTATGCAATAAAAAATTGCAACACAAATCATTCAAGCAATACCTATCCCAAGAAACAAAAGGGGTAAATAAGTTTAGGTTGAGACATTATTAGTCAGAAACCTGAAGTTTTCGAGCATGGTTACAGTTCCCTGATGTTCTTTAGATCTTACATATTCCACATAAACATATCTCTTTATGCAAGTTTTCTGCACACACACCAGCATTTAAGATGCTTCTTCTCCTTCTCAGAAAGTACTATTTAACCTTGTGACTAATGAAGATACAAGCATAGCAGCAAAGAGAATGCCCTGAATGCTGGAATTTACCTGTAACCTTAGCTAAAAGATGGTAATTAAGCTACAAAACCTTGGATATCAAACAAAATCATGGAAGTTCAACAGTGTAATCTGCTACACTTCAATACAGGGCTTTGTGAAAGCTAGAAATCAAATCAAATTAAGTGAACATCAATTATTTCAGTAATTAGATTATAACCATTAGCATGCCAAACCTTACATCAATTCAGGATGAATTCCCACTGTTCAGTCCCGAGTAGAAGGTCCTAACCGAAACTCCAAGCTCACCGACTGCAAAAACCTTACTCCTGAAAATGTAAGATGTCACAACGCAAAAAAAAAAAAAAAAAATCTTATTAACCATATGTGTTTGATTGCTGAGAAAACATGAGTAAAGTAACAGAAGAAAAGGCATGTCCAATCCTGTATATGTTAGCAACTAACTGAATTTAATAACAGCAATCTCAAGTAAAATTATCATATCTCCATTAAAAATGCAGAATTAACCTTCAAGGTTCCCAATATACAAGTAAAACAAATTGTAATTTGCTTTGTTCATCCACTAAACAGGATGTGTTTCAAATAGACATGCAAGATAGAATCTCTAATCAATATCAAGGTACAAGGATTGTGTAGGAGAAACACTATTTTATCAAACTCTTAACAGTAACAGTCTTCTCCAAACGAAATCATGCCATGCACGTTAAGTAAGATCTAGTAATATTCTAGAATCTCACTTTCTTAATTTGTTTTCGCAGATATATTAGCTTCAGTGTTGTTAAATTAATGAAACTCCAAGTTTCCAACAACACCCAAAGAAAAGATGGGAAGTTTTTCACTTTTTACATTCATTTTAATCTGTACAACATCATTCCTTAATTTTCTTTTCTGGGTTTTCTTTTCTTTTCCTTTCTCAGCAAACAAACACAAACACTAGTTTGTGAGGCAAGATCCTCTTTGCTTCAGATACAAGCAACGAAAGCCAAGATTGAAATTTCCACTAAGAGTAAAAAAACAAAAAAAACCCATCTTGCCATCACACATTTGCCAAGTTGGTTTTCCTGGAAAAACGAAACGAGATAGAAAGTTGTTACCTTTAACGTCTTAAAATGATTTAAGAGCTAAAAGCAGCTAGCTTTTTCAACTTTTCTCACGTTTTCTGGCCATCCAAACATAGATTACATAAGCTTTTACAGGATATAACACAACCCTTAAAAAAACACAAACAAAAGAACACAAAAGGGTATATTAAACTACCAATTAATCAACACAAAGCTCTCAATCTTCTCCTTCTTACTCTTAAATCCTCCCAAAAAAAACAAAAACAAAAAAAACAAAGCTTAAAACAGAAGTAACACAGAAAGCAAATTCTTCCTCTCCCTCTCTGAAACAAGAATCTCAGTGAGTGCTTGGAGTGCTCATTTGCTGGTACATCTCATTTCTTGCATGGAAATCGGACAGAGACAATGGAGCGTCAGCTTTACTGTTTCATTACAATATTAAATTTAAGAAAATGGAATAAGGTTTTGATTTGGTGTGGCTCAAGTTGTGCACCATAATCAGTTCCTTGATTGATTAATCGTCAATTGATCGTACGGCTGACAGAGGATTATCAATCTCATGGCGTTTTAAATGTGTCCCACCCTAAGATTTTCACTTCTTTTGTGCCCTGTGGTACAATTAAAGAAATAGTTATACAAAATTGATACTAAAAATTTATCCTAAATAATATATGGGACACATGTTAACATATGGAGAATGTATAATGCTTTTATTATCGATTTATTAAAATAAATAATTTACTGATAAAAATATCGTTAAATATAGTGTCTGTTGATGCACGATTTCCGGACGGCCGGGGAGCGGGTCGGAACTCGGGTGTTACGTCGGGTCCAATCCTGCGATCACAGAAAAACAGTCAGGGGTGCCGGCGGTGACCCTCCGACGCTCAAGTCAGTTTCCGGTACTCCGAAATTTTCTGGGAGAATTTCCTAGAGAGAGAAGCTCTCAAAAGTGAAGGAAATCTAGAGAGAGAATAAGTTCAGAAAAGTGTGCATACCTGAGCAATGATTCGGAGGGTTTATATAAGAGTCGAGATGGGTCATTGTGGGACCCAGATAACAGGCCCAGATAATGGGCTTCAATAATGGGCTTACTGAATTACAAATAACTAGGCCCAGATTTGTTATGGCCATAACAGTAGTCCCCCCAGGCCCAAGTCGACTAACGGGTCGACGTAGGGACTATTTAGCTATTCTGGGCTATAAATTAAATGTGTTGAGGGGCCAGCCCAAAAGATGCGATTCATTAAACCCTAAATTGGTGCTCTATATAAGACACAAGTGTTGGGGAGCAGGGTTTACTCAAAAATAGGAGAGAGCACCCAGGAGGCCAGCAGTGCGAGCGACACCAGCAAACAGAACTTCTCAACCCGAGCCAGAATTTCAAGCCGCCACAAGTGAGTACTCTTTCTCCTTTTTTTTTTGTTTGTTTTTTTTTTTTTTTTTTTTGCATATGAATGAATTAGGTATAGTTTTTGAATGCAAAAATTCTTGCACGGATTATGTCCTATGTGTGTGTATGTGATTGTGTGTGAAAGAAGGAGAGACATGCACGGGTGTGATGGAGGGTGTGTGCATGGCTCGTATGGACGTGCTGGGCGTGTTGCTTGGGCACGCTGGGCGCGCTGCCTGGGCGTGCAGCCTGGCTGCTGCCTGGGCGTGCAGCCTGGGTGCTGCCTGGGCGCGCTGCCTGGGCACGAGCCGCGGGCGAGCGGCGAGGGGGAGAGGCGCTGGGCGCGAGCAGGGGCGAGGGGCGAGGCCTGGTCGCGCGAGCCGCGGGCGAGCGGCGAGGGGCGAGGCGCTGGGCGCGCGCAGGGGCGAGGGGCGAGGCCTGGTGGCGCTGCATGCTACTACACTATTCACGTAGCATGCAGGGGCCTCCCAGAAAAAATTCAAGTAAATACGGGGGGCCTTCGGTAATTTCTTCAAAATTTGTTTATTTACACGCGGGGGTGTTTCCGTAAAGTTTGAAAACTTTTACTTAAAATGGCGGAGGTTTCTGAAAAATTTCAAACCTTAATTTTTCTCCGCGGGGGTGTTTCTGCGAAAATTCAAACCTTAATTTTTTCTCCGCGGGGGTGTTTTCGCGAATTTTCAAACTTAAACAATTTTTCCCCCGCTGGCGGGCTTCCGTGTATTTTTAGAGTTGAATAAGTTTTTCATCCGCGAGCGTGCTTCCGCGGATTTTCGATACAATCCCCCAGCTTTTTTTTTTTTTTACCTCTTCCTTCCCTCAGTAGACTTGGTTTGATGACTAACGACCCCTCTTTGACTGTACAGATGGCTAGAGTAAAGACCACTGTGAAACTGCTACGGGGGGAACCGAGTCATCAAACCCAGTCTTCCAAGGACAAGGATCCGGCGACCAACCGTAAAGAGGTTAACGAGTTTTATCAAAACTTCTTCAGTCCAGATCGGGAGCTGGGACAGAATTCTGTCAACCACAAGGTGGTTGACACTGAAGGGGATAGTGATTGGTCGTCCTCCGCTACTTCGGATAGCGAACCGGAGGTCGAAAAGTGGTGGGAGGCCGACCATATTGATAACCAACTTCCGGACGATCGATTAAAGATATATAGAGCCCACTTCCTCATCCGGCTTCAGTCATCCTTTTTCTTCCAAGGAAGGGTGATCGGTGGAGTAGGCCACCACGAGGTGTCATTGGTTTGAGCCTAGAGCTATTGAGAGCTGGTCTCCGGGTGCCCTTTGATAACTATGTTCGCCGTATACTCGATGCTATGGGCATCGCTCCTACCCAACTGTCGGCCAATGGGTGGAGGCTTCTGATAGCTTTCCAAAGTTTATTCAGAAGCGCCGGCCTTGGTGACCCTACCACCAACCATGTTAAGCATATTTTTGCTATTCACCCACCGAATGGTGAGAAGACGGGTTACTACTATATATCCCAGCGAGGGAAGACGGATGACCCCAACCGCCTTTTTGGCATTCCCTCCCATGTGAAAGAATGGAAGTATAAGCAATTCTGGTGTGGTGGCGGTTGGAAGTACCAAGAAGGTGCTCGTCCAAAGGGGGAGAAGTTGAAGATCAGGAGGCATTTTGGTGTTTGTGGTACCCTATTATAATGACACCCTATCCGCCGTTGTTATAACAACTCTTGATCAACTGACACATTTTTTTTATTATTGCATCTCCTTAGACCAAACGGCCGCTGTTATCTCAAAAGGAGAGAGACGACTTGCAAGTGGTGCTCAAGTTACCCGTGGACTCGAAGAACGTGAACAACCTCACTGATCGGGAGCAGTTGGCTCATCTTGGCTTATCACCTCCAATTCCTCCGGAAGGTAAACTTGATCGTTACTTTCTGATCTTACTTCATCAAGCATGTGTTTGTTGTCTTACAAGTTTTATTTTCACGCAGGACTATTTCCTTTGCATCCTACCAAGAAGCAGTTCGCTCAACTTGTAGCCAAGATGCCGCTTAAACCCTTCACTCATGACAGACCTAGTTCTTCCTAGAAGAAACGGAGCGGAAGTCCTCCAACTCTTGGACCCCCGAAGAGGAGAGCTAGTGGCCATAAGGAGATTCCCGTACAGAAGCCGGTTCCTGTAAGGTCTGCCTCCGTTCAGCCTGCGGGTGAAGTGGCAGCCCCTCAGCCTACTGGAAGCAGGTTACCCTCAGCTTCTCAGCTACCCAAACGTTTTACCTTTGACAGTACGGGCTTCCAGAGTGGCTCAACATGTGGAGGCTACCTTCGGGAACTGTCTCAAAACGCTACACGCCTCATGCCTACCAATGTCTTTCCGGAAAATGTGAAACTCACATACTTTGATGCGATCGCCGTCAGGATGGGCATCATCCTTCAGGTTAGATTTTACAGAGACCCTTTCTTCCTTCTTTATACTTTTGAAAGTCATGCCTTAACTCCTTCCCTCTCTTTGCCTTTCTTTCTGTAGGCGATAGGACCCTTGGCTCAGGGAGAGTCTACCAATACCAACCTCCTCAAGGAGGTGATCTCACTTCTGAGGTTGATAACTGGAAGGCGAAACACCTAGTCTGCCTTGACAACTTAACCGAAACAGAAAGAAGAATGGCAGAGATGAAGGAATAGATGGGCAGAATGAAGGCGGACTTGTCCGAAGCCAAGAAGGAGGCAGCTATCCAGCATAAGAGGGCCAATGATTTTAGCCAAGAGCTTCGAGAGAGAGCTGCTGCTGAGCAAAGTAGGATTGATAAAGCAGTCGCTCGCTTCCGTAGGGGTCGTGTCTACCAGCAGGCTATGGAACGCTCCTTCATTGAGGGAGTCAATGGGGTGCGTAGATGGTTCCATGACCGCCATCCAGAGATTGATCAGTCACCCATAGCTGAGGAGTTAAACTTGGTAGAAGAGTCTATCCCTACAGCGGACTCCGATCCTGAGTAATTCCGCCGCCTCATCCTTAAAGATGAGGATTATGAGTCGACATTGGACACAGCAGCCTAGGAGGCCAAGCAAGGCGACTCTACCTCATCGTCTTCAGACGAAGAAGGAGGTGATGAGGCCACTTCTTAGAGATAGTTGGAATTCTTCCAACTAGGTAGATGCTTATTCATGGGGAATAATCATATCAAGGCTGCTCTCCACGCCTTGACTTTATCTTTTACTGTCTTTACTTTCAGTTCAATGTACTAGGTGAGGATGTGTGGCATCCCTCAACCAACTTTGAAATAATAAGAACACTAAGAAAATTTTTTTTTTCTTTCTGGTGTTGTATTCTATTACTTGTTCCATCTCATTGCAATTTGGTCATACATGTGTTTTAAGGAGGTGTAGTCACAAGAATTCTGAATAAACTGAACACTTTATTGATAATCTCTTTATTGGTCTCCTTATGGGAGTTGTTACACATGCATAAGCTCCTGGGCGGAGTTATTGCACATATAGAGAGATTATAGGTAGTACTTCTTCAAGTGCTCAATATTCCATGGATGACGGAGCGACCTTCCATCCATGGTGACCAGTCTGTAGGTGCCTGGTCGGATGACTGCTTTGACTTGGTATGGACCTTCCCAGTTGGGCCCCAATGCCCCATCGGTGGGGTCTCGAGTACTTCGTAGCACTTGCCCACTTAGCTTATGTCCACGGAAGGTTCTCCTCGAATTATCATCAGCTTATGTGCCTTCTCTTTAAAAGCCATGTTGTAGCACTCTCGAGAGGCTCGCTGTTCACCTCTAACCTCTCCTATCCCTGCGGGTGTTGGAAATTTCAAGACATGGTGATAGATACACATCACGGCTTTGAAGTCATAAAGTGATGGCCGTCCAAGAATGGCATTATAAACACACGAATGATCCACTACGAGAAAGTTCACCATCCTGGTTGTCTGTAGGGAGCCTTCTCCCAAGATTATTGGTAACGAAATCACTCCCTCGGGAATGACTTTTCCTCCAGTGAATCCTATCAAGGAAGTTTGGATGCCTCTCATATCTCTACGGTTGAGACCCAATCGATCGAATGCATCCAACGACATTATGTCAGCCGAGCTTCCGTTGTCAATCAACACTCTTCGTAGCCTTTTATTGGCCACTATCACTGTGAGGACCAAGGCATCACAATGTGGATGATGGATACCCTGCGCATCTTGTGATGAAAAGGAGATAACATCATGATCTCCTACATTGGTGGAAGAGGCTGTCAGGTTGACCTCGTGGTGAGGGAGGTCGTATCTTGCTTGCCTAGCCAGGTGCCTTCGGGCTTGGGAGCTCGAACCAGCCACTACTCCCCCAAAGATTGTGGCTACTTCTTCCAATGGTTCCTTCCCTTTGTCATTTTTGTTGGAAGGTTCAGGAGGCCTATAGATGTATTCTTGTAGCTGGCCATCCTTAATAAGACCCTCGATTTGCCTCCTCAGTTCGAAACAGTCAGCAGTATTATGACCCTGAGCCTGGTGGAAATGACAATACTTTCACTTGTCTCTTGTTTTTGGATTCAACCGTAGGGGGGCAGGTTCTTTCAGCAGACCTTTATCCTTGATTTCCTTCAGAATATCCTGCTGTGGCATAGTAAGCAACGTGAATGTACGGTGCTCCTCCTGAGGTTGGTCATGATGCTCTTGGCGGGGTCGGGTGGATGACCCTTGTAACAGGAAGCGATCATTTCTGACTGTGTCTCGCGCAGAGCGTCGATCCGGAACTGATCTACGATTTCTATCATGAGGTTCTCCTCTATGATTATCATACGGTCGTCTATCTGTGCGTGAGGAATTAGGTACCACCGGAGTTTGCCCAGGGTAATTTGCTTGAAAAATTTCCTCTGCATCAGCATGACTAGAGACCCTTGTTAATGCTTCTTGATACGTACGTGGGAGGTTGACGGAGAATTCCCATGCTAGAGGGAGCTCCCCTCTGATTCCTTGAACCAAGCCTTGCATAGCGTAACCATCATGAAATAGATCCACTCGGGCAACCTCCCGCTGATATCTATCTAAAAATGCACAGAGGGATTCATTACGACCCTGCTTGATTGAAAGAAGGCTTTGTGCTGGTTGACTTCTTGTTTTCATATTGCTAAAATGCGTAAGAAAACTACGGGCAAGCTCATCAAAGCTGGAGATGGATGCAGCTGGTAGCCTTCTATTCCATTGCTTAGCTGATCCTCCAAGGGTAAGAGAAAAGGTTCTGCACATGATTCCCCCTGAGACTCCTTGTATCTCCATATGAGAAACAAAAGAGTCTAAATGCTCCCGGGGGTCCGTTGTCCCTTGGTAAAGCTCGAGTTGTGGCATCCAGAATCCGTATGGGTATCTTTCCCTTAAAATATCTTCAGCAAAGGGTGACTCCCATTACAGACGACCATCTTCTTCTCCTCCTGAACGCTTAATCAACCTCTTCAGCTTATGGATTTTTTCATCCATTTCTCGTTTGAATTCTGCATAATGATTGTCTGATGTCCCCTCTTCCGAGACATCCATTGGAGAATCATCTGGGCGATGATTCTTAACTCTAGGTGGTGAGCTGAGGCGATTTCTTTTGGGCTGATAATCACGTCCTGGAGCGTAAGGACCATGATAGGAATAGGCGGGCTGATCAACATTACTTCCTCTCGGTATCTGCTCAATACTTGTATGGCGCTTGTTGTTCAGAGAGTGTCGGAGGTCTACTGTAGCTAACCGTTGTGCAGATACGATATGCAAGGGAGAGAGAATCTGTGGATGAACATCCCCTCCTTGAACAATAGGATGGGGAAGATTCGATTGAATGAGCTGATGGCGAGGCAATCCAGTAGTCTGGGCGACTAAATCAGGACGTTCACCAACATCCGTCTGGACATTTGGTATTACCATGGCACTCATTAGGTTATTCCCAGCAGTGTTTGCAACCTGCTGAGCACTTTGTCCAAATGCTTGATTGAACACAGTCACCATACGATTCATCTGTTCACTGAAATTCCGCATGGTATGTTCCATGGTAGTTAACCGATTTGTCTTACCCTTCTTCGGTCTTCTAAGTGGGAGTCGGGGTTGCCTGAGGTTAGGCCCCACCCCAGAGGATATAACCAATGCTCTCCCTGTATCAACTACCCTTCAGCGTTGGGGAGGTGCTTCTACCTCGATTTCTTCGTCAACCTCTAGAGAGGTCGAGTGTTGAGATTTGTGACTCATGATGTGTTTGAGTATGTTTGGATGGGAGCAACAACTAAAAGAGGCTTAAATTGTCGTTCCCACAGACGGCGCCAACTGTTGATGCACGATTTCCGGACGGCCGGGGAGCGGGTCGGAACTCGGGTGTTACGTTAGGTCCAATCCTGCGATCACAGAAAAACAGTCAGGGGTGCCGGCGGTGGTGCCGGCGGTGACCCTCTGACGCTCAAGTCAGTTTCTGGTACTCCGAAATTTTCTGGGAGAATTTCCTAGAGAGAGAAGCTCTCAAAAGTGAAGGAAATCTAGAGAGAGAATAAGTTCAGAAAAGTGTGCATACCTGAGCAATGATTCGGAGGGTTTATATAAGAGTCGAGATGGGTCATTGTGGGACCCAGATAACAGGCCCAGATAATGGGCTTCAGTAATGGGCTTACTGAATTAGAAATAACTAGACCCAGATAATGGGCTTCAATAATGGGCTTACTGAATTACAAATAACTAGGCCCAGATTTGTTATGGCCATAACAGTGTCAAAATTATTTTTATAATGAAACTGTAGATATTATATAGTATTTAATGTATTATAATATGTCTTTAGAAAACACATCGTAAATATTTATTATCCTAATTTTATTTTATGTATATGAACCAATTAACATATAGCATTTTAAAAACAGGAAAAAGCATATTCAACCTATTACTTGTTTGTTTAACATTTCTATAATATCTCATCGAAAACCTATGTCCAAAAAAAAAGTAATAAATTATGAGTGTTTTTAAATTGTTCCTTAATTGTAAGCATCAAATCATTATTATTATAAGAAATAGGGTACAAGCCCCACAAAATGCCTAAAATAATTGCTAAGTTTTATGTAATGGCTGCCTATTAAACAAATTGAATTGACTTGAAATGTGGCTTAATGGGCAAATAAAATGTACTTTAAGTTGAGGTAGTCAAAGATAAGGACAGAATAATATTTTGAGGTGATGACTCTTTCCCTCAAAATAATAAAAATTATTGGTAACAAGCAAATGTTTTTCAGGTTGCTTCCTTTTCAACAAACCACACTTACATGATCATTTATCGAATAATAGTAATAATTGAAAAGTCTTCAAGGACAGTTGGTTATCTTATACATAGGGGTGGGCATAATTCCCCGATCCGACCTGATCGGGTTTACCCGACCCGATTCGGGTATGATCGGGTAATGAATAAAAAATAACCGAAATTGGGTATAATCCTAAGAACCCGATATTATCTGACCCGATTTCGGGTAAATTTATGTAAACCCGATTTATACCCGACCCGAATTTTTTTTAATTAAAAAAATTTAATTTTTTACGTAGCATAATTTAATTGGATGTACCAAAAATATTATTATAGACCTCACCGCATCTAATTTCTGTATATATATATCTTTATAGATTTGTACCCTCACTTTTCAAACCCTAGCAACCTTATCACTCTCACGAAACTTCCATTTTCTTTCACTTGACTTCGTCCCCTCTTCTAGATCTACCCTCTTTGTTTGTTTCTGAGTTGGAGATCTACCCTTTTCGTTTGTTTCTGAGTTAGAGATGGGTTTGTCTCTTTGACCAGGTGAGGTTTCATGTCTATGTGAAGCCTAAAATTGATCACGATCTACTTTGTTTTGCTGTTTTGCTAGTTTAGCTATTTATGTTGTAATTCATGAGTTACATTGCCTGCTATCTTTTATTCTTGTTTAAGTGGCTGAGACAGTTTTTTTGTTGAAACAGCAACTGATATTGCAGGATAAGTTCTAAGCATAGGATCAGAAGTTAAAGATTTCAAAGCTGGTGACAAAGTTGTCGCTGCACTTAGACTAGGTGACCATTGATATTCTTTTAGTTTTGTTCTCATCTTCAATTTATGTTTGAAATTAAGTTATTAGAGTTGATCTGCTCCATTCGTTATGTAAGATTGAAATTAAGATTATGAAGACGTAGATGATTAAGGATAATAGATAATTAGATGTCATCTCTTTAATTGAAAGAATTACCCTTTAAATTGCATCATTTTCCTTCGGTTTCTCATGTGATAAACACCATATGAACTATTAATTGAATCCAAACTCAAGAACAAATTCCAAAACTTATGCCCATCGGATGTGATAAAAGAAGATGAAAACAACATTCTTTTTTAAGCATTGATAAGCTTTATCATTTACTTAGATATTTGATTTCGGTAGAATTTTTTGATTTCGATAGAATTTTTCCTATAACATTTAGAGCTCTAAATAATCTCTTGCAACTTTCAAAACCTGGGCTTAGTTCTTTTTCACTTTTTGACTAACATTTACCAGAACAGCGAAGAATGACTGGCCAAACCACCAAGATTTACATACCAAGCAACTACTGAACTAGCCAAATAAATGAAATTAGAGCAATGAATCAAGAACAAAAAAATGAAAAGTGCTCTGCCATTCTTCTTTTAGGGTCGAAAGCAAACCATTGAAGATGCTATCAAATTGCAAGCTTCAATCGTAGCACCAATAAACCTCAAAAAAGTAGTCACCAATTTAAAGACCCCAAAAAAATCAACACCTTACATTCTTCTAAATAGTCATTCGCACAAATTAACACCCATACCTGGAATTCTCCTTTTTTGCAAGTACACAACCAAAATGAAATAAATAATTAGTTTTGGGTCTTAATCCTTATAGCATGATACAACGACAAATCTTCCACCTTGAGAAACCTAGATGATAAGGATAAATTAATAAGAGTATTTTATGAGAGAAGACGAGGTGGAGATGAAAGAATATTTGAAGTCGGCGGCAGTATTCTATAGATGAAGAAATTATCTAATGGTTGATTATCTAGAGCTGCTGGCAAATTAAACGGCGGCAATGAAGGATTAAGAAATAAGATAAATGAGAAGAAACTAATCATAAACTGGAGGACAGCCAAAGGTGAATGCTTGAAGACGAAAGAATGGTGGTGGTGGGCGGACAAAAAAGGATACCCATTATTCTCTTTGTACCCCCTTTTAAAAAATCAAGCTTATCACTTTTAATAATAAATTAGAAGCCACTATTAAATTATTTTAATACCTCCATTATTCTTTTTATATCTCCTTAAAAAAATTAATTAGTCTTATCCTTACTTGACACATAAATCATGTTAAAAAAGTAATAATTTTATATTTTGCTTTTTAGTAAATAATGTGTATTGATATTTTGTTTGTCTCCTATTTTATAAAAGTTAAACACACGTTGTGCCAACCACTACTACCTTGTCTCCCACTTATATTTGAAACTAGTCATAGCTAACATCCATGCTTATCCATTCCCAAAGTCAAGACAAATAAAAGAATAAAAATTCATTTATCTTCTTGTGCAATAAACAAATAGGTTGAGTTTTAATCCAACTTCAAATAAATAAATTAAGCCCAAAAAAATTTCATAAGAATAATATTGGCCTAAAATAAAGCAATTTAATCCAACTTCATACAATTAAACTATATCATGATAAGAAAGCTGCCGAACTCTCATGACTGAGCACTATCTCTGCAACCATTCGTCCTCCATGTCTTGAATTTCTTCACTTTCCCCCTTGAGCTTTTTTTAATATTAATTCTTCCTAAAGTTTCAGGATCCACTAAAAATTATACGAATAGGTTCAAACACACATCTGCACACGCACACTTGCCGGCGCACATACACACATATATTACATATATATGTAAGAAATAATTTTCTAATCTAAGATAACAATATTGTCTGTCTTAAATATATGACTAACTTATTTCTTAATGCATTTAAAATGCTTGTTGGGTGCATAGATTTCTTGCTAGTTCAATTTTATCTTAATGCATTTAATACGCCTGGTGATTGCAAAGAAATATTTACACTTCTTATTCATGAATAAACTAATTTTATTTTAATACATTTTTTTTCAGTTATGGCTTCTCAAACTAGTTCTCCGAATAATGGTCAAGCAGATGAATTTACTAGTCAAGCAACATCTTTCAAATCTAAGAGAAAGAAGCCTCAAGTTTCGATAGCATGGGATCATTTCAAAAAAATTAGTGGGAATAGATGTGTGTGCAACTATTGTGGGAAAAGCTTTGCTTCAGACAGTAAAAAGCATGGCACAACTAACTTGTGGAAGCATTTGAATGTGTGTCCCAATATGTTTTGAGTGAACAACATGCAGAGAAGGATGAGAAACAAAAAGTTATTTTTTTTTGCCGCAAAAACTTGGAGAGAGGGACATCAAGCAATCTTATGTCTATTGGATTTGATAAAGAAGCAATTAGGAGAGCACTCGTAGAGATGGTAATTATAGATGAGCTGCCATTTTGATTTATTGAGAATAAAGGATTTTGTCGTCTGATGCGGGTAGCTTGTCCAAAATTTGAAGTTCCCTCACGAAGAACAATTGCAAGAGACATTTTGAAGCTTTATGTAAGTGAGAAAGAAGCTTTGAAGAATTATTTCAAGACATACAAGGTTAGAGTTTCTCTCACTACTGACATTTGGACATCCATTCAAAATATGAGTTATATGATGATCACTGCACATTTTGTTGATCATGCTTGGAAGTTGCAGAAAAGAATTTTGTGTTTTTCTCAAGTTGTTAATCATAGAGGGGATACAATTGGAAGAATTATTGAGGGTTGTTTGAATGCTTGGGGTTTGGAGAATATCTTCACTATTACAGTTGATAATGCAAGTGCAAATGAAACAGCTATCAACTATTTGAAGAAGAAATTAATGAAGAATTGGAAAAGTGGAGGGATGATTCTGGAAGGGAAGTACTTACATATGCGTTGTTCTGCACATATTGTTAACTTGATTGTAGGTGAAGGTTTAAAAGAGCTTAATCGATCCATAACTAGCATTCGAAATGCTGTGAGATATGTTAGATCTTCTCCTGCAAGGCTACAAAGGTTTAGAGATTGTGTAGAGCATGAAAGAATTCAATATAAAGGGAATTTGGTGTTAGATGTTCCTACAAGATGGAATGCGACTTTCTTGATGTTAGATAGTGCTCTACGGTTTCAAAAAGCACTTGAGCGGTTGGAGGAGGAAGATGGGCATTATCTTAATTTTTTTTCTGAGGAAAGGAATGTGGGGCCTCCTCAAACAGATGATTGGGATAAAGCTTCTATTTTTGTGCAATTTTTGAAGCAATTCTATGAGGTAACTCTCAAGTTCAGTTCTTCTTTAACTCCTACAGCCCATATTTTATTTCATGAGTTGTGGCAACTTCAGGATTATTTGAGTGATTTAGAACAACAAACAAATAACATTTTATTTGATATGGCAAAGAATATGAAGAAGAAGTTTGATAAATATTGGGGTTCATTAGATGGCATAAATCACATGTTGCTCATTGCTGTTGTTCTTGATCCTAGGGCTAAGTTAAAGTATGTGACTTATGCTTATAAAGTAATGTGGGGTCTTAGTAAATCTGAGGAGAAAGCATCACAGATTAAAGCATTATTGTATAAATTGTATGATTTGTATGCTTCTTTTGAGAATGAGGGGACTTCTTCAAATGAAATGGTGAGTGAAGGTTCCCCACCATCTATGTCAGTCGATGTTGATCAATATCAAACTTCTCAATTCCCCGCACCCAAACAACATCCACTTGAAAGATTTCTTCAGGATGAGAAATTGGAAGGGTCATCACATGAAGTGGAGAAGTATTTGTCTAATCCAATAGTGCAAGGAAAACAAGATAATTTTGAAATACTAGATTGGTGGAAGGTAAATGTGGCAAACTACCCTATTTTAGCAAGAATGGCAAGGGATGTATTTGCTATTCCTATCTCAACCGTGGCCTCCGAGTCCGTATTTAGTACGGGTGGACGTATTCTAGGTCAATTTAGGAGCTCGCTAACTCCTAAAATGGTTGAGGCATTAATCTGCTCACAAAATTGGATTACTTACACATTTTGTGATGAAATCTTCCCAATTTTAGAGCTGGACGAAAGCAAAGATGGTGATCATGTGGTGTTTGATGAATCTGAATCTGCTGTGTCAGGTAAAATACCATTCATTAACCATTTTACTTTTATGTTATATCATATAGTGATTTCATTAGATTAATTTATAACTTTTGTTTTTGCATTTGTCAATGATAAAGACGTGTTTGGATCTATATTATCAACATTGGAGCGGTTGGACATTGAAGCATAAATAATGAGTTGAAAGAGTAGGTAACCCCATAATCTGACCTCACTGAAATTTCAATTAAAAAAAAAAAACTTCAAGCTAGTTTTGTTGTAAACTATAATAGGTGCAGTCATGCTTTTTTGTTTAGTTAAATTATGTTGCTTTTGAACTTTGATTTGTTTTATTTATTTATTTATTTAGTGAAGGTTGGATTCTTCATTGGATAGGGACTGCTATTTTTGTGGAGCTGGAACTTGGAGTTGGAGTTTCGAATGTGAGAGTTTGTGTAATTTGGAGTTTGCGGACAGTTTAAATTCTAATATTTTGTTTTGCTCGACTGATGTGGAGTTTGCTTTATCTCTTAGAGTTTATCTTTATAGTTGCTTTTATTTGTTTTGAGGAATTTTATTTATTTACTCATGATTGGTTGGTCTATATTTTTCTTTGATTTAACTTCTTTCAAATTGGGCATTTCTATAATTACATTGATTGTTGACTTTTTTTTTTCATTTTTGAATCATGGCTTGATTGGGCATATTTTGATTATATAATTTGTGTTTGATTGGACATATTTTGATTATATAATTTCTGTTTGATTGGGCTGCAATTCTATTATATTTCCTTTATTAAAGACTAAATGGGCTTCAGCCTAAAAAAATAACCCAAAAAATATGAGTTTAACAACTATGAACTAAGGATTTTAATTAAATATGGCCAAAGCCCAACCCAAAATAACATCACAATAGTAGTTCAGCCCAACCCGATATACCCGACCCGACCCGACATCATCGGTTTTTTTCGGGTAGTTCAAAAAAATTACCCGAACTCGGTTCTAATTTTTCATACCCGATGATTATTCGGGTATGATCGGTTATCTTCAAACCCGACCCAACCCGACATATGCCCACCCCTACTTATACATATTGGAATATGGTACACCTCTAATATTGCTTTAAATAATTTTTAATATAAAATTATTTTGTCCAATAAAATTTCAATCATTAATTGTAATATCAAATAATTTGATCCTAAAATTACACATATCTGAAGATGTTAAAGTATATTTTTAAAGCTCATATTAAGAATACCTTATCGTAGCTATGTTATATTTATTTTATAAGCAACAAAATTTTGAAAGAAAAATTAGGATTTTATGCCTAAATTGTCCGTAACTTTTTTTCTTTCAAAATGATTATTGACCCGCCTCATCAAACCGCGGGGATAGCTCAGTTGGGAGAGCGTCAGACTGAAGATCTGAAGGTCGCGTGTTCGATCCACGCTCACCGCAATATAGTTAATGTTTAGGAGATTTTAATAATACCCCTGACCTTTACCTTTTCGTTTTTCACCCCAAATTTCACAACACCCCTTATGTTTAAAGTTTCGTTCTAAATCCTTTTATGGTAAACACACAAAAACCCCGCGTGCGTCGTTTTGTCAAAGTAAACCCCAGAGTTTGAGAACGATCATGTAGACCCCTTAAGTTTCTATGTTTTTTTGTTTTCACAGTCCGGATGAACTGATGATCCATAAGCCTTGAACTCCGAAGGCTTGAATCTTCTTCTTCTTCTTCCAGATTTTAAACTCGAAGTCTCTGAAACTGAAGCAATGGCATCACGGGGAGCAAACGCTTTGCTATCAAGAGCGATGAGAATCGAAAACAAGTTGAAATTAGCGCTTGAAGCGAGCGTTTTGGAGATCGAAGACGTGTCTCACCAGCACGCAGGCCACGCCGCCGTCAAGGGGATGGGAAATCCAGGCGAAACCCATTTCAACGTCAAGATTGTGTCGCCGAAATTCGACGGCTTGACCCTTGTCAAGCGCCACAGAATGGTCTACGATGCTTTGGCCGATGAACTTCAGTCTGGCCTGCACGCGCTCTCTATCGTCGCGAAGACACCACAAGAAGTAGCGCGGAAGTAGTCTTCAGGTCTTCATTTGATTGTAGCTTGTTGATTTACGGAGATCGAATTGGTGGGTTAGTTTGATATCTGTTAATGAGACTACCTGTTCGACGAAATGCCTTAGTGGAATGAGTTTGTAATAGATTTGTTAAAGTTGAACTAAGCTTACTAATGTAGAACCTGATGAGATAATTTGATTTCAATCAGAAAGATTATCTGTTGATAGATTGCATCAATTAAATGTGTCTTTTGCTGATCTGTGTGGCTTGCCTTGATTGTTTGTTTGCTTTCTTTAATATTGATTATGTTGATGCTTTGTGAAACAAAGATTGTTGTGGCCTGGCCAGAAATGTCACTGAAACTGGTATTTTATGACTCGAATTGTACTCTTGTAACTTCAAACTTTCCTTCATGCTGTGAATGGTTGCAAGCATCTGTTAATTGTGTTCATTACAATGTTATTTAATTAGATGGGTTGAGTGCTTAGATGGTCAAGGTGGCCTTTGTTTGTTCTACTTTGACATTTACTAGCATGTAGTATCAGATTTAACAGTCTGTCATTGGGTGGTGAAGACGCTGTTGAGTGCTTTTATGTTCTTTAACATTCTTAGTGTACCATCACTACCAGTCACGGGATGAAAATATGTGTTTCACTTTATCTCATCACTGAATTTATGAATTTCATTAAGCATGTTATATTCAATGGGGCAATAAAAGTTTTCATACTGGCAATATCTATTGTCTTTGTATCCACTCATATTGAAGATATTTCATCATTTGAAGTCTGATAACTACAACTATATTTGCAACTTTTAGTTTTATGATTTAGTAAAAATTTTCTAGGAAAATAATCTTAGGTATCTTTAAAACCTTAGTAGCAAGTGTATCCCCTCTTACTATTATAGATATGTCATGTAAAATGGAGGGAGTCTGACTGTTGAAACTTTCGATGTAAATATGACGTTAATTCGGTATGGATGGGAATCAGTTAGTTACTGGAGGTTCTAATTTGATTCAATGGTATTTTTAGCCTTTTTATCTGTGTATGTAATTTCAAAATTGTGGCCATGTGTCACAAATGCGAAAAGACTGTGTAGTTAAGTTGATCGGTTTGATTCAAGTTTGCTGCATAAGAAGTGAATTTATGCTATATCTATTTTTGTTTTTGTTCTCTTTTTTTTAAATAAAAAAATTAAAAAAAAAAAAAAAAAAAGTGAGCTAGAGAGAGTTAAATAAGAGTTTGTGTTGAGGCTCTGACAAAATCCACCACATCCTACATTTTAACATTAGTAATCACTTAAACATGAGCTAAATGATATAAAACGCTTCTCATGCCAAACTCTTAAGTGGTTTGGTGAGTTTATATGGTTGAGTTTTATTTTTATGTCCAATTTGTGCTAAGCTGATGTAACCTCTAATTTGAACTGCCTGGGATGGGACTGTAGAACCATCTTTGCCACTTAATTTTATATTAGGTTATCTAAGCAATAATGTCCTCTCTTCCCATGTTAGTTGATTATTTTCCTCTTGTACTTGCACTGCTCTCAACTTGAAACAAATCTCTTCTGATGTTCTCATTGTTTTCATTTCATTACCTGAAAGGCCTCATGTTGGCAATCATTAGTTGAGTAGTAACTAAGTTTTCAGTCTATTCCTCTGAGAAAAAATAAGTTTTTAATTGGCAAAATCAGTCTTGGATCTATGGAAACTTTTTATTTCACTCACAGAGGTTCAACAAAAAATTCCATATTGGCAACATAGAATGTGCTTTAAAAGTAATAAAGTCTTTTTCTATGAATTCTTTATAGCTTTCACTGGTATCTGGGATCTCTTTTGCGGCATATCAATTAACAAAGCAGCATGTTGCATACTGCATAGTCTGCAACTGTCTGTCATCTGCAAGTTCACATATCAACAAAACAGGAGCAGGGCAACTAATGATTACTCAATGTTGCAGCATGGTGTGTCCTTGAGATGCAAGATGAACCGAGCTTAGTTGGGAGGCGTAGAAAGATGGCTAAACTAGCACTTGCATGCCAGAAATGGTATAAATTGTTGGGTGCATAATGGCCGTATCTCTTCATCAGAGATTATGTCTGTCATTATGTTTGTTTATTGGTGAAAAACCCAGGACAGGATTGTAGAATTAATTTACTGGAAAGATGCTTTGGTGCTTCTGGAGATTACTAATGGTTAGTAATGCAGATCTTTTACCTTCTTGTGTTAGAGTATCCTTGCTTAGATTATTGTTAGTCATATGGCTCCAGAAGTGAAGGGCATTTTTGTAGAGTTGGTGTAGGTAGAGAGAACTTTTTATGGTTCATTTGAAATGTTGTGTCATCATCTGATGTTATTCATGTGTCCTATGATATGCTTATCGTATGAAGTCATATGTGGACTAACTTAAGAATTATAAACCACTTTATTACTATTTAAAAAAAAAAAATTGAAGTCAATTGAAATCAACCAAGAATGTGATGGTATTTGTTAGATGCATGGTATTTGTATTCATATATATGTGCGTGTATGGAACATAAGCACGAGTATAGGAATCCTTATGTGGCAATATATGCATCAATCCACCTCATCAAATACCATGCATCCCACAAATCCATATACACATACATGCATATGTACAAGCATGTTCCCTCTGTTTAAATTTACATTATTCTCACATCCACATGCATGAATACGTATGTTGATATATACATACATGCTTGCATATTTAAGTAGTATTATATATGAATTCTTGAATGAGTTTAATATAATTAAATTATAAATAAAGCAGGTGTGGAAGAGTTTTGAATGGGATAATATTTCTTATTATTAGTTTTTTCATTCCATAATATATTATGTTATATATGCATTGATATTATATAATAATGAATAAGGTGACATGATGAATCACAATTTTTGACAGCAAAATGAAGCACATGGTAAGGGACAAATGACAGATTTTCATCCATTTCTGGAATTGGGTTTTCTAATTAAAAAATAAAAAGAAGAAATCTGAAACAGTTGGCAAATGATGAGGAGCAATGGGAAGAAGGTAGAAGCAGATGCCTGCATATACCAATGAAATGATAAGCTTCAATACACTTCGAATAAATAAATTAGCAATAGGTGTGTTGGCAACCAGATCACTCATGATAGCTGAATGATGTTCTCTCTGCATACTTTATTGTTATCGTTACTTGGTTTTGAGTTTTTTTTTTTTTTTATCCTTTTAATTTCGAATTAACTAGTTATTGTCTATCCTTTTTTGTCATATCATATTGACCCAGATAAGTGTCTGTTTTGTACTTCATATTGAATACTTATTATGCTTAAGGTTTTTTGTTTCTTTTTTTAATTTTTAGTTTCTGAGAAAAATGTAAATAATGATATGCGATCTTTTGTCGATCTATATGTTGAAACATTAAATTTTGTTGTGATAATACAAATTGTAATCTAATACTCAAGATTTGTAATTCATATTTTAATAAATGAGTCTCCATGAGAACAATATATCAACATGCTATATTAAAACGTTCATATAACACAAAATAGAATCTCTAAAACGCCAGCATTTTAACTTACAACTCTAATTGATAAACTAGTAAATGAATGTTAATTTATGACTACTAACAATAGATTTCCAACATACTAACATTTACTAACAATAGATTGGTAACATACTCACAGTTAAGAGCTGACTAATAACAACATTGTCCTATAATTGAGTCGATGAATTTATAACATTTAACAATAAACTTGCACTGAAACAAAAAAAAAAAATTTGTCAAATTTTGATAACCATTCCAAATGAAATTTTAATTTCAAGCCCCTGTAAGAAAAGCCGCGGAATTATAGCGTTATTTTAACGGCTTATTCTCCGCTTTGAATGTGTGAGCCACATAAACTACAAATAGAGATACAGAGAGACAATCATCGAGCTTTCCTTTTTGTCGAGGCTGGCTCCGTTACACCTTTCTGCTTTCCTTTCTTGTTTGAACATCCCTTCTTGTTTTCTCAATTCAAAGTTTATTCAGATAATTAATTAAAAGTTTATCAAAGCCAACGGAGGCAACCATGAACGGCAAGGCCTCCGTCTCCAAGGAGCTTAATGCCAGACATTCCAAGGTTTCTTCTTAGCTTTTCTTTCTGGGTTCATGTCGATCAAGTTAACTTGGCAATGTTCATCTTCTTGATTCGTTGTTCTTTTTGTAATATCTTTCTATAAATATTTTGAAAATTTTATAATGAGGGAATGTTATATATATTTGATATCTTGTTAGTATTAACGGAATTGTAGGTTTTTTTTTTTTTTTTTGGCCCTCCCTAGTTTCATGGTAAGGTAAATTTACCGGTTTAGTAGTTACTTAACAGGATATCGGCAATGTCGAAGCTAGAAGTATGATGGTTGCATTCTGCATTTTGCATCTTTATGTGTATTTTGTCTGCAGTTTTTATTTGGATCCACATTATATGTAAGGATACGTGTTAAGAGCTTAAATAGTATAACTGAGTTACTGTTAGTTTTAGATTTTGGGTTGGTGGTTATAGAAGAATTTATGCTCTGAATGTAGTATTGTCACAATTTAATTTTAACATGATGCATTAATTTTGTATGCAGATTTTGGAGGGTCTTCTTAAGCTACCAGAAAATAAGGAATGTGCGGATTGTAAGAGCAGGTATACATTTCGGTACCCTCTTTGATGTTTAGGATACTTTCACAATTCTAAAGGACTATGATTGCCCACTTCTAAACACCATTCTTTTAGGGGAGTTAATCTCGGCTGACTATGTTCTGATGGATTTTGTGAACTTCTGTGCTTGCTTTTATGTAGTTGTTGCTCTAAAATAGTTTAAGAATAGAGATGAGCATCCAATAATTTTTAATTGCTTTCCGATTAGTTCCTTGGTTGAATTCAGTCAATTGTTACTTGTAAGAAACAAGTATTGAGAAATCAAGTCTCCAGAGGCAACTAGATATGATCTTACTCTGGCAGAACTATGGAAGTTAAGGGAATAATAGAGCATTAGATGCTCTAAACAAGCTATATATTGACAGACAGAAGCAGGCTTCTTATATGTCTAGGGTGGGTTATCCATGATTTCAACTCTTCATTTGAGACATGATGAAGTTGATGGTATTATTTTTTTCTTTTTGGATGAACAATTGAAATTGGCTATGTTAATGTTGCTCCACAAATCGTGTTGTTGCCTGAGCTTCTTTTCACTCGGGTAAGACCCTCCTTGATTCTAAAGATCACATCCAAGTTTATTCTAGCTAAATTATTGTTGTTTGATACATTTAGACTGGGAAGTGTACAAGAGAAACATTAAATTTAAGTAATTTTAAAAATAAAAGTTAAAAACTAATATAGCAGTATCTTATAACCTTTGTGGAAATGTTCAGTACTGATAACAAACCACTGAAATCCTTCAACTTCAGATCAACAACAGAAATGAATTTGTGCAGCTTCCACAAAAGCCAGAAACACTAAACATATCTTTAACATAAACTTCCATTTTGAGCACCTTGGACTGTGAATATCAGTCCTTTTTTTTTCTCATAAGGAATGGAGGTCATTTTCTCACCTATTTCTTACTTAGCAATTTTACTCTTCATGCGTAAAATGCTAGAACATCCATTGTTGGAAGTTCAGGGTTTACCCGTTTAGATTTTAGAATTTGTTGTTTTAAGTTAGAATAAGTTTGAGAATCTGATGCATATATAAATAAGAATTCAATCTGTGTTAGACTCTCAATTAGCAAGAAAAAATGATCTAATACGGCTTTTATGATGATGTATTTACGGCAGGGCACCACGATGGGCAAGTGTAAACCTTGGAATATTTATATGCATGCAATGTTCAGGAATCCATCGGAGTCTTGGAGTACATATCTCAAAGGTATACAATAGACATATATGTATATATGTTTTTCATATTTATATCATAAAACTTCTTTTAGATGCTCTTAAGATTTTCTTTGATTATCATTCTAGAGAAATTTTTGTGGAACTTTTATTGTTTTTGTCAATATACATCAAACTACAAGTTTTCAACAGACTAAAAAAGAGAGAGAGAGGGGTGGGGGAAAAAAAAGATAAAACAGCTGAATATTGTTATTCAAAGTGGAATACCTAGAAAGCTAGTTTTCACTTAAACCTTATGGGCCTCTTCTATGAAATCTTTTTTTATTTCTTTTTCTTTCTTTTCATAAGAAATGAAAGAGTTATATTGAAAATTTTTAAAGGCGAATATAAAAGTGTGGACCGATAGACCACAACAGGATATAAGTGTTAAGGCGTCCACTGTATGAAGACAACCTAAAAAACCAATCGTCAAGAATCCACAGAAACCTTAACCACTCCTAGACCAACAAGAAGAAAATTATATACAAAATTAAGTCACCTCGTCTTACCAATTAAGACGAATAAAGATAAAAGAAGTATCATGAAAGTACTTTTGCGAAATCTTATGCCAACATTCTTGGCCTATACACATGAGATGAATTTTGAATATTGTTTATGATGAACCCAGCAAATGTACTCCCTGTATAGTACATTAAGTAGGAATTGATACTTTTATTTTGACACTGTATTTTCATATAGGATCAAGATACTCAATTATGCACATGTAACTATAGCAAGATGGGTGAAGTAGCAAAATCTATTGGGACTGCTGATAAATATTTACTAAGTTAATGGGAAAGTTTTAAAATCAGATAAAGGACAGCATAGCTTTATGGTACAAAGCATAGAACTAGTAAAGAAGCAATATTAAAGATGAGTCTAGAAAAGAAAAACTGACTATACTTTGAGTTGATCAGTGGCAAAGTGGGGGATGACTAAGTAGCAATTTGATGTACAATCATGACCTCCACTGGTGCCCCTTTTATATTATTTTTCCTCCTTTTCTTCAAAATCAGAGGGTATATATGGCATCAATAGAGGATAATCTGATGGATATTTCCTAACATGGAATTTGGTCGGGGCATTATGAGTTTACCATTATCAAGTTCAGTTTCGTACAATATCCTCTTGACCAAGTTGTTGGAATAAATAGTCTTTACGAATAAAGTAAGTGTTACCAATGTCTTTTTTTCATAGGCTGTAGAAACATGATGATCATTACTTGCTTCTAAATGGAAATGAAATTCAAATAATTGTCTCCAACATCATGTTGATACTTGATTATTAAAGTTCCTTTGTCATGCACATATCTCTTTTACTTGGAAAGTAAATAAATCATTTTCCAGTACCAACTCTTGGTCATGTTGCATTCCCTAACATCTTTTATGCACAATGTTTCATTCATGAAACAAATTTATGCGAGTGGGAAAATTCTAGTTCATGGCCATTGAATCTCTTTCAGTTTCAGTTTCATCATATTAGTTTCTACTTTTCCTTGCATTTTTTCTTTCCCTCTTTTTCCTCTGTAATCTGCGATTACTGTAAGTTACTACTTTGTATGGGTGAGTACTCCTTGTTATATTATTACTATTACCATCCTGATGGTTCGTTGACCATGTTTATTTTTTGTAAATAGGTACGATCTACTACACTGGATACGTGGCTACCAGAGCAGGTTGCTTTTATGCAGTGTAAGAAACAAGTTGTTTTAATGTGAGTCTAAAATATGATGCACACATTTAGGAGACAACATGATCAAAATTCCTGTATTCCATCAACTATTTTTTATTTTTAGTAGATTTCACTGAGGTAAGTGCAGTAAATTAAGTGAGTCTGACCCTATACAATTATGGACCGGCGGTTATACAGATTAATATAGTCATGCACCTAGGAGATCTTGTTCTAAAAATCCAACATGGTGCTGTTAGATTGTGTTTGGTTTAGAAATCGGAGTTTTCTGATTCAAAAAGGTGTTTTCTGTTTGAAAATTCAGATGACCATCAGCAACTCTGTGCTTGAAATTACTTTTCTAATTTCATGTTTCAACAAGTAGTCCGAGTATGTTGGCCATTGACCATATTGTTTTAATAGTAATTATAATCTTTTATTTGATTATTTGTTCCACAGCTATGGGTAATGAGAAGTCCAACACATTTTGGGAAGCAGAACTGCCACCAAATTTTGGCAGAAGTAGAATTGAAAATTTCATCCGTGCCAAGTAAATTGTCTACTGAAGTTCATGATGTACCATATGAACTTGAAGACAAGATTTGTTAATATCATCCCATTCTAATTGATTTTATAGGTATGAGGAGAGAAGATGGGTTTCAAAGAATGCAACACAACCTTCTCTAAATGTAGATGGAACAAGCTGTAATGTTAATAAAGTGCTTGAAGAAGTGAAAAGTGGTATTTCGAGAAAAACAAGGACATTTTCTCTGGAGGAGGCGATTCTTGCCAAGCACATATCTCAAATAACTCCCCCACCAATAAGGTCCCGAGGGGTAATGGCATTAGTTCTTCATATCATTATCATTTTTTTCTTTTGTTAGAGAAAATGATGGACTTTAATCATATGCAAAGATGTTCATGGTCCATCCCAATGCAGCACATTTTTTAACTGACCTTTGATATAGATCATACGTTAGGCCACTTTTTCTTTTAGTGTCTACAATGTAAGGGTTCTAAAAATGTAAGGTCGTGTGTTTATTTTATTTTTTTCATCTTAAACCTTTCCTCATATTTTGTCTCACAAGATGTGTGTCCATGATAATATTTTTTTTGTGTGTGCGTGTGAGTGTGTGTGTGTGTTTCTTTTTTTTTTTTTTTTTCTTGCTGGAGCCGTAGGTCGTAATTCAATAATTCTAGGAGGACCAACATTGACAAGAAAGTTTGTTTTTAAGATGAGGAGGATCTAGTACAAGAAGGGCAGCAACATCTTGGTTGCATTTCTGGTAGTTTGAGTTACATTCTAGTTGGAGTTGAAAGAAGAGTTTAAAAATGTTCCTTGCATATATAAATTAAGTTACCCACTAGTTAAGCTGCATTCTCATGTTTTAGGATGGATTTTGGGATTCTTTTTCTTCTATCAAAATGACAACAGTACTGTGAACAATTTCTTTTACTTCAAGAGTTGGGCACTTTTACTTCTAATTGTTTTTAAGCTTCAATTTCACTGTATTGTTCTCAATGTGATCCTAAGAACACAAATATGTTAAGGGATTTAAGAGAAAGGATTGTGGTTATCTGGTTTCATGCTATGCAAAGAAACTACATATCTTTGCCACATGCGGGTGTAAGGACTATGTGTCGAAAAGTCTTTATGTTGGGAGATTGGCCAATGAATTGCTCTTTTTTTCCCCTTTTTACTGCAAAAATCAATCTTTTGTTAACTGGATGAATTCTGGGATTTTAAATATAGAAGTTAACATTCTCTTTGCAGGCATCTGTGGATATGAACAATATGGTTATCACTTCAGCTCCACCAAAGGCTCCAGCACTTGCAACAGATCTTGATATATCCTCACAAAAGACAAATGGAAGCACTGATCTTTACAACGTGCTTCATGTCAGCAATGGGAACAAAACTTGTACTACTGTAACACCAAGTTGTTGGGCAACTTTTGATTGTAAGACAGCATTTTCGTATTAGACATGCTTTTTTTTTTTTTAATTCTCCTTGGAGTTATGAGATGACCTTAAGAAGTTATGGAAGCACCATAATTTAGGCCGATGAAGAAAAAATAATCGTGGAAAATGTCAATCTGTTTTCTAAATCAACAAGTTCTTTATTTTTTTTTTATTTTTTATAAGATTTTTCTTTTGAGCTGGGCTGATGGTATTACTAAAATACGGTCCAGCTTCTGGCTTAATGCCCTGGACTTTATGTGCCAATTAAATTTCCATAAGGGCGCACTTTATTCACAATGCACCCTATCTCTGATTTTTTGAGTTGAATTTTGTGGTTGCAGGAGCATTTTTGTCAAACTTTCACCATGGAATTAATATATATCCAACTTGCTATTGGAGTAGAAGTCACAAGTTTACAGACTGAGGTTGACAATAGACCTTGTATTTATATCAACAAGAATAGGTGACTTCGCACATCCACTTGGATCGGAGTAAGTCCTACAATCTGCCAAGGTTTCATCTAAGGTTCTTGTTTTGAAAACAAAGAAAAAAAGAAAGCAGCATTGAGTTTTTTTTTTTAAGGAAAACATTCTCTTTATTATCATTCCTTTTTATAAAACAACCTCATTATACTTGTTGAATTCTTCTCTTGATAGCTTGAAATGCTGAGTAAAATTTGCTCAGTTTCTTCTAGTATTTCACTTGTTGCATTCTCTTGGGAATAATTCCTCTGAATGCTATTTAAAGTGAAACAAATTAGCATGACTAGTAAGATACTAAAGTTCACACAAATTAAATGGATATTCATCCACGCTTGGTATTCGGTGAATTTCATCCTTAAATCTCTTATGAGAAATCTAACCAACTAAACTATCCTTTGGAAACAATTTAGACTTGACTATCTTCATGTTTTGTTCAAAGTTGATGATTAATATTACCAATATGACAATCCCATTCGAAGTATATTTTCAATAACTTTATCCAAATTTTGCATTCCCTTAATTTAATGAAACAATTTTTGTCGTTCAAAATCCTTGGATACATTAGCCAGCATGAAACATGCCCTTCAACAATTAAACAACAAAAACTAGACATAAACCTTGTTTAAGTCACTTTTACCCTTTCATATTGAAGATGCAGTGAAGCATTAAATTTTCCAACATGTATAAAAACACTTGTCCCCTCATAATCTCAAGCATTCAATTCTATTTCAAAACTGGAGAAAGATACTATTCAAGTAAGTTGTAGAGCTGGCATTAGGCAGTGTTAAATGGCAGAAAAGTACCAATCAATTGGATCAATAAATTATGTTCTACTTCAATCAATAACCTCATCAAGGGGAGGAATTCAATATACATTTGGTTGGGATAGTTTGGCCCATTTGCCTCTAAACAAGAAGGCAAAAGAGCAACAATCTCAACATTATTGTTTGAAATGTGAAGTTAATGGGCCATTGGGTATTAATGCTTTTGCTATTTGATTGCAGAATCGCTACCTACTCATTGGTTCGACAAAATGGTTATCACTAACTACTTATTTGTGCAGTCTTTCATCAATTTTGTACTATAAACTTGTTTGTCTAAGCATCTTGTTGAAACCCTCCAATTTGTTATTTGTTACTTGATGTAGACCCTCAAGTTTATTAGATCTATAAAACTTATCATAGCATACCCATTACAATATTGTCAATCAGAGAAGAATTTTTCTAGTAATAAGGCCACCTACTCTTCTAGAAACTTATTAAGATTTGGGGTAAATTTCATTCACCTCCCTTGTGGTGGGTTTAATTTTAAACTAACTCGTTAGTTAAAAATAAGAAAGAGACCCCTTTCACTAGGGGCAGAGCCAAGAATTGGAAGTCAGGAGGCTATGATGAAAATAAGAAATTAAAGAGGGGATTAAGAAAAACAATAATTAAAGAGAGGCTAAATTGAGAAAAAACTTAAGTACGAAGACAAAATTATGCAAAAAAAGAAAAAAAAATTGTGTAATTTTTTAGAAAAATCTAGGGTCTTCTAAAGCCACAATATAGCCTCACCCTAGTCTCTTTTTCTATTAATTGTGATTTATGACAAATTTTACAAGGGAATTTCATATTTTAACCACACCTCCCCTAATAATGAAATTTTTGGATGCGTATATTCAAAATGTGGTACTTGAGATTAATGCTTATCTCATCACCAATCAAACAGTGCATGTGCCCATGAATTGAAAGCATACTCGATTTATAAATAATGATATCTATTATTATGCGTTTTATGCAAATTCATCCATTGAAGAGATGACCTACTACAAGTTGTACCTAACCTTTTCAATTTCTTTGTCCAGGCAAAGATATATTGCGAATCTCCTTTTAGTTTCGATTTGTCATCATTCTTCCCTTTTTCCATTTAATTTTAAGTTTTTGGAAGTACCCACCAACCAATTTGTTTAATTATTTTTGAACAAATAGTAAACAAAAACATATTGAATTCATATAATGAAATTGCTTTGCCCCCGACATAATATGTTCAACATCGATTTAAATAAATATTTTCAATTCATATCCGTTTTTCGGAAGGAAAAAAATTATGTAATTAGTCTATTGAACAAATCATATCTCTTTTCTCATACGTAAATTTGTTTCTGTAAGTTAGAATTATCTAAAAAATCAAAATAGAACAATCTATGTATTTGGACTCGAAATAGTAGTTTGTTAAGGGAATAAATTCTATATTGACTGATTTTCTTCTTTCTAATTGCTAAATGATCATCTTCTTATTTTGTTAAAGTTCATTTTTCTATTAGAATCGATCTCTTTTTAGGGGTCCCAAATTTTTTCAAACCAATGTTCGCTCTTAGCTTTTACATATTAAATCATATAATATTTTTCAATTCATTATTTTACCTTTTATACTTTAATAATGCAATAATACATACTTAAATAATAATAACTTCATCAATTATTTTATTTCTCTTTTATGTTATAATAAACTAAACTCAAATAGAATCAAGTTAACTTGAATAAGATACTCAACTGAAATGAGACACGTGTCATGAATATAAACCATGTTTGAGGAAGTATGTAACATGCCATGTTGAAATGGACAACTCTTTAATTATTTTCTATTACTAGATATATTAAAATATTTCTTCGAAATAGATTGTTGTCTACTATTGATTATATTTTAATATTGATTTGAAATTCTATCCATTTCACATAACTTAAACTTAATTAAGGTTTTACTTTAATATTTCAAGTCTCATAAAAAGTGGAAATATTATTTCCTTTTTGATTCTCAATGTAATTTTACTTTTTAATCTTTAAAAGCATTTATTTATAAATTAATTTATTTTTTATATAAACAAGTCAAATTTCTATAAAAGTTGATAAAGCTTTTATCTAATAATTAAAAGAAAAGCTCTATCAATATCAATGATTTATTTATAGTTTTTCTTCTTTCTCTTCTTACTTTCAAAACTCTACTTTTTATTTGGTGCAGGCAATTTATAGAACCTTTAATTACGTTTGGCTGAAATAAAAAGTGGAGAAAAGTAAAAGCACTTGTGATAAAAAGCAGTGATAATATGAGTTTGCTCAAAGTCAGTCTATATCTTTATAATAAAATAACTAAAGTAAAATTCCAATACTAATTATGTATTTTAAAGTTCCTTTTGGACCGATTTAATTATATTTTTTTTCAGTCTTTTAATTAAAAAAAAACCGTCAAGCGCTTCTTAATTAATAATAAGAATTGGTCAATTAAAATTTGAGGAATATTATTAATATGCATGCCTTTTGTTTTGAAATAGTAGATAGATGTACGCAAAGTATTAAATTTCTACTCTTACGCGAAGGTATTCCAAGGTTTTTTTTCATTTAATTTATTGATATGATATTGCTATAGTCTCGCAAAATTGTCCTATTAATTGACACATTATTTGAAATAAATAATAAATATAAATTATTTTTCCCAAAGATAATATTATTTATAACAAATTATCAAATAGTGCTTCCGTTGAGTTTCACATTATTTTTAATCACCTTTGTTGAAAATCCATCAAAATCATAAACTTTTTCATAAGAAATTGATCATGATTAAACCGAAATGAAGAAAGTTATTTACGCTAAATCCCTAAATTTTTAGATTAATTGCCAACCTATGAGTTATGATTGTTATCATCATTATAATGTTTCCAGTGAAACTTTGTTGTAATTAATTCTCTTTATCATGCATACCAATTCATTTAATGCTTTCGACCAACTCTTAGTAATATTTATTTTAAAGGCGTTTGTGTATCACCTTAAAGATTGTGCAATATCCTTCACTATTATGTAAAAGATTATTTTACTATTATATTCAGTGATTTTTAATCAGTAAATTACTATTTATGATAACTTTTCGATTGTATTCAAGATGCTAATATATACTCATAGAACAAATATTATTTAAGATGTTAATATATACTCATAAAACATAAGTTACTAAATAAATATAAATTTTATACTTTTTTAATTTATTAATTGTTGAGATTTCTAAAAGGTGTTTGGATATGTTTGTCAAGTTTTAAATAAAATACAAGGCTTGACCCATTTGCCTTTGAAAGTGGAGGCAAAAAAATTATCCCAAAATTAATATTAATTTTGACATCCCAAATGTTATTCTTCCACTTTCCTCCTTCCTTCCCACACATTTCTTAGACAACTCATTTAGTAGAAGCTATCTGTTAATCAATTCTCAGGAGATCTTTGTTAAATTTACAAAGCTTTTATTACAAGAAGCAAAAATCATATATACTAAAAATAAACATATAATTGAGAGTAACTACTTTCTCCACCTTAATATTATCAGATAGTAAAGGTTATTAAATGCCTAACTAAAGAACGATTTTAATTAACTTACGTTCAACGCTTGAAAGTTAGATAAACATTATTAGATTTGTATCCAAATATGACCAAAAAAGAGTACAAAATATGATAATGATGCGTAAAGATGATGAGTTCGACTAATTTGTTATTGAGGACAATAATGGAAAAGCATTTTTCAATTTATTTGACAAAAAATAATCTTAGAAGTATAAATATCATTTCATTGTTCTGCATGTCTAATTAAAAATTATGAAACATGGATGCATTTTTTTTTGTTTATATTAAATGGATTATATGTTATCAAATTTGTTCACATATCCAATTACATGCTAATTTGCACTTTCAAAATTCAAATTCATAGTATTTTCTTGGCCAATTAATTATAGAGTCAAAACTCGTGAAAATAATTAACCTATGTATGCATACTCTAATGAGCAACGTTAACCAAACTTTTTGGTCCTAAATTAATAGAAAATTTCGTAAATTTTACAATAATGTGATGGCCAGGGAAGTGGGATATAATCTTCACAATTGTATATGAACAACATAGGATTATTGTTCATATAATTTTATAATTATTATTATTATAACAATAAAACATCATAAAGTATCCAATATAGATATATGTAATTATTAACAAGACAAAGTCATGTGCACATGGGTTGGTACGCAATTTATTGGATGGAAAATTAATTAATTTCTGAATGTCGATATCTATATATGTCTCTTGTGTCTTATTGAGATAGAGACGCTTTGGCTCATCCGTTTTAAGTGACAAAATAACCATATAAATTGCTACCTAAACCTCTTTATTATTTTAATTTAACTATTAAATTCTTTTATGACTTTTTTGGTTCCAAATTTCAAACACGCTCCATTGTCGCCACTTCCAGGAAACTTCATGCTTTTAAAAGTAATTAAAGAAACAAATTGTTTAGGTAGAAGAAACATCTCGATATTTATTATCTATTAAGAATTTATAGCGAGTGAAAGTTTCCAAATCAAGATGAATTTATTACTGTTTAGAGACAAGAAAATGATTAGAAGATTTTTGGGATAAGAAGCGAAAATCTTGGGTTTGTGTACTTAAAGTTTCTATACATAAAGAAGATTTTCTTTGGAAGCAGCATATCTATGTGGATTTGTTACATTATTAGGTCACACAATGCCTATTCTTTGACAATTGTTAAATTATTACTCAATAATATAGAACATGATACTAATCTAATAACGGTAAATAAAGGATTGATAATTTATAAATGAAGCCTTCATATGACGTTCAGGGATTTACACTAACCTCTCGATTTATTAATTAAAAAAAAAGTTTGAATTAGGGTGAAAAAAATGAAATATTTGTTCATGAATATGCTCCTATTGTGGATATTTATTCGAACTATATTGAAGTTTGTGTTGGGTTATGGATGGATTAATTTAGTATCATTTGAATGTTTTCACTTAAATTTATCTTTGTACTACTTCATCTTTCTTTTTAGATCATAATAGAGATATAAAGCGCACAACTATTACGATAACAAAATTGTCAGCTTTTTTATTTTTCTTGTACTTCTTGTTGATCTTTTTTAAAACTTGTATAATCATTTTTATTCCTTCTTTATAAAATAAAACATTCAGAAACGTTAACTATAATTAAGAAAACGTCAAGGGAGTTCAACGAGAAGAAGAAAAAAAGTTAGTAATCAATTTAAGACCATAGAAAGTGCGATTTTGAACCGATTAGAACCATGTTAGAAGTGAAGAAAAGTCATCAATAATATCCCACAAACTTTATTTGACATTTTACGAAGAAATGGGTCATGCCATGATTGAAAATGGGCAACAAAGAAATATTCGTGAGCAAAGTAATCAAAAGCTTAGCTTAGCTTAGCAACAAAGAATGTACCGTCCATTATCACTTCATGCCAATTGGTTGGGTCTAAAACCAAAGCCAGTCTTGAGAATCAAGCAAATATATAAAACCATGCCAATGCAATTTTTGATAATGTTAATGCTAATGCTAGTAGTGCAGGGGTTGAGAGCTTGATGGGACCTAACAAGCAAAGCCAAACACTAATATACTTGAAAATTCAATTTGACCTTTCCTCAATAAAGAAAACTTGGCAGATATAATTCGAAAGAAAGATAACCAAAAAGAGATTGGGCGCCGACTGGTGGCACCCCACCACTAGCAACCAAAAGCCACCACACCACACCACCATTTTATCTCACCCTGCTGCCTCGATTTATATGGCACCAACTCTATTGAATTGTGTTGGGAATTGCCTGCCTCATCAAAACGTAGCCATAGACTGGCCAATGGCCATCATATATAGCTTTTAGCTTCTATGATTCTGACCTCACCCACTTTGGCCCGTGCTGAGTGCCCTGCTCTCTCCCTCTCTCTGTCTCCATCCACAGCTAGCCTCAGGATTCTCAATCGTTCCAGTAATATAAGACTTTTATAGAGGACTCTTGGCATTATGCAAATAATGAAAAGAAGGTAATCTTAGAGGGTAAGAAGTTTACCTCTCTAAGTTTACCTCTTTGTAAAATAATTTTCATTTAAGTAGAATCTTAAAATCACTCCAATTTCTAAATTTTCATATAATAAAGAGTTCTCTCGGCTTATTATTATTATTTTTTATAACCAAAAAATCTTTGTTTTTTCATTATTTATTGTGTTCTTAAATTGATGGGCCACGTTCATATCCTACAAGTTTGACATATATTTATCCTATGCAGGCGATCCGAATGAGATCAAAGCTTATGATTGAGCATTTGTACGTTTGTCTCTTATGTCTTATTTAAGCAAAGGTTGATTTATTTTTAAAGCTTTTCCGAATGATAAGTCGAATAGTTTTTTTAAGAATTTATTTGCATATTAAAAAGAATAACTCAATAGTATTTATTTTATTTCAAAAATAATTATTATATAAAATTATTAACCAATAAGGCATGCATGAATCATTTGATTTTTTGGATTTTATCTCACATAGTAATATTATAAAATAATAATCATCATTAGATTTACACTCATGTACTCATGTATACTGACATCAACTCCATTGCTCATCGTATTTTTAAGTAGGTTTGATAACGTTATGAGATGAATTCTAAGTCCGAAATCCAAATAAAAAAAAAAAAGAACTAATAATTTCAAATTAAAATCAAGTGATCATTAATTCTCAATTTTTTTAAAATAAAAAACAAAAATAATCGTAAAATGTACATTTTCTTGGAAATTATTGTGATGAAATCTTGCACTTGTGATTTGATGTTCAACTAATTCATTGTTTGTATTAAGAAAGGTTGGAAAATGGGCGTATCTTTTGGCTTGTGTTTGTCGTTTAAACCCTACTACAAGTTAAAACGCACTTGCAAAGCAGAGCATACCAGTACCGATAATAAAAGAAAAGAAAGCTGAAGTGACGTTGACCAAGACCGGAAAAGCTCTTCAAAGATTTCGTTTTCTATTTAATTACTATTTGTTTTATTTATCTTTTATCAATATCCATATCTATATTTATTCACCTCATTATTACCTTTTTGATTTCATTGGGCCATTTTAATTATCATAGTCATTGATGGATTATATTATCTTATCACTTAGATAATCTTATTTAATCAATTTTTAATTCTTTAATGAAAACTCATAAAAGAAAAGAAGTATATTATTTCATTATATTTTTATGTTGATTTCAAGAAATAATGCTAACCCATAAAGAAATTTTTGTATTGATCTGAAATATTATTATAAAATATAATAATTAATAAATTAATAATTATAAAAACATATAATATTTATCGATCTTAATGTTGTTACAGTCTAGCAATTTAATATTTAGATGTTATAGTTGTATGCTCGGATTTCAAAGTAAAATTTCGTTATTTATATAGACTAAGAGCTAGGCATAACCTCCGCAAAAGTTAAATTAACATGGAAAGCAAGAAGAGCAATCATATGTTCTATATTTATTTATTTATTTTTATCCCTCCTTTCCTACGACCCAGTTTGATTATAATAGTAATAATAATTTATAATCATCACTATTTTCTAGAGTGAAATTTCTAGCAAAATTTAATATTAAAAATATATATATAGCCTATGCAATCATTGATATAAGGTACCAAAGAACTTTCTAATAGTTTTTTATGAATAGTTTAATGCACATTAGTTGAAGTAGTATAGGCTATCTAGTAATAAATTAATCATAGTTTCATATCATTGCTAAGTGCAAGAACATGAAAATCAGGTAATAATAGCAATAACAAAAACAACAATAATAATAATGGATAGTGTAAGAGCAAAAGAAAAATTAGGGTTTATCTAATTTTTGGTATCATAATATTTTCGTTAATTTAAAATTTTGTCGTATTAATATAATATTGTATAATTGATGGTCGAAACTCGAGAAGAGTACATAATATTAATTAATTCAACGGTTGGTAGTGATTTGATAATACTTTATATATACGATGGATTCTTATAAAGTAGTAGTAGAATGTCATATTGATTAAAATTGGGTCAGAAAAATTCCTGTTGAAAAGGATTTGAAAACTCTTCCGATTGAAGAGAACTTTAGACATATATTCAAAGAAATTAAATTGAAGATGAATGACACACCACTTGCTGGAGCCGTTCGGTAATTTGCTTTACAGCAAAATATGAACAGAGGATTTTCTATCCTGATAATAAAGTAGATAAATATCCTAACTAATCCTAAGCCTGTCTTTTTCTCTCCTTTCAATTTCACAAATACTACTTGCCCAACAGTTTATAGTGATTTGCTCTTTGTTATTATTATATCAAATCAAAGCTCATACGGGTCAAATTGTTTTTTTTTATTTTGTTTATATTTATCAGTTATATTTCATTATAAATTACATGATGTTTAATATCATAATAAGTTAATTGATTCGAAAATATTATGGCATGTGTATGCATCTTAATAACTCTTTCTATTCAAGCAAAATGGTAAATGCTAAATCTATTATAATCAAGAATTTCTAATTGTTTACATCCTTTCAATTTTGACCACTACTCTCGAATAGATCTCCGACATTAAATTACAAAAATATAACAAAATAGCCGAAATAAAAATATGGTTTAAATTTTAACCAAACCTTAAAATTTGTTTATTAGTTGGTACAGTGTGAGTTATTGAGACACCTTATTAGACATTCGTCTAATATTGTATGATGTCCCAATAAATATAACATCAAAGTATCTAATTTTACATATATATATTTATAGTTAAGACATAAAAGTATATTTATTATTCATAATATTAAACTGAACTACAAAATGCTTTAAAAAATTTTAAGAACTAAGTCTTAAAACGATCTCCTTAAAATATTTGAGGAAATGGTTGTGGTACATCTGATGTACTGTATATCAATTTGTATAAAAATTATAAATAGATACATAAAAGTTATAAATAAATAATATAAAAGCTGTAATATAATTTTATATTTATTGATATACAGCTTTTATATAATTATAATTTATAATTTTTATATAGTTATTTATAATTTTTATTCATAAATTTATTATTTATATAAAAAATTTATTGAACCAGTACAACTGCTATATCGTATCCAAACTCAACTATTTGCTGTTATTTTCCGAGATATAATCTCTCGGCTACAACTTGCGGGAGAAATTATTATTTGAGAATACCAGAGGGGAGGTAATGATATCACCCTGTTGATAATTGTAATGTTTTGTTACAGCTGTACGGACAGAAACGCAAATGTGAGGGAAAGCAACGAAAGCAAACAAAAGAAAAAAAGCAGACAGAAACCTTAGTTGAAATTTGTGTGATGTTACTTGACAACGAAAGCTCTAGGCCGGCCTTACGAGGCTTCTGTAGATAGATGGAAAGAGAGACAAGCAGACAGGTCAAATTGGTTTTGAGACGGGATGGTTCCAAATTGCACGGATTGGTGATCTCATTCATCCATTTCTCCCCACTATCATCCACAGTGAAAGTGAAAATACCGCTGCTGGCTGCTGATTCAAGAATTGTTTCTAAGATGATTGATTGAATTTCTAAAGCTTGTGTCTCTTCAGGGTTTCCATTGTAAACGGGGATGAGATTGTGCTCTGTCTCTGAAGATGCCCATAGCTTTTGCTTTTATTTTCTTGTCAAAAATATTGTGCCATGTTGGATTCGCAATCTGAGCATAGTGTTCTCTTAAATCAAGTATGCGTTAAGCTTACTACATTTTTTCAAAACCTTAAACTTATTTATGTGCTTAACATTTATACACCCTTTCAGATACAAGTTGTCAACCATGTTGCGACAGAGGAGATTCCAATCAGAACACTTTTTTTGATTAATTTTTTAAATATCATGGAAGGGATTCAAAACACAATATTTTTTTTAAATAATATGGAAGGGTTTGAACCATAACACTTTTTTTAATTAATTTTTTAAATATCACGGAGAGATTCAAATCACGACGCTTGCTTTTAGTTGATTTAAAAAAAAAGTATAGAGGATTTGAACTTGTGACGCCTTCTTATTATTTCATATGATTTTTGTTTAAAATAATAACTTTTAAAACAAATTTATAGTTTAAAGAGTACAAAAATTTACACGTCTCAAATTTTATTCCAAAATTGGAAGTATCAGTGATTTAAACTCTTAATCAAGTTGAAGATTTGATACTAATTATGGCTTTATCCATTAAAATATATTTATCAAGTTGTTTTATAAATTTCTAATCAATTATGCTTATTGTTGACCCGACCCGATCAGTTGCTATTCATGACACAGTTGGCGAAGAGTGACAGGCTAGGGATTTGCTTTCAAGTTGCAGATTGCTTTCAAGTTTTTGTAAAATAGGAAGGAGAGTGGCTGTACAGGAGAAGAAATTGAAGAAAAGTCCAGGAGGCTTGGTTGGGTTGGGTGGGTGGCTGTTTCCTGGGGTCAGACAAAAGACCTCATCACACATTGCCCAGTGCCTACAATAATGACTTGAGTGCTAAAATTATGGGAAAAAGGAGCTCACCTCGTCACCAAACATCACGCACTGCTACGCTTGTGTTCTGTAACCCACCCTAGCAATTCAACAGGTAAATTAATTATGAGATGAAATAAATAAATTTTCTGTAGCAATTGATAGATTATGATTTGATTTTTCATTTTTTGTTTTGTTTCTATAAAAAGTACAAATAACTTAACTTTACATTCAAAGAACCCAAATAATGTTAGTGAGCTTAATTGGATAGGTTTTCTCAAGTTTGAAGGGATATGACACCTAAAAGGACTCTTATAATAGATTTTTTTTTTTTTCAAAATCCAAAAGGTCACCTAAGGAAGATTGATGTTTCTCTCATGGACCCTTCTCGGTTACTGGGGTCTTTCATAATCATTAGACCAGGCTAATCAATACAATGCCATTTGATTTTTAATATATAGAAGATGAGTAGATCTAATTATGATTAGGAAGCCATAGAATTATTAATCCACAGCATAGATTATGCAGTGGTAAGTGAAATTTTCTCAAATCTTGGAAGTGGTACTTTCTTAAAGTATAAGACATTTCCTTAAATCTCATGAGTCACAAATTACATTATGAATTCCATAACAAGATCTCTTCAAAAGTATCTTATTCTACCAGTCAAATAATATTATTGAATTCATTTCTGAGATTAAGTTTTAAAGGTTATATTATCACTGTTTTGTGTTAGGAATAGATAATTTCAAATTTTTACATGTGCTACCTTCCTTTAATAAGCTCCCTCTTCAGAATTGGTAATGGTAACGCATTATTGTTAAGGTCACCATTGGATTATACTGTAGCTTATAGTGATGAATTAGTCACTTATAATAGGACAACGCCGAGGCATACAGCGGCGTTAATGAAGATTAAAGAAATCTTTAAATTTATTTAATCAAAAACTTTGTAGTAAAAATCAACCCATTATCTCATTGTGGGTCTCTCCTCTCCCTTATGCAACAAGTTCATCTTTCCAACTGTTGGAAGATTATTTAATCAATCAATCAGACGGTTCAGATTTCATTTAATCGAAGGAAAGTTGCAAGATCTTTAAGCATTTTCCAACATATAAACCTCTTCATGCTCCTACAATCTCTTTAGTGTCCTTTTGCTCAGAGCTCCTCTGTGAGTCTGTGACTGAGGCTACCTCTGTCGAGCCAGTACTAGTTTTTGCTTTGCTAGGTTTGGGTTCTCGTATTTGTCCCGGTTTCTGCAACCAATGAAAGTTTCTTAATTTCTTTCCCTCTCATGCAGGCGCTGAACTGGATGGATTCAAATCCTCTTTTTAAATTCTGGGCCTAACTCTGCTGTTTGTGCCTCCACTTTTCCTGTGTTTGAAACCTTTTTCCTGAAGCTCTTGCACTGTTTTGTTCTCTATTTTTTTATCTCTTCCATGGGTCTTTTTAACCATTGAAGTTTGCATTTTTATTCTACTCTGCTTAAGGTTTTCATCAAATTGCAGAGTTGTTGCGAGTTCTGTTTCTTCTAGGGTGCTCAAAATTTTGTTCTTCAATGGCTGTTCTGGATCTCCTGTTTTTATCATTTTAGAGTCCATTAAAGCCTAAATCTTTATTTCTTGTTTTCAGAATCTCTTATTTTTTTTTGTTCTTGCGATAGTTGGAAAATCCTGCAAGCTTTTGAAAGGAACAACGTTTACAAAATTCTTTCTTGTACTTCTCTTATCTTCAATACTTGGAGAAATTTTCAAAGTCTCCATGGGAGATCTTCTGCGGAATTTGCACCCAAAAACAAGCAGATTTGAGACTGTGATTTGGGCTGCAAAGCTGATCCTTTTGTCTGTTGGGATTTTTTCTACTTTCATTTTTTTCAAAGTGGCAATAATTCCCTCCACATTGAGGGTCATTTTCTCCATGTTTTCATCTCTTCCAAAGGTCTGGATTTTCTTTAGAAGCTTGCTCTCTCCACCATATATCTACATCCTCCTCAACTTCATCATCATCTCCATTGCTGCATCTTCCACTTTCCATCAGCAAAAGAACCAATCCAACCAAAGCTCCACCAAGCCAGAGGCCTCTAAGCTCACCAAAACTCGGTCTCAATCAACAGAGAAATACAAAATCATCACTAAGAGCAGCCAGTCACGTGATGATATCTGGTCTTACACGGGTGAATATGAGGAAGCAAAGGATGAAAATCCCGCTTTGGCCACTGGAAAATCCTCCGACCCATGTACGGAAACATGCTCAAAAGAAGATTTTAATGGGAGTCATCAGCGTCAGATTGTCCCAGTTACAGCAGAGATGGAAAATATGGTAGAGAATGATCAGGAAGCGCCTGCAACCATTGAAGATTCATGGAGATTGGTCACAGAAGGGCAAAAGAAGGCACAGGCTCCACACCTGAAGAAGAGTGACACATGGGATACCCCTCCAAGGGCGATACCTAAAGCTGCAGCACTCCGGGAGCTCACTGGTGATGGTAATAGCTCTGATGGCTCTGATGATGATGATGGTAATCCAGCGTCTTGGGCTCAACGTGAAATCAGAAAGTCCGAGACTTTCAGTGACAGGACCTCAAAGATTAGGGAGAAGTCAATGACTCAAGATGAGTTGAATGCAAGGGCTGAAGCTTTCATCAAGAATTTCAACAATCAAATGAGGCTGCAGAGGCTGGAGTCTCAGCAGCGTCGCATTGAGATGCTTTATTGAGGCGTTTAAGCAGTAATTTTCTGTTAATTATGTAGTTAATTAAACAGGCAAATGTGGTTGGTCCATGTTGAGTTAATTCTCTTCATTACTCATCCGGGATCAACACAAGACCTCAAGAGGAAACTTCGGATGATATCTGAAATTTACAGTTCAATCTAAGTTTGATGACGTTTTGTCGTTTGTGTAATTTTTGTAAAAAGATTAGAATGGTTAAGGATTTTGGTGGGTGTGGCCTTACTCTAGCTAGTTAATTTCCAAGGCAGAATCTTTTTCTATTTTGTGTCATTTTTTTGTGCTTTATGTTTAAATAAAATGTTTTTGTGTTGTCGGTTACATGGAATGGAATCATTCTTGCTTCTTTCATCAGTCAATGTAGTGTGGTGTAAGCAGGCCATGAGATGAGAATGAGCCTTTCAGAATTGTGACACCAGCTTGGAAGCAAAAGAAACTTTTGCGGTTTTCCTGGGGCCATTTTGTGATGTTCAGCAACATGCTGTGTCTGCCAAGTTGCTTCGTTTGACAATCTTCTTCATCAATTTACTCGAGTTTAGTGACAAAAGTGTTTTGGCAAAAAGCTTCACTTGAAACTTTTATGGATTTGGGATTCCAGGAAAAATCAAAACTGCAACAAGCAAGGGCCCTTTATTGCACTTTGTACCTTTAAAAAGATCAAGTATTACCTTACCTTTCAAGTGTCACATGACATAAGTTTCCCAGCAATGCTTTTTCCTGTGTCACTACTTATCATACAAGCCAAATTTCATTATCTCCTTGGCATTAACTACTAATCTACTATTTGTGTTCCTATTACCATTGTAGATTGTAATGTACATTAATTATAATTAGTTGAATAACATTAAAACATTTATAGCATAGTTACATGATTATGTTTAAATTAATACTTCAATAATACTTTTATCAAATATTGATTTGCTAATGCTTCATAAGTCCATAAACTCACAAGAAAAAAATGACATTTAAGAATATATTGGTAAAATATTAACTTTCCACTCGAACTCGAACCAAGATGCTTTAGCACTTCTTTCTAAGAGCAGCATGTCTACTAATTTCATCATAGCGACTTGCTCGAAGTCATACTAACCTATTTGTCATATTAACCTATTTTTATTCAATCACTGAGACTAAAAGTGTCAGTCAATTTTAATGAAATATTTTTTAGGAAGCATGTAAATTGATGACTAAAAACTTGTTAAAATAGAGATGAAAGATTTCATTGTCATTTGTTTAATTATATAAAGTTTCAGTTTTAGTTAACATAATAATGGAGGTTTTTCTAGTTTATGTTTTCATTAAATAGTCCCCGTAGTAACTAAAAAATTCTCACTTCAATCTAGGGAAAAACTAAAACAAATGTTGTATTTTCATTTTTGAATGATCATTCCCATTAGATATTTCAATTCATGTGTTAAAATTAAATACATAAAGATATTATTTAAATTCTTATATTTATGTGTAGATTTTAGTTAGATTAATACCTATTCAAATTAAACAAAAAAAATCACCTCCCTAAATGTTACTAGTGTCAAAAAACATAGTTAGATGTTAAAGATTGTAATGTCTATCTAATATCTATCGATTTATCAATTGAATATATTATACATATACAACCCTTATCTTCTTGCCTAATAATTTTGGTTGCATAGCAATTCTCTTGATCTGGGAAACAAATGTATTTCATGGGAGACAAATATACTATAATGAAAGGAAACTATTATACATCATTATCATGTTGGAAGATAAAGATACATTACATGTGATAAAAAAGATTACGATAACATTTTAGATAATGTAGAAATATTCAAGGTAAAGTATAACCGTTAAAATATAATTATGGTTATATTGGTATTTGCTTCTTGTCATTTTGTCTACATCGTTGCCTATTAATCTCACGCTTACCGACCTTTAGCCAAATAGTAACATTAGAAATGTATCAACGGGTACTCATGATAAATAAAATGATTAATACAAAAAAAAAAAAAAAAATTATTGGCGGGGGAGTTGGGTTATGATGATCCCACATTTTGTACAATGTAATGATCCGCCCCTCTGGCCCAGATCTTTACATCAAATTAGCCTTAGCTTTTGGTACTTTGAACAAACACCTTTTCCAAAAGAAGCAGGTAGAAGTTTCACCCAAAAATTTTCAAAATTCAATCAAAGATGGTCGACACTAGTCACCAAAATATAATCATTTCTGCAAGTTGGGCAAATTGGCAAAGAGATTACAAATCGAAGTTAAAGTCAAATGAGTTTTCTAGAAAAATATATATCATTTTGTTGTGATTAATACCATGTTAAATAGTATTAAAATATGATTATGTGTTATCAAAACATTGTTATTTATTATCAAATAAGAGAAAATAGTTGTAGATTCTCAAAATTTAGTTCTTTTGATAAAGTTATTGAAATAGTGACATAGCAATTAGCAATCCCCTGTAATGGAAAGCCAACCCAAGGCCAACTCATTTATGCATGGATTGTAATTATAAAGTAGAATTAGATAAAGAGTGAATATAACATACCCTCCTTAGATATTTATAAATTATTAACAAAACCAATATTGCTGTTACTAATCTATTAAAAACACCTCTTCGTACAAGAATTTTTACCCCAACCCCCCTTTGTTAGTGCTTTAAAGAAATTTTTAGTAATTAATAATAATATTATGTTGAAATTTGGAAAAAAATCCAAATTTCATTCAAAGTAAAAAAAAAGCTTTATTAGGTAATAAGTCGTTAAAATATATAAATAATTGTGTGTTGCAAATTCCCTATTGTTTCTAAAAAAGAAGATGGCGAAACACAAAAAGAAAGGTAGCCCACATTAGGGCCCAACTCCTGGGCTCAAAGCCCAACACAAAACAACCTATATAAATGTGCAAAACTGCAATTCACCCATGGGTTGAACCACGGGCAAACCACATTCAAATCTCATTTCCTTTTTTTTTTTAATTTCTTTTTCGAGAGTTATATTAATGCTATTTAAATATTTATATGTTACAAAATGGGACAAACAAGTTTTTAAACATATAAATTGATTAAGAAGAAATTGAAAAAATAAGAAACTAACAATCTGAACCAACGTAAACTCTTAACCTGCAAATTTGAGCAGCTCTAAACTCAGGTCGATTCCAATTCGGGCTATTTCAGTGACTTTTTTTATGGTTTGTAAAAGTATCAGTTTACTCTAAAAAGGTTCCAAAAATCTAACTATACTTTCATTTAAATCTAAAGTTGAATAATTATAGATTCTTTATCATTAATTAATAAACTTGACTTGAGAGGTGGTATCTTTCCATTTTTTAAACCGTTGAGAAAAATTGATAGTTTTTAAAAACTCCAGGGAGGGTAGTGCCATTAACTCTTTTAATTACCCTTTAGTTTGGTTCAGATTTTTGCCATTCACAGAATAGACAAGGATTCATTATACTGATCTTATTTTTACAAAATCTTTTTTTAATGAAGATCAAGTAAAAATCAGTTCAGATAAGCATTGGATCCTTAAATTAGGCCAATTGGAAGGCAAACTTCACAGCTACTCCATGCAGGGTCCTCTTGAGCCTTAGTCGGCAGTGCAACAGGGAATCCATTGTGATTTTTTCTCCGCCAGGAAAGTGGATCTTGAGGACCACCACAAGGCTTTCCAGAGTGATGGTGACCAAGGCCAGCAGAAACTGGATGGCCCAGACCAAGTGGCGGATCATCAGACATCAGAGAGAGACTTCACGGTATATGTTGAAAAAGGAACAAGTGAGCATAGCATAACATGCTTGCTGTGATTGAGTGCCTGTCTCTATCCTGCTGCTTCATTCCTCAAAAAGCTGTACTCTTTTTTCAACTGTGAGTGATTGGCACATCATCATCAGTTAGTGTCAGAAACAAAAGTTTTGTTCCATAAACTGTTAATATGAAGACCTTCAAATTAAAGAAAGCAACATCACTGACAAGTTATTTTCATGTCTTTTTCTGCTTTCCACTTCCAAGTTACAAAGAATCTTTAAACTAGCGATAATTTTACAATTTCAAACTATGAGTTCACACCATATCGTCATAACCCATTAGCTAATAATATAGGGTAATTGGTAGGCTACATAAAGTTTTCAGTTTGCCAATCCAATCCACATTTAATAATCTACCATCAGAAACTGAAACAAAGCACACCGCACTGCATACAACACAAAGTTGATGAAAGTTAACACGTAAAAGCACTTCCAAGCTTCAAAATGGAACAACAAACAACACACTTGGTTGTTCCCAACTACATTATGGCACGACCGAACATTTTGCAGTCTAGCAAGCAAGACCTCTTCTTTTCTTCACTCATAGCAAGAAACGGCTTCCTCGTTTCAGGATTTTCGATTATTTGCTTGACAAACTTGTTAAACGTTATGGTGTCAACATCACCCAGCCCTTCGGCAGCATCAATGCATTTTTTTGATCATATATACATATCACGTTTCATCTCCAACATAACGCTCATGTACCAGTTTGTTAGCCCAATGAACCTCTCCATCTTATTGCTTGTAACAGATGGACTCTTGGATGATCTACTGGATGCACTGCATGGCCTCTTTCCTTTGCAATTGTCACCAGGTGGCACCATCAAGTCATGATCATTATCGCTAAAATCAGCATCCACCCCACAATTCACGAAGTTATCCGAAACCCGACACTTCTTATCAATTGAAATTCGCAGTAACCGGCTGGAGGAATAGTGCACAACTCCTATTGCAGCGCTTGTGTTGAATATCTCCCTCAACAACACGTAATGGTCAAACCCTCTCAAGCATAAACTGCTTTGCTCGAGGCACTTTATGCAAAATTGGACATGAATTATACTTATATATAGGGATGTCAAAATTACTCGTGCGGGGCCGGGTACCCGGATCCTGGGTTCGGTCTTGCCAGGAAATTACCTGGATTTTCAAGGAGTTTGGCTCGGGACGGGTAGAGGAATCCCGGGGAACGCCCGGGTCCCCGACCTGGAATAAATGTAAATATACATTTTATTTAATTTATATAAAGTCTAGTCCATTTGTAATTCAAGTAATATACCATTATCCATTAACAACTCAAACTATATGAGCCTAGCCCAACTTAACCCATTCAAATATCAAATTTTTTAAAAAAAGAAAAGGAAACCAGGCGGTCCAAGCCACTCGAACCTCGCACATAAGATACCTCGAGACAAGGCCAATGAACCACCGAGCTGTACCATTGAACATGGTTAAACGTGAAGCAAATTTATATATAAAGTAGACAAATAACTTGGCAAAATAAATGAAGCAAACCAGGTGGTTCGAACCTGGTACCATATACATGTTCTAAGAGAACCACACCACTTACGCTTACCGAATCAATAAAAGCTTGCAAAACAAAATATAAATATAGTTTTTTTAAATTAAAAAACAGAATAAAGAAATCTGGGGAGCATCCCGAGAAATTAATGTACCCGGACCCGGAACAAAATTACCCGGACCTGGAATTTCTGAAAATTTTTCCAGGGCCGGGTAATTAAATTACAAGTCGGGGCCAGGGTCGAGGATTGAGGTCCCTGGCCCGGCCCCAGGATTTTGACATCCCTACTTACATTGGCACTTACATGATAATATGTTGGAAATAAACTTTATTTGTTTTAGGATTTAAGTTTTGTTTAGGAATTAAAATTGAGTTCAAGTAGAATTAGGATTTATATTCATAGAAGAATTAGAATTATCATGAGTACTGTATAAGTAGAGTGTTTTTCTTATTTGTTTAAGTGTGTGTGGAATTCAAAATTCAAGAAATAAGAAATAAAGAAGTAAGTTTTCAAAATTCTTGTGTATTGATATCTAACAAAGTGGTATCAGAGCTATAAGAGGGTGGAGGAAGAAGGAAGCCCACACCATTTGTAGTCAAGGTTCACTGTCAGTATCATCGAAAAGCTGTCGAAAAGTTACAGAAAAATTGTCAACCGGCAAGTGAGACTCACCTCCACCGTCATCGGATAGAGCGGATAGCAATCTACAAGTTTTCCTTCTTGGTCGATGTCAAATTCCGACTGGAACACATCGGAAATACAAAAATAAGTTGTGAAGAACTTTTTCATCATAAAAGTCGACGGAATCCGGCAAGTGAATGGACACTACCTATCTAGCTCAACTCAGAATTAGTCAATCTAAAAGCCCCAAAGAGTGATTGTGCTTGGACGTCGGAAAACAAACCGTTCGTGATTTTTGACAAAAAATATCAATTGGCCCCCTCAGATGTAAATTATTGTTGACCGCCTGGTTAAGAAAATACCCATGGGCCCCCTGATACATAAAATATCAGTTAGGTCCCTGGGCGTTAAAAGATTTTGGTAATCCCTCTAAAGCTAAAAATATTTAATTTTAATCCTTTGTGTATAGAATTTTAATTTGGTCCAAATAGATTTTGTTTGTGATAGATTGACTCCTATATTAGCATTAGCAATATGACTTCAATTACAATTCCAAAATTGATATGAACTATAGCGTATAAGGATGAAATCAATCCTTGGAGCAAATGATGTTTGTGAAATTATTGAAAAAGGCTTTGATAAGCCACAAAATTTTGAAACATTATCTTAACAACAAAAGAGTGATTTGAAAAAATAAATCAACGAAATAAGAAGGCTTGCCACTTCATTTAAGAAGCATTAGATGATGTTGAAATTGAAAAATATGATGATATAGAATCTGCTAAAGAATTATAGGAAAAGCTTGAAAAATCACATAGAGAACAAGAAAAAGTCAACAAGGTGCATCTACAAACTTGAAGAGGCGAGTTTCAATTGTTATATATAAAGGAAAATGAGTCTATCTCTGATTACTTTTGAAGAGTTTTGACTGTTTCAAATCAATTGAGAAGAAATGCTGAGAAATTAGAAGATACAAGAATTATAGAAAAGATACTTTGCTCTTTGGATTCATCATTTAATACCATAGTTCAAATTCTTGAACAAGGTGACAAATTGGAAGGAATGACAATTGACAAACTTGAAGATACATTATAAGCACATGAAGAGAAATACAAAAAACAAAGTGTTTCAAAAAAAGTCCTTAAAACACAAATTAAAGAGAAGGAAGAAAGTCATGAAAGAAGTCAATATGGTCAAGGTCACAATCGAGGTTGAGGCTGAGGACAAGGACGAGATGTGAATCAAGGTCGTGGACAAGGTGGGAATAACAATTTTAGTACCAACAACAATACTGATCGAGAAGAAAATTCTACAAGACGTCGTGGAAGGGGGAACTCAAATTCAAGATATGGGAAGTCCCAAGTTTAATGTTACACTTGTCAGAAGTATGGATATTATGCGAGTGAGTGCAAGGCTCACATTTAATGCTTTAATTGCCGAAAACATGGGCATTATGCATCTGAATGTAGAGCACCTAAAAAAGTTGAAGAAAAAACAAATTATGTGGAAGAAAAAAACCGAAGAAAGTTGTACCTTGCTAATGGTTCGTAAAGACAAAGATGAAAGTCAAGAAAATACATGGTATCTTGACATTAGAGCTAGCAACCACATGTGTGAAAAAAGAAATTTGTTTGAAGATTTGGATGAATATGTTAGTGAGAATGTCTCCTTTGGTGATGATTCAAACATTTCAGTAAAGGGTAAAGGTAACATTTTTATTCGCTTGTAGAATGGAAAACATCAATTTATATCCAATGTTTATTATCTGCCAAACATGAAGAACAATATCTTAAGTTTGGGACAACTTTGGAAAAGGGATATGACATGCACATGAAAGATAATAGTATCTCCATAAGAGACAACAAAAGAAATTTTATAGCCAAAGTTCATATGTCTGAAAATAAAATGTTCTTACTTAATATCCAAAATTATGTTGCAAAATGTCTCAAAGCATGCCATAGTGATAAGTCATGGCTTTGGCATCTTCGATTTGGGCATCTTAATTTTGAAGGACTGGAATTATTGTCAAAGACGCACATGGTGAGAGGATTACCTTACATCAATCATCCAAATCAACTATGTGAAGGTTGCTTACTTGGAAAACAATTTAGAAAAGCTTTTTCAAAAGACTCATAACCAAGAGCTCAAAAGCCACTTGAATTTATACATGCAAATGTGTGCAGTCCAATCAAGCCAAGCTCTCTTGGTAATAACAACTATTTTCTCCTTTTCATAGATGACTTTTCAAGGAAGACATGAGTATACTTTCTAAAGCAAAAGTCAAAGTTTTTGGGGTTTTCAAAAAATTCAAAACAATAGTTGAAAAAGAAAGTGGTCATCAAATTAAGGCCATGATAACTGATCGAGGAGGAGAATATACATCTAAAGAATTCTATGAATATTTTGAGATGAATGGAATTCGACAATCCCTAACTATTCCTAGATCACCCCAACAAAATGGAGTCATAATGAGAAAGAATAAAATAATTTTTGACATGGCACAAAGCATGCTTAAGAGTAAAAGAATACCAAAAGAGTTTTGGGCAGAAGCTGTAGCATGTACAATGTATCTATCTAATAAATCACCAACAAAAGTGTGCAATGAAAAACACCTCAAGAAGCTTAGAGTAAGAGAAAGCCTCGAATCGCTCATTTGCAAGTATTTGGAAGCACGACATAGTGCATGTGCCTAGGGATGGCAACTTGACCTGGCCAGGGTCGGGGATCCGAAAAATCCGTACGTCCGGGGCCGGGTAATAACCTAGAAAAGTGGGGAATTAGGCCGAGGCTGGGGCCGCGCTGGGGGGCTGAGGCTGGGGACCCGGAATTAAACCCGGGGGATGCAATTAAAATTTTGAAATTATGTTATGTAAAAATACTTTTAAGTCCTATTAGTTTTTAATTCTCACTTTGGTCCTTTATGTAAATTTAAGCCCCAGCCCAGCCCAAATCTTATTAAGATTTTTTAGTTTAATACCCATTAGATGGGTCAAGCCCAACCCATCTCCAAGGAAAGTGTGTTAAAAATTTTTTTCAGCCCCAAAGGTTCGAACCCATCTCTCTACATGGATGGAAACGAAAAGTTACCACTGGGTTACAGACCATTTCACGTCTAACTTCACTGCCCCATATATATATATATATATACATATATATATATATATGTATATATATATATGTATATATATATATATATATGTATATATATATATATATATATTCCCACCTATGTCTAAGGAAATTGTGTTAAAAATTTTTTGCAACCCCTGGGGTTCAAACCCTTCACCCAATATAGATGGAAACAGTGCGCTACCATTAGGCTGCAGACCATTTCGCGTATAACTTTGCTGCCACATATATATACCAAATAAAAAAGTATCAGAACTAAAAAAAATGCAACCCGGGTTTTAATCCCGGGTTATTGGAAAACCCAGCTCCGGCCCTGAAAAAAAATTATGGGGAATTTTCTAGGGCCGGGGCCGGGTTTTCCCATCTCTACATGTGCTAGAGGAGAGGAGAACTAAACTAGATCACAAGAGTAAGTAATTGATTTTTTTTCAGATATGAATCTAGTTCTAAAGGTTACAAACTCTGCAATCGAAAGACAAGAAAGATCATGATTAGTCAAGATGTGCAGTTTGATGAAGAAATCACTTGGGATTGGAATATACCTAATGAAGACTATAGTTTTCTTCCTTAAACTGATGAGGAAGATGAAGAACGAGTCATGGAGATAGAACAGGAGAGTGACACACTCCCTACTTCACCAAATTCATATGGAGAATCTATATCATCTTCATCTAGTGGAAGCTCAAGTGATGGAAGTCCACGTACAAGAAGTCTACAAGAAATCTATGAGGTAACCGAGAGAATTGATAACATAACTCTCTTCTATCTTTTTGCTAATTATGAGCTAGTGAACTCTGAACAAGTAACACAAGATAAGAAGTGGAGAAAGGCAATGGATGAAGAAATAAAATCCATTGAAAAGAATAACACATGGGAACTTGCTTCACTACCACAACGGCACAAAGCAATTAGTGTCAAATGGGTGTACAAGACAAAGAAGAATGCTAGTAGAGAGATTGAAAGCTACAAAATAAGATTAGTCACAAAGTGCTACAGTTAAAAGGAAGACATTCACTATAATGAAATGTTTACTCCTGTTGCTCGTTTGGAAACAGTATGGCTGATTATCTCAATGGCAACCTAAAATAAATGGAAGATTTTTCAAATGGATGTGAAATTCGCCTTTTTAAATGGAATTCTTGAACAAGAAGTTTATATTCAACAACCATTGGGTTATGTAGTTAAAGGTCAAGAAGACAAAGTTTTGAAATTGAAGAAAGCTCTTTATGGGTTAAAACAAACGCCAAGAGCATAGAATAGCCGAATTGACAAATAATTTCAAGAAATAGGCTTCACTAAATGTCCTTATGAACATGATTTCCACATCAAAATCAAAGATGAAAATATCTTGATTCTATGTTTATATGTGGATGATTTGATCTTTACTGGGAATAATGTTAATATGTTCCAAGAATTCAAAAAGGCAATGGCAAAAGAGTTCGAGATGACTGACATTGGGCTTATAGCATACCATCTTGGGATTGAAGTTAAACAACAATAATATGATATTTTTATTTCTCAAGAAGGGTATATAAGAAAGATCTTGAAGAATTTCAAGATGGATGATAGCAATCCCGCGAGTACACCAGTAGAATGTGGAATTAAACTATTCAATAATGGAGAAGGAGAAAGCATTAATCCAATACTATTCAAGAGCTTAGTTGGAAGCTTGCGGTATTTGACATGTATGAGACCTGCTATTCTCTATGCAATTGGTGTAGTAAGTCGCTTCATGGAGAATCCAACTACTACACATTTCAAAACCATTAAAAGAATCCTTCGCTATCTTAAAGGTACTATCTATTATGGTTTATATTATTTAGTTTCTAATAATTACAAACTTATTGGATATTGTGATAGTGATTTGGCTAGAGACACTGATGATAGAAAGAGTACTACTGGTTATGTTTTCTTCATGGGAGATACTTCATTTACTTGGGTGTCAAAGAAACAACCGATAGTTACATTGTCAACTTGTGAAGTCGAGTATGTTGCTACTACTACATGTGCGTGTCACATAATTTGGTTAAGGAGTTTGTTGAAGGAGTTGAATACTTCATAAGAAGAGCCAACAACGATTTTTGTTGATAACAAGTCAGCAATAGTACTAGCAAAGAATCCAGTGTTCCATGATCGAAGCAATCACATTGATACTTGTTACCATTATATACGAGATTCCATCAAAAAAGGAGAAGTGAAAGTGGAGTATATAAAGTCACAAAATCATGTTGCAGGCATATTCACCAAGCCACTCAAGCATGAAGACTTTATTAGAATTAGAGATTCACTTAGTGTAACAAATTAAATTTTTTTTGGGGGAAGGGTGGTGTTGGAAATAAACTTTATTTGTTTTAAGATTTAAGTTTTGTTTAGGAATTAAAATTGAATTCAAGTAGAATAAGTAGAGTGTTTTTCTTATTTGTTTGTGTGTGGCATTTAAAAATCAAGAAATAAGAAATAAAGAAGTAAGTTTTCAAAATTCTTATGTATTGATATCCAACATAATATTCATTGATCAATGAGGTGGAAGAATAAGCTTAAATGTAATTACTTAAATGTAATTACCTAAACAACTTCAGTTGCCATCACGGATTTGAAGCAAAATCCCAAACGGATCCAGCATGAGTACTCGCAAATTTTTTTTTTCGCAAACAATTGAACTTTGACTTAAGTTGAGGAAGCGCGAATTGCTAATTAGTTGCAAAGAAAAACCCATTATATATAATCTTCCATGTCTTCTTACTGAAGGTAGTCTTTTGTAAATCACCTTTCTTCACATGCTCATGCAACAAAAGGATGAAAATTACTTCATTCTTAGAGTTCCAGTAGGCCTTGTCGCCAACTTTAGTAACAATATTGCTGGCCATGTCCTATTTCCTATACAAATTTAAAGAACAAAATAACATTTGATGGTGATGATGTTGTCTCATATCACATTAATTCTTGGCCATTCTTGTCCAAATGATACTTGAATAGCCTAAGCTTAATTAACTAAAACCAAATCAAACTAGAAGTAAATTAACGTAAAGAGATGATAAAAATTTTTATTCAAGCATGTAACATGTAACATATTTCTAGGCACAATAAGCGGAAGCCTTTAACTATCTTTTCATTCGTGATCACAACAAACACGAAGCTAAGCTCACTCAAAACTAATAAGTACCAGAATCTATTGCTTAATAGCAACCAAGTTCGGATAATAATAAAGACAAAAAGAGTTTCCAGATAAACAATCTCCGAAAAACAGAACTAAACGAATTTACTATATGAAATGACTATATGCATATATAATAGGGCGTTGGGAAGAAATATTAATATATATTAGAGGCTAAATATAAATGGCAAACTTACCCTTATAAACTTGAGCTTTTGGATCAAGGTAATTTTCTAGCCTGCATCAGAGCCATTGTAGTGTTAATTAAAAACTAATTAACTAACTATGTTTAAGCATATTAGACTTGCCATGAAGAAACATATCAGAGGTTAAGTATTAATTTCATGCCTACATGAAGACAATTGGGTCAAGTGGCAACTTAACAATATAAACAATGACAAAAATAAGGTAAGTTATCACAGTGATTCATTTTAATTTCTTGTGATTCTTGAAATTCGATCCACCAACTTATCATTCCATTACACTTATTTTTTTATTTTGTAAACTTTCACTATTTTAGATTTCTACGCAATCACTTTGATTAAAACTTTTGATTTTGTTCACAAAAGCATGCAATGTTTTAGTTTATAAGGTTAACCATCCGAACCTCACTCTTTCTAGGTCTCAAATCATTCAATTTCTATGCACCCAAAAACCAAATTGGACAGAACGAGTGAAGCAATTAGTAAAATAATCTTTTCTACCAAGATTTTATTTCATCGCTTCTAGCTGTCATCTTTAAAGAGTAACACATAAGGGAATAAGAAATGAGAACCAAACAAGCACATGGATTCTTACCATTAATGTACCAGCATTCACAAAACAAACCAAGTGTAGAATAAAACTTAAGACATAGAAGGAATATTTCATATGTCAGAATACATGTATTAGCTTGTTGGGTCCAACAATTCCCCCCCTCAAACGAAGGACCATACTATTCTGTATATATATATATATATATTTTGAGCCTCTTCTCAAACGATCATCCCTCCTCTCAAACAATCATCCATCCGTCTACTTCATCGAGGCCTTGGCTACCTCGAGAGCTTGCTCTATCAAGTTGCCAAATAGATCTCAACCATGGATCTAAGGGCCCACCATCTTTGTTCGGTATTCCGAGAATTTTCATCATATATTCTCTTGGCTAAGTCTGGGCTTGAGTTCTGATACCACTTTTTGTTGGGAGAGGACTGATTTTATTCAAAGGAGAAAGTAAAAATATAAGCTGATGCAAGAGGAAAAACGAAACAGAATAGACTATGTATTGCAAGTTACTTTTCTTAGTTATTATTCATGGAAGAAATGTGGCCTTATATAAGCTTTACACAGCAACCAAAAAACACAAAAGATGCAGATATTTCAGTAACTGAGCAAACAAACTTTGACTAACTAGAAGACAGAAAATCAAAGAACAGAAATAAAGAATCAAGCAATTTAGAAAACAAACTGTAGACACAGTCAAAGGACTACTATGTAGCTGCCATTTCGAATCAATACTCAACACTCATTCTTGATTCAAAATTACACACCCCAAGTTGATTTCTAAAATATATATGCTTCTCACGTGGGAGAGGACTGATTTTATTCAAAGGAGAAAGTAAAAATATAAGCTGATGCAAGAGGAAAAACGAAACAGAATAGACTCTGTATTGCAAGTTGCTTTTCTTAGTTATTATTCATGGAAGAAATGTGGCTTTATATAAGCTTTACACAGCAACCAAAAAACAAAAAAGATGTAGATATTTAAGCAACTGAGCAAACAAACTTTGACTAACTAGAAGACAGAAAATCAAGGAGCAGAGCAGAAATAGAGAATTTAGAAAACAAACTGCAGACTCAGTCAAAAGACTGCTATGTAGCTGCCATTTTGAATCAATACTCAACGCTCCCCCTTGATTCAAAATCACACACCCCAAGTTGATTTCTAAAATATATATGCTTCTTACGAGGGAGAGACTTTGTGAGAATGTCTGTAACTTGGTCATTGGTATTGCAATACAATAAGTTGATCAGTCCCTTTGCCACAAGATCTCGAACAAAATGAATTCGAATATCTATATGCTTTGTTCTTCCATGGTTGCTGGGATTTTTATACATGGCAATCGCTACTTTGTTGTCACAATAGATTTCTGTTACTCCTTGTTGCTCTTGATCAAGGTCAGCAAGTAATCGTCATAACCATACAGCTTGACAAGCTGCTGAAGTTGCAGCTGCATTTTCTGCTTCAGATGAGGATAAGATTGTTGCTATTTGTTTTTTTGAGCTCTAAGAAACAACACTAGACCCAAAGCTAAAGGCATATCCTGAAGTGCTTCTTCTATCCTCCAAACATCCTGCCCAATCACTATCAGTATATCCAAACAATTTGAAATCTGAAACATGGCCATACCATAACCCAAAATCAATTGTTCCAGCAATATATCGCAACACTCTTTTTGTAGCTCCAAGATGATGCTTTGAAGGACAATGAATGAACCTGAAAATTAATCCAACTGAAAAAACTATATCTGGCCCAGTGTGAGTTAGATATATTAAGCTACCAATCTTCTAGCTGTAATTTCTCATTTATATTCATAGGTGTGACAACAGCTTTACAATTCAACAGATTAAATTTTTTGAGAATGTCAGTTCCATACTTCCTTTGTGAAACAAATATACCATCATCAACTTGTTTCACTTCAAGGCCAAGGAAATAATTCAAAACATCTAAATTGGACATTTCAAAATTTTTCTTCATACAAACTCTAAACTCATTTATAAGAGAAGAAGAAGAACTCATGTAAATTATGTCATCAACATAAAGACAGACAATGAGTATATTATTTTTACCCTATCTTTTACAATAAAGTGTGGGCTCATTCTTGCTTCTCTCAAAGCCATAATGAAGGAAGTAAGAGTCTATTTTGTTATATCATGCCCGTGGTGATTGCTTTAAGCCATAAAGAGCTTTTCTTAACCTGTACACCTTTTCTTCTTTGCCTTGAATGATGAACCCTTTAGGTTGAGATACATAGACTTCTTCTTCTAAGTCCCCATTAAAAAATGTAGACTTGACATCAAATTGGTAAATAAGACATCTCATTTGTGCAACAAGAGCTAATAGAGTTCTTACCGTTTCAAAGCGAGCAACCGGAGAGAAAGTTTCATCATAGTCAACACCTTGTTGTTGTGTGTACCCCTTTGCAACAAGTCGAGCCTTGTGCTTTTGCACTCTTCCATCTGAATGGTACTTGGTTTTCAAAACCCATTTGACTCCTATGATGTTTTTGCCCTCAGGTAGGTCCACCAATTCCCATGTTTCATTTCTCTAAATTGCCTCAGGCTCTTCCTTCATTGCATTACACCATTCTTTTTTATCTGCTGCTTCTTTAAAACTTGTGGGATCAGAAATGAACAAAGCTTGAGTTGTCTCATAAATTTCTATCAATGATTTGACTTTCATTGGTGTAGTTTCATCTGAAAAGGATGAGATGCTACTATTTGAAGGAGTAGCAGTTGCTGAATTTGTAGGAGTAATGCTTGGCTTGGCACACTTGAGGAAGTAGGAGCCACTTCTTCAATTTGTGAAACTTCAGTTGTTGTTGGAATTACAATCTGAATGCCATCATTGCTTTCATGCCAATTCTAGTTTGCATTTTCGTCAAATAGAACATTTCTGCTAATAATCACTTTGCTACCAACTGGATTATATAACCTATATGCTTTTGATTGAGTAGAATAACCCACAAGAATACATTTTATAGATTTGTTATCAAGTTTGCTATGATTATGAGAATCAATCAAAGTATAGGCAATACATCCAAAAATTTTTAAATGGCTCACCCAAGGTCTTGCACCATTCCATGCTTCATATGGTGTTTGGTTCAAAATAGCTTTTGTTGGTGATAGATTCAGTAAGTACACAGCGGTAGCAATAGCTTGAGCCCAAAAATGGTCAGGAAGTTCTTTGGCTTTCAACAAGCTTCTTGCCATTTCAACAACCGTTCGGTTTTTTCTTTCAACCACATCGTTTTGCTCCGGTGTATATGGTGCAGTCAACTCCCTGTGTATGCCATGTTCCTCACAAAATTGTTTAAATTCATGAGATAAAAATTCACCTCCTCTATGGGTGCGAAGTGCTTTGATGCTTCCTCCATTTTGCTTCTGAACAAAGGCTTTGAATTTTTTAAAAATTCCAAATTCCTCTGATTTGTGTTGTAAAAAATAGACCCAGCTCATTCGACTGCAATCATCTATGAATACCAAAAAATATCGACTTCCACCAAGAGATTCTATTTTCATTGGTCCATAAAGATTAGCATGAACAAGTTGAAGACAATTAGATGCCCTTCTAGACCTTCCCACAAGAAATGGTTTTTTACTTTGTTTCCCATATATACACCCTTCACATAAATCTAAAGACTTAATTTTGGGCAGCCCAAAAACCCTTTCTTTTTGACTCAACAACTTCAAACCTTTGACATTTAAATGCCCATATCTTAGGTGCCATAGTCTAGACTCACTACTTTCTTTGACAATAAGAGCATGCTTTTCAACACTTGAAACTTCAAGTGGAAATAGCTTATTTGGTGACATACGAACTTCAACAATAATCTGATCAGATTTTTTGTCTTTAATCACACATGAGACATCATTAAACAAGATAGAATACCTACTAGCCAAAAGTTGCCCAATGCTCAACAAATTTTGAGACAAGCTAGGAATAAAATAGACATTATAAAGGAGCTTTACTTTACCATGACCATTCTTAATTGCGACAGTACCTTTACCTTCCACTTGCATTTGTTTGTCATCTCTAAGTCTCACTTTTATCTTGAATGACTCATCAAACTCCTTGAACAATGCCCTTATGCCGGTCATGTGGTTGGAACATCCGCTGTCTAGAAACCAAATGTCACTACAGGTTGTTGTATCCTCTTTATAAGCCATGAATAGCTTAACCTCCTCTTCCTCTTCTTTTGCATAACTTGCTTGTTTTTCTCTTTGCCAACATTCTGCCTTTACATGCCCAAATCATTTGCAATAATGACATTAAACGGGACTCTTGTTACCTTTTTGCCTCTCATTTGATTGTTTATTATCATTTTGTTAAGTAGATCGTCCTCTACCATGACCACATCTACCTCGGAATCCTCTTCCGCCACGTTCTGTATTGCCTACCTCTCTTTGTTCCTTCTTGTAGTTGGATGACTCCCCCATCACCTAAAAAGCTTTTTCTTCATTCTTCTCAACTGACCTCTGCATTCTTTCTTCATGAGATCATTGTGGAGAGCCCATCAACTCATCGAAAGAGTATGTGGATAGATTTTTAGACTCCTCAATAGCTGTAACTACGTGATCAAACTTTGGAGTTAAACTCAATATTTTTGCAACTATAGTCTGATCTGGAACATATTTACCAAAGGACTTCATTTGATTAACAATAGTTGTTACTCTAGAGAGGTAATCATGTGTTGATTCCTTACTTTTCATCTGCAAAGTTTCAAAATCACGACGAAGAGATTGTAGTTTCACTGTAATTACTCTGGAAGAGCCTTGAAACACTGTCTGCAATATGATCCAAGCCTCCTTTGTTGTAGTTGCTGTTGCAATTTTTGAGAAAACTGTCTCATGGACTGCTTGCTGAATGAAAAATAATACCTTAGAGTCTTTTTTCTTGTTCTCTTTCAATCTGGCCTCTTCATCTGGATCCGGATGTCCATTCTCAACCAAGTCCTAAAGATCTTGAGACCTGAACAGAGTTTTCATCTTAATGCTCCAGAAGTCATAGTATTCTCCTTTAAAGACTGGAATTGCTGGTTGAGAAATGTTCACAGCATTGGTATTAGTAGCCATGACTTTTACGCCTGGTTAAGAAGGAACCTGACTCTGATACCACTTGTTGGGTGACCATGGACCACAAAAAATTCTACATTGGTATGATATTGTCCACTTTAGGCACAAGCCCTCATGGATTTGTTTTTGGGTTCTACCCAAAAGGCATCATACCAATAGAGTGCTTGTCCATACTTATATACCAATGATCTTTCTCATGTCTAGCTAATGTAGGACTTTGATAATTTGTTGCACACCCAACATAGGCATGCATAACAGTCCATACATTTTCAACGTATCATAGAAATTCGCATGCAATAGAAAACCTTGAAAACCATTTACGTACGTATCATGGAATGCATAAACCTTCTTGGCCTTCACCAGTCTTCCAATCTCTCTCAACAATCACCTTCAGAAGTGGCGTGTTTAACAATTGAAAGTGAGTGATAAACTGTAGATGACTTGAATGAGACTTGGGAGACAGCATCTTATGGTCACTATATTTAGCTTTTTTTAAAAGATTTGCAGCATATTACAAGGAGGATAAGAAATATGTATGTACATTGATTTGACTGCAATTGGTCGCCTTTATAAGAGTCATTTCCATTGGGTCCTGGATTTCGAAATCCGTTCAGACATCCATTCTCATTATTGTTCCCGTTTTCTATGTTTTTATTTTTATTTTTTGGGGCTCATTGAAATTAGAGGTGGCCAAACTCGGTTTCCTGGAGTCGGATAATTGTTCTCAAATGCAGGAAATTAAGAAAGGGATAGAGAAAAAATTTCAAATCAAGGCCTGTCCAGGGCCGTGGCCAAGGTGTATAGTCCCGGCCCCGAATCCAAGAAAAAAATCTGAAAATTTAATTTGCAATAAAAACTATATTTAATATAATTTGTATTTATTGAAATTAGCCTAAGCCCACACCCAACCACTGAGTCAAAACGCATACCCTTTGTATTTGATATTTCAAGCCCAATCCAAAAAAATAAATCTCTAAAGTGAATTTTCAATTCAAATTAATCAATTACCTATTTAACTTTGAAAGTTATACTGAGACTATCTAATTATGTTTATTTTTTATGATTTTTGGTGTGGCGGTTTTGATAACTTGATTACATTGAATATTTGTTACTTATAGGTAATTTTTTGATGATTTAGGATATTGGTCTTTGTCAATTTGGTAATATTTTTTATTTTGAATCAATCTTTGAAGGGAAGAAAAAAGTAAAATAAAAATAGATTATCAATTTAAGACTTAAGAAAGAGGATTTATAAGTCTGGAACTGGCTGACTGCCTTAAATTGGAAAATTAGAAAACATTTAGTTTTAAGTAGGACTTCAAGCCTTGTACCCATGACATGTTTGAAAAGAACCAGCTAAGCAAAGGCAACCTCTATGCTAAGAAGCCTTTATTGGTGATAGACCAGCCAGAAACAAAATTAATATTCAACAAAATAGTAATTCAAAAAATATGAGTTTGAACTTTCAACTCTCTGATACTGACTTCTCTGTTCTCTTATATTAACTTAAAGAATTTTCCATAGGATACTGTTTGTTTTAAAATAATACATTTAGTTGCATTTCATGTAGCTTGTGATTAGAGTTGTTTTGATTTGGAAGTCAGAGGACGCATCACATTTCTGAAGAGCAATTTTTTATTGGTTGGTGTGAGCACATGTGCTTATCAACATATGTGAAAGTAACTTATCTAAATGATGATTAGTTAGATGAAGTAGGATGCATGCAAGAAAACTTCGACATTCTACAGAAATCCACAATGAAAGTGACAGTACATATTTGACATGCTGAAGGGTGTTGCAAGCTTTAAACCGTAGTGGCTCATGGAAACCAAACATTCAAGAAATAATTCGATAAAATTTTAAAGTCGGGAAGGTTTTCCATAGTAAGAAGAATATCGAGGTTAAAAAATACACAAGTATTGATCAGGAGCTCAGAAAATAAAGAATACAAAAAGTTGCAGTCAGGACATTATAGTGTCCTTCTTGTGCAAATGCTCTTGCCTGACACATCGTCATGTTGTTACTCCACAGAAGATTCTAACTCGTATTCTTTGACCAATTTAAGGAGTTATGTGGAGCTATAATCAGAGGCATGGCTGAGATGACTAAAATCTTAAACTAGTCCTTATAATTTTTTTAAGCTAAAATGGCAGAGAGCTAATGTTTGTGCATAATGTTTCTTAAAAAAAGATTGTACGCTTTACATCTTTATATGGCTGTAATTGTAAAGAAGAATGAGATAAAGAGTAAATATGTAAACCCTTTTGGGAGATTTATAATTGTTAATAAAACCAATATTGCTATTACTAATTTAATTAAAAAAACACCTCTTCATAGAAGGTTTTTACTCCATCCGCTGGGGTTTAACAATTATAGAGAGATTTTTAGTAATTAAAAAAATATTGGGTGTTGAAATTTGAAAGAAAAGTTTAAACTTTAATAAAAAAAGTAAGATTTATTAGGTATTAAGTGGTTCAAATTTGTTAAATAATTTTGTTTTACAAATTCTAATTATGCCTCGGAAGCAAAAAGGGCGGAGTAAACGAGCCCACAGAGCGGCCCAATGTTCTGGGCCTAACCCCAACACAACAAAAGTAACACAGCCCATGTAAATATTCGCCTCATCAGTCATCAATGACCTAAAAGCACCCATTTCAATTGTCTTTCCTAATTAGGATTTGTTCACGGCTAAGGTTCTTTAAAAATCGAATACAATAAAATTAAATCTAACCTAGAATTTTTTATTTTACAAAGTATTTTCATATTCATAATAGATGATAGATCACATAATTAAAAAAATTAATTTTGCTTTCTTTATATTCATAATATTAATAATTTCAAAAATAGTTTCAACAAATAAACTTAATTTGTCACACCCTGTATCCAACAGAGTAATACTGCAGCAGATAAGGGCTTGCCAAGGGAACACAGTTGTCGCTATGCCGAAATCCTTCCTTAATCTTTAACTGATCGAATACCTGAGGTACACAACAGACTAGCGAGTATAAAACTCAGTAAGCAGCTAGAATTATAAAACTGGCGTAACACTCAAAATAAAATAATTAATGGCGATAACCATTTTAGAATATGACTACTATTCAATACTTATTCCATAATCACTGATTACTATTCATTTCTTGGTATACAAGCCAACAGTGCTTTACCAAGGAAATCAGAATATTGATTTCACTATTCAAGGATCGCGCCCCTGTGCGAGAAAATTGGCAACGCGACGCCAAGTTTCTGATTTCCAATCCGTTGCAAATTTCAGTTTCGCGCTGCTGCGCCAAGGGAAAGGCACGTATGCGCCAACTCTCTATTCTCTCTTACTTGAGTCGGTGCAAGTGGTGCTCTAGCGTGAAAGGTATGGCACAACGATGCCAATTCTCTGCCTATACCTCTTTAGATCTATTAAAGATGTACTCTTGCACCATTTAATGGCGCTCCTGTGCCAACCCTGTACCATTGGCCAATTTCTTAGATCAATTACTCTCTTATTCAGTCATATTTCTAATTCCATAAATATCTGTCTATGGGTAATCAAGCATGACCTTTTTCATGTTAAAGCTCATCACATATATCCATACATAAACTCATTTATATACACAGGTCTCATTCACAAATAAACTTTCTATAAGTCTATCACATCGTCATGTGCTCCCATGAACATATAAATCATTCACACATGAGTTGTCATAAGCTAGCTGCATTGTTCATATGGATATCCATTTCACATAATTTCGGAAGCTTCCACATTACCGTCACAGATACTTAGGAACAATGCTCTCTAATTAAGGTAGGACTTTTCGTTTCACAGTCAGTTCTCATATATAGGCCTACCCATGAATCAGCTCAAGGCTAGTCTGACAATTAGGGTGATACCGGGCCCATGCTACCAAATCTCGTCTAGAGAAACACATGGTCCAGATCTCCCCTCAAGCCATGGGGATACAGAATAGTACAGATACATTCAGAGGCCTACCCATAAAATAGCTCAAGGCTAGTCTGACAATCTGGGTGATATCGGGCCCATGTTACCAAATCTCGTCTAGAGAAACACATGGTCCAGACCTCCCCTCAAGCCATGAAACAGTACAGAACAGTACAAATACATTTAGATGCCTACACTTGAAATAGCTCGAGGCTAGTTTGACAATCCAGGTGATACCGGGCCCATGTTACCGAATTTCGTCTAGAGAAACACATGGTCCAAACCTCCCCTCAAGCTATGAGAGCCAAATATCCTAAGTTGTGGCATGCCATTCACATATCAGTTTTCACATTCAATCACATAAGTGAAGCTCTATATTAAGCTTTAACTCACATTTCACATTTCACATTTTAGTCAGTCACATAAGTGAAGCTCTATATTAAGCTTTCATTCACATATCACATATCACATTTCAGTCACATAAGTGAAGCTCTTTATATCAAGCTTCTAACCCAATCACAACTTATCACAATTCATTCACCATAATGCTAGCATTTAACGGTATCACATTTAACATTCGACATTCAATATATTCCCATGGGCTTGGCATGAAATTTCAATTTCATAACACATCACACAATGATGCATGCCTTCTCATATTACAGTATTGCAGTTTACTTTTATAATTGAGGTTCTACGTAGGCTTCTCATTAATCACATATACATTCACAAATACAATAAGCCTACATATCTTATATACGCTTATGGATGTGCACAATCCACACATTGGCATCATTTCTACACACATAGAACCCCAATGATATCTTTATTCGTGCCAACACCTTTCATTACTCTTCGATGTATTTCAATCATATCGTTGCACAACTATTTCCATGTATAACTGGTCTCATTCATTTTCCAATCATACATATTCATAGAACTCTAATACACATGGTATGTCATAGACATTCATTTGTCATGCCAACTCCTATGAGGAATTAGTATCCTAGAACGTTTGGCATGTATTTCATTCTTTATATACATACGTCGTTTCATTGGCAATGTTATCCAAGCCATATCATAACAAATTCACCTACATGAGGGCACATTCACATTTCTACATCTCACACACCTAGAATTTACACCAACATGTAACTCACATACTCCTCAAAGTGTGTGAAATCACACATTTCATAAATCACTATAAACCTAAGTCAAATCATTTCTCATATCAAGGTCTATGTATTCATGGCTCCATCCACATTCCATCTACACATTTCAGATCACAAACACAATCATTAAATATATTTCATTAAAAGTTAACATCTATTGTGTCCTCAGAAGGGTCTAGCTACTTACCTGGTTAGCCTCGCCTCTTAATTTTGCTTTCATATATTTCTTGATAAGCAGTTGTTTAAAGTTCATCGCTTCTTCTTCTACTTCCTCTCTAGTAACCATTACCATAGTCATGACACACTGATCAGTGTCCATTTAGAAGTCACTAAATCCCTTATAGGTTAACAATAATTCAACCAACCAATAACATCATTTATTAAACTCTATCACACACATATTGGTTGGATTACTATAATCAGAGGTTATTCATTTCCAATCGTCACCAAAATTCATGGAAATTAAATAGACATACATATTATAGTCCATGAATTTTATTGAGTCAAAATAAGGTCATATACCCCTTGAAAATCCTTAATTTCATTCACACAACAAATCTGTCTGCAGACCTCTCCACTGAACAATAAAATTTTGAAGAATTTTATAAAATTATACAATAAACCAATCTCTACCAAACTTTTCAGTCTAAAACTAGACACATATAAGAGTGATTCCACCAAAATTCATGATTTTCTAAAGAGCTATGGCAGTCAAACGGAATTTATTTCACATACTCTGTTCTGGAACTTAACATTTACAGTTCTTTAAGTCCAGATTTGAAAAATCATAACAATTCATACACAACTCCAAAAACCATGAAAATTTACAGTCTAACAGAAAACATACCCAAGAGTTTTCATATTAAAAATCACTAAATTTTACAAATATTTGCCCCCTCAAATCGAGTTCATTCCCCCTGCCCTGTTTTAAAACAGAGGAATTCACAATTTCGAACCAGAATTTCAAAAATGCATTACAATTTTCACACTACGAATTTTCAAGTGTTTCAAAATTCTACAAACTCCTTGAGGTGTCTAGTTTATCATATAAAAATTTCAGAGTCAGCAAACAACGATGAAATTTATAGAAATTTTTGGACTAACCCCTGTTCAGCAAAGAGGCTCTGCAGGAATTTCACTCAATCATGTTTCCTAACTTCCCAAACATCATCCCTTCTCATTCAATATACCATAACACATATAATATCATGTTTTTACACAAATTTCAGAACACACATGACACAATTATTCCAAAATTTATAACATATTACATTAATTTCTTGTAAAAATAATAGAACCATGCAAGGAAATGGGAGGAGAAGTTGATTTCTACCTCTAGTTTGTCTCTAGATTTCTTCCTCTTGCTTAATTTGTTGGCAACCATGGAGGAGAAAGAGATTAGGACTGGCTGCAGGGATAGGATCAAAATGAATATATTTCTCTAGAATTCTCTCTTTTATACTTATCCAAATCTGTAAAATTTCAGCCTAACCCTTTAAGTTTTCAATTCGTTAATTAGCCCCTTCATCTCATCTAATTTCATTCCTCTTCATATATATATACACACACACACATACCTCATAATGTTAATAATACATATTTTTACAATATACATGTAAGTCAAACTTACTTAAAATTTAGGGTGTCACATGATTAATTTAATGTCTAGGAAAAGATTGCCATGAGGGTAAACAAAGCGTGTCTTCCACCCAATATAAAAGCTCTAAATACACGATTCAATTCCCTTAAACTTAAGTTGCTAATCCTCCTCTTTATGAGTTGTAATAAAAAACTTAGAAAATCAACAATTTACATGAATTTAATGTATAAAAATTCTAAAGAAAATATTTAGATTTTTCAAATAATTAAAATTTACATAAATAAAAAGACAATAAATGTCAACAAAAGATAAAGAAAAATTAATAATACAAATCAAGTTCTATTAAAAGTTGTAAAATACAAGATAATCCTTTACTTTTGTTAAAAGAACATGAGTGACTCAATATAAGTTTAGATGGGTTATATTTTGGAACAATATCAATAAGTACTGTCAAACTTTGGTTTAATATTAATCGGAGAATAACTATATATTTTTAATTAATTACACTCGTGAATTTGAATAAAAAGCATCATTTTCACCTCTCAAATCATCATTTTTAAGGATGTGATTGATGAAAAATATATAGTCATTATTAAGTTAAAATTATGTTAAAACTTGAAAGTTCTTATTAAACTAAACGTAATATTTTGTCTTGGGGAACGAATAATGGGTGAAGAGTATTTGCAAAAAATAAGACATTTTTATTATTTTATAATGTGTATGTAAGATATGAGGCTTCCTCAGGTCAACGTGAAGTAAAAACTGCACATAGCATTGTTCCCCGTGCAAATGTGCCAAATTGAATAGATCCATAGGCTGAACCAGAGCAAACCATAGTCTGCTCTGATTTTCAATTTTTTTAAACATGTTCTTTTAGATTTATGTTAATACTATGATTCAGCACAACTATGTATCCCAATAGCCCCTATTTCAAAATATATATAATTAAACATTGATGTTATTCTCTAGTAAATTCCATTTAATTACTAAAAACGTACCTTTTATTATTGTACACATTTGCTTTCACATTCGCTGGTTTTTAATCGAAACACGATCACGATTGCCTTCTAATTGTTGCTTTGTTTGGGAAAATTTTTACTGCTTTTCGAGTTTTCCGCTTACAACCTTCAAACTTCGTTCAAATTGATATCAAGAATTACATGTTAATTAGTTTGGTTTTATAAGAAAAAATATTAAATTCTAATTACTATCTTGATCAACCTAACTAACGTAGACCCTAATTTCTTTTTATCACAATTCAACAAGAATCTCTCCCATATATGTATAATCTAACTTAAATACGATTATAGGATTAAAAAAAAAAAAAAACTGATAGCAAATCTTCTAATTGGTATAAAAGACCTCTGTTTTTTTTTTTTCATTTTCTTTTTATGTCTTCTATGACATCTCCTGTTGAGTTTAAAAGTGAAAGTTCTTTAACCGCATCGCTTCATAGATGATATTTTCTTTCTGGCCGCCATCCGTTTCGTTTTAGAGCCTTAATAGCGGAGAAAGCGAGGAGCCAATTGCCAACTTGTCGTGACAACATCTGTTACGTAGACTTTCAAGCCAATAAAAGATAAATCCACGTGTCTTGCCCGAGAATATTCTTAAAAAAATCCAAGTTAAATATATAAAATTATATCAAAAAGTTATTTAGATATGACAATTTGCAATTTTGTGTAAATTTAATTGTTGAAGATATAATAATTTTCAATTATCTATAAATCTGATTATTGAAGAATGAAGATCTATAGTGAGGCTTGAAGGCTTTTGTTGGTATTAAAAATGGCGGCTCGAATAATAATTTATTTTTGAATTTTACACGTTATTCTAAGCACTTTTATAGATGCAAATAGCACGGCCTTCAATTCATCTATTTATATTTTATATATTACAGAGGAGAAGAAATAAGTTTTGAAATTTTATAACATATAAAAATTGATTAGGAGAAAAAGTAAAGAAATATTATGGGGGTGTTTGATTTGCACTTTTATGATGCAATGGGGGCACCTGTGGAAAGAGTTTAACTTGGATCTGGTATCCAATTTATAGGAGTCTTAGATTTTTTTTATCGTTGTTCAATAAAAATTCTCGCGTAGTAGATTTTCGATTGAGAAAAAATTTCTCTCGTGAAAAAAAATTCTATTACTATAGTGATTGTTTAAGTATATATTTATTTCTTTTTTTAAAGAATTATATTCCTTCCAAAAGATAATTTTTTGGATTGGAATGACTTCATTTTGAATTGTACTATTCGACTCATACTTTTTAACTCTTCAAACTCCACTTTTATTTTTATTTTTTTGACAATTTTACATTAAATAAAATTACTAATAACCATAAAAAAGTTTTAAATACCCACATTATTTATCATACTAAAACCTATATACTTAATTCTCTTGAACAATTAAAAACCTAATCTATAACCAGGTTATTTTTCACCATTTGCACAAAAATCACACATTAGATTGTGATAAAGAAACCCAGGAAAGAAAAGCTTAAGAACCAGAAAGCCCTTTGAACAGAGCAAGTTTCAATTACGATTATTTCAAAAATTATCAGTCATGCCCTCTCTTATCTCCTTTATACCAGACAAAATAAGAAAACATAAAAAATAAACACATAAGGGCTAAGTAAATTTAGCCCACAAACAGCAAAGTTTCAATAAAAGAAAAAGGCTTGGGCCCCCTGCGTCAATTCTCCTCCACCATGGCAGCTCCAAAATCTCTTTAGCAGCATCTTGTGAAAAATACTCAGAAAGATCAGTAATATTGAAAGTGGATAAAATTAGGGGTGTGCAAAATAATCCGACCCGACCCGACCCGATCGGGTTTATCGGGTTTTGATCGGGTTAACTGTGAACAGTAACCCGAAATCGGGTTTGAACAGTACCGGGTTATAATCGGGTTTGAATAGTATATTTGAATAAAACCAAGCTCGATCCAACCCGACCCGATCCAATCGGTTTGTTGGGTTTTAATCGGGTTAATATTGAATAGTAACCCGAATTCGGGTTAAAAGAGTCGGGTTTGAACAGTGTCGGGTCAAAATCGGGTTTGAGCAAACCCGACCCGACTCGACCAGTGTGCAGCCCTAGATGAAATATTCCAATCAGCAGGAAGATTAATTACAAAGGCATTGTCTCCTAGTTTCTTCTTTATAGTAAATGGATCGTAACTACGAGGTTGCAACTTGTTATACTTCCCAGCTAGAAAACGAGACTTGTGCAAATGGACCATTACAAGATCCCCTTTTGAAAATACCTTTGCGCGACGGTGTCTATCAGCAGTGACCTTGTACTTGTTGTTAGCAGCTTCCAAGTTCCTTTTGACTTCATTGTGAACGTCTTAGTATAGACAACAATTTGAGATGTGTCGGATAGCCGACACTCGATATATCGGATGAAAGAGAAAACAATTTGTCGAGTATCGGATACATCATCGAAGAGTTTACAATATCGGATTCTTCATCCGACACTCGAGATGTGTCGGATAGCCGACACTCGACATGTCGGATGAAAGAGAAAACAATTTTGTCGAGTGTCGGATGCAAAATCCGACACTGTAAACTCTTCGGATGTGTATTCGACACTCGACAAAATTGTTTTCATTATCATTCTACATGTCGAGTATCTGATATCCGACACATCTCGACGTGCTGTCGAGATGTGTCAGATATCAGACACTCGACCATCATCTACCTCGCGACCAAGCCCGTCGGTTTTCACAGTTTTCATACACATCAAACTGCAAAAATTATCTAATAACACTATATTTATCCCTAAAAACACGGAATAAGTTCACAAATCCGACGGAAACTCAAATCCTTAATTTAAATTCCATAAAAATTAACCCAAATCTAACAAAACAGAAAACAATAAAATAAATGATTCTGCGTCGTCTTGCTTCTATCCTTAGAGGATGCTCGTCTCGGTTTACGTTTTGAGTGTAGTCGAGGGGTTTCAGAAATGAAGAGTCGAGGGGTTTCGGAAAGAGGGAAATAAGGCTTTAGGAATAAATTAAATACATAAGGGTATTTTAGTCTTTTTGTCGAGAAAGTGTCTATGGCATGAAAATTTTTGAGGATGTGTCCAAATTTCACTAAGGACCCCTAATTGTATCCATTTTTTGAATTTTTCCTTAACTTATCAAAGCTATTGGAATATGAATTATTCCAATTCTGGTTGCAGCTAAATAGGAAATCTTTTATTACGAGGAATAGGCCTCGGTTAATCTTCCGAGTCCTCTTGACTGCCTCATGTTAAATATTGATTCGTAGACCAATTACCTCAAGTACTCGAAGTTTTTCCTTCTCCACCTTGACTATTCACTTGAAAGAGTGTGGCATGATCCTCACTTGCGCTTCATTCCTTGAAACTTCATTAAGCTTTCAAATTGAAACTACACGGGTAAATACTCTATACTTAAATTTCTGAAAGAGCAATGGGGTAGAAGTGTCGTGGAAATGGGCTGGCACAGTTAGACAGCGCATGCGCGGTGGAAATTCAATCTATTATTTTTCTTGGTTCAAGTAAAAAAAAGTGCAAGGACCTAAATTAAAAGTGGAGTTATCTTAGGCGTGCCCAAGCGGCCCGTATGGTTACATGTTTTGGGTGTTTCACTTGTTTCTATATTGTTGCGAGTTTATCGAAGAATGCAAAGTAATTGTTTACTTACATATTTTCACTTGAAAATAAGGTACAATACTTAATAATGTAATATTCTTTATGAAAATGAAAACAATTTTTTTCCCCAATTTTTTTAATTTTACATAATTTATCTTTTTTATTTTTATTTTAAGTAATTTTATAATTTTAATAGAAATAAGTTTATTCTTTAAATATTATATTTTAATAATTTTATAATATTTGAAAATCAAAATATTTTTTTAATTTATTTCAAGTATTATTCATTTTCAAATAAAAAGACCAAACATAACCAAACATATTCTTGAAAAAACGTATCCATTGCTTCTCTTTTCATTTTAAAATAAAAATTATAAAAATAAAAATACAAAATTCATAGTCAAACAAACACCGGAGTCAACAACTTCCAAAATTTCGGAGAAACTCTTGACAAATTTCGGAGATTTGACTCTCTCACTGTGGCTCTCTCCAACTTCTTAAGCAAGATTTTTTCATACACTGCGTCCCATGAATTTCAAAGAAAGATCACTCTACGGGTAAGTGATATATATAACGAGCATGGTTCTTTATTGGTCATATGTATACAAACACATACATATCACTAAACCGTAGAGTGGAGCACGCCATTGTGAATGATGAACTCAGAGTGAGAACGAACAGATAAAAAAGAAGACGCATGAATCATTGTTGCCGAGTGGAGCAAGTCTAAAGCATAGTGACAAAGGAAATGAAGCAAGCTCAGGCAAAGGAAACGGAGAAATAGGCCAAACCAGTAATGCCGGTTCAATGTGCTCTCAAATCGACCACGGAAATCCAACCTGTAGTGCAGCATAATCAAGTCCCAGATTCAGCTTTGTCCCAATAAGCTATTCGTATGAACAGTCATCTTGATCGATTAGAGGGATGGAGAGCACATACAACAGCGAATTGGAGCCAAATGATGTTTTTATTTCCAGACTTTCTAAAGTTGTCGCTGAAATCAGTAAGAAGAGTACCGAACCTGACATTGTATCGTTAGGTCCTTACCACCGTGGGAAAGCCATCTGCTTTTGTTTGAAAAATATAAATGGTTCTTTCTTCAGAAATTCCTTAGTCGGAGAGAGAGGACTCTAGTTAGTCTTCTGCTGGAAATGGAGAGCTTGAAGTCTCGCACAAGAATGTGTTATTTGGTAGCAGTCCAGCTGTCAAGAGAAGACTTCATTGAGATGATGCTGCTCGACGGCTGCTTTCTCATCGAGGTCTTGCGTCATCTTTGTCGAGATGAACATGATGTGAACATAGATGACTTCATCTTCACCTCGCCATGTTTAACTCCAGTTCCCGTCGGACATGTTCTTAAACTTGAGAACCAACTTCCTGTGTTCACTTTGGAGTCCTTGTTTGATACCACCGAGCAGTTGGAGGGAGATTTTTTCAGGCTCTTCTTGGAATTCTTCAATCTTTCCTAGTCGGGGCCAACAATTACCTACCGGCCTGAATTTCTGGAATACAGGTGCACTCATTTACCGAAATTGGTTTACTCGAGTCTTCGGCCACCTGTCCAAGCTAACTATGGCGATAAACAAAAGAGATAACGTAAATTAACCCATTCAATGCAATGCGTGACACAACTCAAGCAATCAGGAATCAGGTTCAAGCCAGTTAATGCTTAAAGCTTCTTGGATATAAAATTTCAGAACCTGATGCTCATAATTCCATCCATCACTGTAAACAACATGACCAGAACTGTGCTCAAAAACTGTGTGGCCCTGGAACAATGTCTAGATTATAACATCAAATACTTCTCTAACTATGTCTCTTTCATGTGGTGTCTCATCAGACAACCAGAAGACGCAACATTCCTTTATCAGGATGGAATCATTACAAATTTTTGCGATGATGATCAATATGTTGCCGGTTTTTTCAGAAATCTTAGACAATATACCGTTTATATCGGAGACAGGTACCTTTCTAAGCAAACCCTAGATGTGGAAGCTTATTTTGGAAGCAATTGGGCATATGCGATGTGAAATTATATGAGAACTCCACGGTCATTTATCTCGATCCTTGCGTCCTTTCTCCTCCTGCTATTTACTGTGCTACAGTTCGGAACTAAGAATTAAAAGAAAGAAAAAGTCTCAAATGACACAAATGGAAGTCTTCTCTACCCGTGATTGATGTTGGGCTGCTGAATTGTAACAAATCAAGATAGGATCTTCAAGTTGATAAACAACTCAACCAATGGCCGGAACAAAGAAATTGGAGCCTAATGTTACACTCTCTCAAAAGGATAACAAGCTCACCACCAAAGTAAACACCAATAGGATACAGAGAATTCACCACCCAATGATGTAAACAAAGGATATAGGGCTCAAACTAGGATAACAAGCTCACCACCAAAGTAAACACTAATAAGATACAGGCAATTCACCACCCAATGATGTAAACAAAGAATATAGGGCTCAAACTAACTCACCACTTTATGGAATCCACCAAGAGATACAGAGTTAAGAAGAAATCTGTATAAAGACTGAAATTTTATTCAAATTTGAATTCAAAACTGAGCTCCCTTGAATACACAGCTTTAGGACTTAAATAACTTGGAACAACCATCTAAGCATAGGTAAAAGACAATAATTAAATGTGTTTAACAAATACGGCTCAACTAATACATTGACCACTAAATTATTGACTAAGACTCATAAATAAACTCATTAGATAATAAAAGCACAAATAACTAAGCAAGAAAACTCTAATTCTGGAGTAGACTTAATGCTGCATTAATTATGAACCAGCTGTGAAGAGATAGTCATAAATTCCTGCAAGCAACTCCAAATGACACATTGTAAAATGTGTTAGAAAGTTGACTTCAAGATCTTTTATAGACATAAATCTTGACAATTAATGCTGTCCACATCAGTAGTAATTATTTATCGAAATTGCCCCTCATTCTGGTTCATGTGCACTCTTGATCATTATAACAATTTGCACCCCTTTATCATCTATCATGAAACCCATGGATTGCAGCACTCCCGTGTCAAGCTCCCCTGCTTGAGAAAGAAAATTTCGTCCTCGAATTTTGATAAGCCAAGAACATCGTTTAACACACTTTAATTGTGTTAAACTAGCATGGAACTTCCAAGGATGAGAACGAAGAATTTTGTACTTGCCAACTCTTGTGACAATACTCATCCAATCACTCCAATAGCTTGCAACAAACTCATGAAGTATTAAGTTTTGCGGCAAGGAACGAAAATTGTTAGCTTCTTCATAATGTCCAACAACAAAGTCTATGTTTGAACAATGTTGTTCTCTAATTGAATAGCTTTTAGTCACATCTTTATTAATATTTGGCAACTCATGAAAGTCATCAAATATTGGTGGTTTTCCATAATCCTCAAAGAAGTCATACTCTTCTTCATCATTCTCCACCAATTCATCATTGTTAGCGACATCATTATCATCACAATTGCCCAAAGGACTTTGATCTTCCACTTCTTCATACGTTCAACTTGCGTATTCTTTATTTTCCATAATTGCTAAACGCTGCTGGAGTTGTTGGAGCTGCTACCTAAGATCTTCAATGATCAAACCTTGTTCATCTCTTTGAGAAGGAGGCAATTGGCTAATAGAAGCAGCCTTGCGAGTACGACTAGTCATTGAACCAAAAGCTCTGATATCAATCTGATGCCGGACTACTAAATTGTAACAAATCAAGATAGAATCTTCAAGTTAATAAAGAACTCAACTAATGTTTGAAACAAAGAAAATGGAACCCAATGTTACACTCTCTCAAAAGGATAACAAGCTCACCACCAAAGTAAACACCAATAGGATACAGAGAATTCACCACCCAATGATGTAAACAAAGGATATAGGGCTCAAACTAGGATAACAAGCTCACCACCAAAGTAAACACTAATGGGATACAGAGAATTCACTACCTAATGATGTAAACAAATGATACATGGCTCAAACTAACTCACCACTCTATGGAATCCACCAAGAGATACAAAGTTAAGGAGAAATCAGTACAAAGACTGAAATTTCATTCAAATTTGAATTCAAAACCGAGCTCCCTTGAATACACAGCTTTAGGACTCAAATAACTTGAAACAACCCTCCAAGCATAGGTAAAAGACAATAATTAAATGTGTTCAACAATTACGGCTCAACTAATACATTGACCACTAAATTATTGACTAAGACTCATAAATAAACTAATTAGATAATAAAAACACAAATAACTAAGCCAGAAAACTCCAATTCTGGAGTAGACTTAATATTGCATTAATTATGAACCAGCTGTGAAGAGATAGTCATAAATTCCTGCAGACAACTCCAAGACATAAATATTGACAATTAATGTTGTTCACATCAGTAGTAGTTATTTGTCAAAATTACCCCTTATTCTGGTTTATGTGCACTTTTGATCATTATAACAATTTACACCCCTTTATGATCTATCATGAAACCCATGGATTACAAAACTCCCGTGTTAGTGATGATTTTTGGAATTTCCTTGATATAGCTTTAACTGATTTTATTAATCTATTTCATTGGCAATTTGATATTTTATTAAAGAAAGAATAGCGCTTCTTGTATCCTTATGCTCTTGATGTAGATCTACCATTGTGTGATTTTATTGTCGTACAAGTTCAAGACATAAAATTTGGGAAGTGTTTTTTCATACTGGTCTAATTAGGGGTGCACACGGGTCGGGTCGGGTCAGATTTTGCCCAACCCGACGAAACCCGATACATGATCGGGTTAGACATTTTAAACCTGTAATCGGGTTTCTGAAGCATATAACCCGAGATATAACCTTAATGATCGGGTTGGTCAGGTCTGTCGGGCCCACTCGACACTCGACACTTACATTTCGAGTCATGTCGGATTCACAACCGACACTCGATATCAGTCTATTTTCATAGACATCGAGTGCCGAATGATGACAATAGCCACTCGACACTCGACACTTACATGTCGAGTCATGTCAGATTCACAACCGACACTCGATATCAGTCTATTTTCGAAGACATCGAGTGTCGGATGCATCGTCTGACACTCGACACTTACATGTCGAGTCGTGTCAGATTCACAACCGACACTCGATATCAGACTATTTTTGAAGACATCATCCGACACTCGACACTATCTACTTAACACTCGACACTTACATGTCAGGTTATATGAATTAAACCCGATTGTAAAAAACTCGAAGTTTATAACCCGATTTCAAGTTTTTTATTACATTAACCCGTCCGTAACCCGACGAACCCGATAAAACCCGATCGGATCGGGTAATTTTGAACACCCCTTGGTCCAATAGCCTGTTGAAATTCACATTGATGGAATGTTAAATTGCAGGGGAAACAACACATTGATGGGATGTCAAATTGCAGGGGACACAAAAATACATTCTAATCCTTGTTAATTAATATGAACCCATCCAGGGATCTTTGTCAGTAAACTGACATTCTAGTCTAAATAATCACCCAGACCAAGTGGAATCAAGCCACTCGGCTAATGAAGTTATGGTCTAGCTGACTTTAACTGAAGAGGTGAGACCCATTCAATCCTGTAACTTGGGGGGACATTTTACTCATTAACGATTGAAAGAATTGAATAAGGGCAAGATGATAAATGGTTCACATAAGCCAAAAATCCTAATTTTGCCAAATTGCCAAAAAAGGCTTTTAATAAACTAATTTTATTAATTGGACTTCAGCTTATAAAGAAGAGCAAGCAAAGACATGGCAGCGTGAAAAGCAAAGACATGGCAGCGTGAAACAGGGGAGGTTAAAGGCAAAAATCATTTTCATATAAACAAAGTAGCCAATCAACAAAATACAGCAAGAATATATGAGCGATAGCTGAACCAAACCTTAAAATTTAAGGCTTTACTAATCTGTATAATTTTTAAGTTAAAATGACAGGAAGCTAATGTTTCTTGCAATCTAAAAAGGTTCCTAGATGTTATACATTTTACAACCTTATATGGATACCATGACTGACTTACACTTAACGCAAATGCCAGAGGTGGCGACTCAACCAGCTTTCAATATCTACAATGGCCCACCATACTGCATACAAATAACACATGTACCTCGACAATTTATGACCAAATCCTAACTCTTTTTCAGCCCAAATAATTAAGAGAATTGACAGAGTAGTTTTGTTTTTCCATTGATCTTCAAAATTCAGAGCAACATCCCGGAGAGGAAACAAAAGTAGACAGATTACTGATGAACAAGAGCAACAAGAGCAAAGCAGGTGTCCAAAATAGCCAAAACAAAGCAACTAATATGTCTGAATCTGGGACAAACTAACTATTCACTATAGGGAAAAAAAAAAAAAAAAAACCTTGTCCTTACTAAAAAAACCCCATATAATAGTTAACCAACAAAAGATTCACACAATTCCACTAAAAACTGAAAACCATCACCTATAAAAGCCAAAGGCCATATCTTTCCCGAAAACTTTGCCCAATTCGCCCAAGCGAATACATGCAGTTTCCGCAACCAACCGTAAGAATAATGAGGTCAAAAGTTACACTATTTGGTTCATATAGCTGCAGGAAGTAAACAACATTAAAGGAAACGCTTAAGAAAATAATACGATTACTAGAATCAAATGAACAAAGCTAAGTTGCTAAATATCCATTAATCCATTATTTTCAAGTATGCATCAAGGCCGCATACAAAATCTCATACACTAATTTGCTCATATATAACAAAATTAATCAACAAATAGCAAACATAGCTCAATATCCACCAAAATTTTCAATTTCCATTCAGAATAACCATTAATACATGAATAAAACAATCCAATCAATCAATTCGAGATTACCAATCCCCGTGACCAAGTTCCAAACTCTGACAGGCTAGTTAAACGGTCAGGGCTGTGGTTTCCTCCCACAAAGGCTAGAAATCAATTTCTGGCGGCCATCGACTTGACAAATGCCACCACTTTCCTGCTTCCCAAAACTGCAGTGTTCGGCACAGCCCCGAATTTCAAATTCGAGCTCGCTAAACAAGTACTTAAAATTAGCTAGCTTGCAACACTGCCACATCCCAAATCAACAGCCCCAAGCCTCTCCTCTTCCGGCAAAACCGACCAGTTGGGACTCTGCACAGCTCTCAACCACTTAAAATCATCCACATTGCTCCAATTTCCCGTTTCCTCACTCAACCCGGCCGCCTTCAAATCCTCCTCAATCCCCTCATACTTCAAACAATAAGGCGCAAATCTCACCCCACCACAATCCTCAATGATCGGCCTGCTCCTCAACCGCAGGTAAAAATCACAATTTCTCGCCAAATGAATCCTAATCTGATGCGAAGCCAAAACCAACACGCAATCCTCCAATTCCTCAATCAAAATCGAACCCATCACGGGCCCCGCATAAACTTTACAACTCTTCAAGCGATTCACGAACAGAGCATTCACAGAACCCACCAATCTCACCTCACAGTTTTCCAAATCCGATAACGTGAACTCGCCTATCTCTGAGCCCTTAAATTTCTTTACCAACATTTGGTTTCTTTCGCCTCTGACACCAGGGGAATCGCGCACTGCAATTCTCGGCTTTGTTTCATTGGGTAAAGAAACGGCATCGTTTTGGGTTAGGGTTTGGTTTTGGGATTCTTTCTTGGTGGGTTTGTTTTTGAAGGAGAATTTTTTTCTGGGTATCAATTTGGACGATAAATTGTCGAGATTATGCTTCAAATCCGAGATGATTTTGAGTGAGGATCGGACTTCGTAGGAGGGGAGAGAATATGAGTTCTCGGCGACGAGTTTTTCGAGGTCGGAGATGGCATATGAGATGTCGGGGAGGCGAGACGGATCGGAAGTGGATTCGATAAGGTTGGTGATGGAGTTCTTGGCGTCATTGAAGCGGGAGAGGAAGGCAGAGGTGGATGAGTCGGGTGAGTCGAGTTTGCGAGTTTCTAAGCGAGTTTGGTGGCGATTGGCGAGACGTTCGATCATCAACTGGTGCTTCTTTTGCAACGCTGGCTCTGCGATTCGCTGGGTTTTTGCGTCCTCTTCCTCCATTTTGTTCCGACTAACCAGTCTCCGTCCGACGTTTTCTGAAAGTTTTTTTCAAAAAAGAGAGAGACTCGATCGTGAAAATTTTGAATTGGTTGATCAACCGAACCCCCCCGAGATTCCGTAGAAGATCTAATAGACCCCCAAAATTCCAACAAGAACACCTTGGAAATAAACTTCAATAAATATCAAAAAGATTTACCCCCTAATATTAAAGGACTTAAAAAAAATTTTCTTTTTTTTTTCTTTTGATTTCACTTTCAAGTGTTATAAATATAAAAATGAAACAAAAATTTTGCACTACAATAGTGATTGAAAAGGAAAAAGAAAATGAAACAATTATTTTGTAAATTAGCAAGGAGTAAAATCAGGAATATATTTTATGAAACATTTAAAAAAGAAGCGTTCTTTTATTGTATTTCAAGTAAAAACAATTTCTTATTTTCAAAAGATATTTTAAAAAAGAAAAAGATTTGACTTTTAATCGTTTCTTTTATTTTAAGAATAATGAAAATTTTTAAAAAGAGAATCGATAAAATAATATATAGCCTACGAAAATTCATTTAAAAAAGTTTAGCATTGCCTAGGAAAGTGATTCTCTAACGTTCATGGACCCCGGGATCATAATATTGTTTTCGATTGATGTTATTCCTCACTATTAAACTAAAGAAACATTTTTTCTTTTATTTGGAGCGAGTTTATTTGGGTTTTTCTACTGGATAAAAGAGTTTTTTAATACCAATAGCTCTTTTAAATTTTTTTTTGTCGTTTAGCTGTCACTTGAGAAGAACTTTTGACTGATTAAAAAAACTGTTGTACGTCTACTAAAAGAAGCCCAAAATTGAGACTTTTAAGAAAAATTTTTTTAGCTTTTCTAAAGTTTTGAAATGCCAAAGATATCATTATCTAATTTTAAATATTTTACTTTATTATTTCCTTATAACAAAACTCTATTTTAGTAATTTAATTATAATAAGTGTTTATATACTTGTTCCATCAAACAATCAATATTTTTTTAATAAAAGTTTTATTTTTAAAAGTTCTATTTCAAAAATATCTACTTTAATAAGCTCTATTCGTAGAAGCCAAAACAAACAGGTCCTTAATCCATTTAAAAAAATTAAAGAAACCCTTTTCTATTTAATCCATTTAAAAAAATCTATATCACCCATTAAATTTCATAACCAACCTTATTTTATTTTCCTTTTGAAATACATAAATCCCTAAACCCATTCTCTTCCTAAAATATAGACAATGATCCTACAAGAGACAACTATATACAAAATTAGTATGAAAGAATAAAGAGATTGATCATTGAGAATTATTCTTTTATCAATTACAAAATCTTCTTCCTAATTAAATTAAAAGTACTTTTTACCTCTTTATTCTTGCTCCATCTCTTTTAGTCAATTTGTTTTTTATTTTTCACTAAAATCCAAATGATTAACATGGAAGCTACAACAGAATTTTGATTGTCAAGAATGGTAGCCATTTCTTTTTATATATAATGTAAATCAATTAATCTTAAAATTTTTTTATGATCTTTTTTCTTTGATTAATAAGATTTTTTTTAATTATGATTCCATCTCACTAAACTAAAAAAAAATTTAAATCAACAAAATCTAATGATGTATAAAAAAATACTGATCTTTTATATTTTCTTGGTAAGAATTTTTTTTAAAACTTTGGTTCAATCTCGTAAAATTCAGATTTTTAAAATAAAGCATCTAAATTTGATATTACATTTATAAGAGAAAAAAAGGAAACTATTGCATCTTTGTTTAAAGATTAAGGTTTCATATGTGAGGTGTAAAAACTTAATTTTGATACAAGGATAAATTTATAAATATAAAACAATAATAAAATGTGGGGTATCTTTAGATTAATGGAGGAGGGCTGGTAGTATCATTGTTTATCTTATTTTCAATAGTAATACTATGTTTATGAAGTTAAGATACAAATTTTATATCTCAATTAATATAATGTCAAATGAATACAAAAATGAATATAATAAAGTCAATATAATAAATATTAATAAGTAATGTGATATTGATTGAGTGATATTATATTAATTTTGTATATAAACTTTATATTATGATTTTATAAATATAATATAATTTTATTTTCAATTAAAATTCCTCGCAAATCTCTTACTTTCCATTGTCAACGTAATATATGTATTGTTGAGGGATCACAATGTTTTTCAACGAGCTTTAACGTAAGCACAAAATTTGATGCCACCCAGTCACGCTCGAAAAGGTTAACTGGGATCCCCAAGTGCTTATTTGGGCCTCACTGGTTGACCCATAAACATGACTCAAGGGTGCGGTATTTGAACACGGCCCTAGTTAGTTCAAAGTGGCTCAGAAATAGAGCAAAGAGGAAAGGTCCACTATTCGATCCAGCAAACATCTGATAGGTCTGGAATAAGGGTGCCTAAATCGGAGTGATTTTCTTCGGCCTTCCCTTTTTCACTCAGTACACCTTATTTCTATGTTCACTCTATTAAAAGGGTTATTAACAATTTACTTCCTGAGGTTAAGTAAAAATACAAATTACCTCTTATAAGATTTAAAATTATAAATTACCCCCTGATTTTTTAATTCCACCATTAAGTTAAATGGAGTAGAAGTATTATTGGAAATCAAATTCGTACGATACAAATAAGAGATATTAACAATTTACCCCCTGAGATTAAGCAAAAATATAAATTCTCCCCTTCCGAGATTAAAAATAATTAAAAGATAAGGATGAAAACAATAATAATAATTCAAAACAATAATAATTAAAAATATTTAAAACTTTATTGAATAAATAATAAAAAGTAAATTTGAACCAAATTGAACTCGATATCTTAATCCAAGCTTTAATTAACAAACCAAAATTGGGTGGCGACGAATTCTGGTAGAGGAAAGAGAGGAGAAATTGGTGACGGGCGCAATTTCGCGAATGAAGAGAAGGAAACGACGATTGTAAAGGTGTCAATTCATTTCATGTGTGTTGACCTATTTAATTGTTCTTGTGGAGACATAAAACGCGGATTCGACACGGTTGTTAAATGTGTCGTCCACATGTTGTAATCATGTCATATTTAATTAACATAATTTACTTAATTATTTAACCTAATTATGCATAGTATATTATATTCTATATATTTATATCAATTAAAATTACTATTAGAATATAAATAATTGTTAGCATTAAAAATTATTAAAATCATTACAATGTACTATATAATCAAAAAAAATTTCAGTTTTATAATATATATGTTGTAAGTAGTTAGAGAAGGAGGCGGAGGAAGAAAAAAATATAAGGGTATTTAGATAATTTTGAAAAAGTGAGTGAAAGTGTTTGTATTTATATAAGGGCATTTTTATTGAATAGCATATATTATCCTCGCTCTCATCTTTTTTCATTTAATTTAGTGTCAAAATTAAAAAATAATTGGATAATTTGTAATTTCAAAATGTGTTGGGGGAACTTACATTTTTGCTTAAGCTCAGGGGGTAAATTGTTAATATCAAATGGGGAACATAAGGTTATTTTAGTAAATTGTGAATTATTTTTTTTCTCTTCTCTTTTTCCGTTTAACTTAACGGCAGAATTCAAAACAGGGGGCAATTTGTAATTTCAAATCTTACAGGGGGTAATTATATTTTCACTTAACCTCAGGGGTAGATTGTTAATAACCCCTATTAAAAATTTAAGATAAATATTAATTTCTTAATAGTGCCCATTTAATTCCTCAACTTCATTCGACTGTTCCTTTAATTTTTTATTGTGAGAACTACTGTTAAACCATTAATAGAGAGAGCAAAGGCATACATAATGAAAAAAGATTGTTTTTTGCCAATTGTTAGGAGAATGCCATATGAGCCAGGTGTTTATCTATGTGGCATTGGCATTGTTTTGTTAGTATTTTGGAGAAATAAAGACTGATATTTTATTAATTACTTTTCTATTTTAACTATGTTAGTTAGGAAAATCTTAACTATAGAATATTTCCAGAATAATTGTTCAAGTTTAGAAGGTGTTTTATTTTTACTAGCATTTAGAAAGCTTGTGATCTTGATTCATTATTATTTATCCTAACGTGATTAATCTTTCCTAAACCTTAAGATATGCAGGATATTTGGATGATATCAAAAGATCTTGGAGAAACCTCATGCAATAAGGATCGTTTGCTTACTGGATGTGGAGTACTATATAGGAAGAGTTCTATTTTAAGTTCAGTAGGTCTTTTATATGCAAGCTATATTAGAATACTTCATTTAGTGAGCTTGCAATTTTATTTAGGTTTATCACGTCTATCATGAGTACGGATAATCAATAGGGATTGATTATCTTATAGGGAATTTGTATAATAGTTTGAGAGGGAATCAAACTATGGGTGTGAAGCACAACAAGGAATTAGGAAGCTGGTTTGCTACTGTTGAAGTTCTAAGAGAGAGAGAGAGAGCATGGTTTATATGAGATAGGTGAGTATGAGAGAAGGGTGCATTCCTCAACTGTAAAGTCCTAGGCCTTGTAAATGCAAACAATATAATAAACTGCAACTTGGCTGCTCATAGATGTAGCCTTGTTTAAGTTAAACCACGTAAAAATTCCTCTATGTAATTTTTATTTACGTATATTATTTTTGTTATAATTGTTTTAGTTGTGTTGTACATAACTGAGTTCATAGCTTCAGAATTTACAATTAGTATTAGAGCAGAACACTTATATACTATTTAGTCTTGAAGCTATGGACTTTCATAAGGATGGAGGTTCAATTTCACATCCACCACTTCTCAATGAAGGCAATTATGGATATCAAAAGGCAATGATAGTATACTTTTTGAAGGCTATTGATGTGAGAGTTTAGAAGATAGTTTTTTATGGATGGAGTTCACCATCTTATGTTAATCAAGATGGAGAATGTGTTGTGAAATAAGAATATGCATGGAATTAGCAAGACTATAATGAAGCCCAATGGAATTCCAAAGCTATGCATGCTCTCTTCAATGCAGTCAATCTTAATGCATTCAGTATTATTTCTTCATGTAAGTCAGCCCTAGATGCTTCAGAAAGACTTGAAAACAAATATATGAAGTATTGCTTTTGTCAAATGTACAAAAATTTTAATGATTATTTCTCAATTCGAAAAGATTAAAATGCAAGAAGACAAGACTATGTTAGAATTTTATTCAAGACTTTTGTGAGATTACCAGTACTGTAACCTTGATTGGAAAGGTTTACAGTGATGTTGAAGTTGTAGCTAAGATTCTCAGATCATTGCTTGAAAAATTTTAGCCCAAAGCCATAATCATCATGGATTCACAAAATCTCGATACAATGCAGATTGTTGAACTTTTACGTTCGTTGCAAACTTTTGAGATGACTTTCATGCTAACCAAGAAGAACAATCCATTGCTCTAGTTCCCTCATCATCAAAGTCTAAAGAAGCTGATGACATTGCAAAAAGTTCAGATGATCAACAAGTTACTCTCATTGTAAGAAACTTTGAAAAGTTCCTCAGGAAGAATTCAAAAAGAAAGAATCAGTTCGAGGGATAGAAAATGGAGAAAAATGTAGTTGACTTAAAAAGCTTAATAAGGAATGAGAAAAGAAAACTCAAGTTTAATGCTTTGAATGTTCTGGATTCGGACACATCAAGTCTAAATATGCAAATTTGAAGAAGAAAGGCAAAGTCTTTAATGCTACCTAGAGTGATAGTAACTCTAATAGTAGTTTAGATGAACAAGAACAACATAATGGGTTTATTGCTTTTGTTGCATCAACATCTAACAAAGGAAAGAGGGTTATAACATATAAAATTAAAGCAGTTAAGATAGCACAGATTAATGATTCAGATACATAATTAGTTCTTGATCTAAACTATTATGAAGAATTACAAGATGCTTACAATGATCTTCATCATGCCTGAGAAAATGAAGTTGAAAAGAATAAAGGCCATGAGAAGAGAATTCAAGGGCTGATACAAGAAGTTGAGATTGTCACTTGTGAAATAGTGTTCATCGGAGATAAAGTTTCTAGCTTGATAAAACAATTGAAAAGCTGAAACTGGAACTGATGGAGAAAATAAATTTCATAAAGGAGCATGACACTACCATTTAGTATCTGTCAAAAACGACCAAGAAGCCTGATGAAATTCTCGTTCAAGAAAGAACTAGCACCAACAAGCATGGACTGGGATTTGAAGATCATAACCAGCCATCCACTTGAAAAACAACCTTTTGAAAGCTTCTGGATAAGACTCTTCATCAAAGTCAGACACTTCATAAAAGTCAGGTAAAGAATCACCAAGTTTAGGTCAGAAGTTTACTGTCAAAGCTCTAAAAGCTCATATCTTAGTGCTTCATCACAATTGATGAAATCTAATGTGACTGAGATAAAGAAGTTCATTCCAATTTGTTTTTGTGGTGTTAAAGGACATATTAGGCATGGATATTACAAACTAAATAATTTGTTGGATCAAAATGAACAAAAGCTTAGGTAGTCACTCAATACACAGCACAAGCAGTCACATAGTTCACAATAGAAATAGGTTAAAAAGAGTCCAGTTAGATGTAATGTGGCTTCAACTATTCTTAGTGCTTCAACTAATGATTCCTCGTATTTTGGTTGTGGCTGTTCAAGACATATGATAGGTAATAAAGATTTGTTGAAGAATTTCAAAACATGCAGCCAAGGTTCTATTATCTCTGGAGATGAAGCAAAGAGTAAGATAATAGGTAATGGAATTCTATGCGTGAATGGTTTACCTAAGTTTGATGATGTTCTTTTTGTTGATGGTCTTAAAGCTAATTTGATTAGTATTAGTCAGATTTGTAATAACAAATATACTATTGAGTTCACAAAGAATAAATGCATGACACTTAATTCCAATAAGAATTGCATTCTTGAATGCAGTAGGTCAAATGATAATTATTATTTATTAACTAAACTAAGTGCATTCCATGCGAAGATTTTTGAGATTGAATTATGACATCAAAAACTTGGACACATTAATTGTAACTAAGACTAGTGAAGATAGAGGTGTACCTAAGTTTAAGCATAAACCTGATATTATGTGTGGTCCATGTCAAAAAGGTAAGCAAATTAAGAGTTCACATGGTTCTAACACATTTCTTGGTACTTTAAAGATTCTTAAATTGTTACATATAGATCTCGTCGGTCCAATACAAGTTTAAAGCATTCCTAGAAAAAAGTATGTCTTTGTATGTATAGATGACTATTCTAGGTTTACTTGGGTAGATTTTGTTAAAGAGACATATGATACTTTTGATGTGTTTAAAACTCATGTGTCAAGTTAGAAACTGAACAAATCACAACATTGGAAGAATAGTCAGAATTAGAAGTGACCATGGAAAGGAATTTGAGAATGAAAGTTATGCATGCTTTTGCAAACTTCATGGCATTTGACATGAGTTTTTTAATACTAAAAACTCCATAGCAGAATTGAGTAGTGGAGAGGAAGAACAAAACATTGCAAGAAATGATTCGAGTGATGTTAAACAGTAAGAGACTTACAAAGAGGCTATGGGCAGAGGCAATAAACACAGCATGCTACATTATCAATAGAGTTTTCTTAAGGCCTGGAACATGTCAAACAATAGAGAAAACCTAACCTTAAATACTTTCATGTAATTAGATGCAGGTGTTTCATACTCATTGATAGAGAAAAACTTGACGAATTTGATGCCAAAAGTGAAGATGAGGTGTTATTGGTTATTCTTTGAGTAGTAAAGCCTATGGAGTCTATAATTTGAGAACTGAAACAATTTCTACTAATGTTGTCTTTTATGATTATGTAGACTTTTCACAAGAAAAGATCATAGAAAGCTTCTCACGATATGCTAATAAAGATAGGATAGAATTTGTAGAAAAAACCAGAACCAGAACCAGAACCAGTGACATCAGATAAAACTATAGAAGTTAAGACAAATATGATGGACATGTCTGATAGTGTTGATTTAAGTAGAGAAAAATCAAAGATGATTTCAATAGCAAGGATCCCCCAACCTTATGGAATCAGATAAAACAGTGTTATGTTTCTTTTTTTGAGCTTAAAATTGTAAATGATGCACTTATGGAAGATGCATGGATTCAAGCAATGCAAGATGCACTTAACCAATTTGAAAAAAACAATGTTTGGATTTATTTCCTACACTTGAAAATACTAATGTTATTGGAACAAAATGGATTTTCAAAAACAAAAGTGATGAAAATGGGCAAGTAATTAGGAACAAGGCTAGACTAGTTACACAAGGGTATACTTAGATTGAGGGAATTGACTTTGATGAGACATTTGCACCTGTAGGTAGACCAAAATCTATTAGTTTGCTACTCACTACAAGAAAATAGAGCTTTGGTGTCACAAATTTTGTGTCGTTTCCTGGGGAAATAACATTTATGAGACTCTCAATTCGGTCAAACTAAATACATGTCACATTTTAAAAAAAGCGGGGTATACCTTGTGACATGACTTTTATGTGTGACAAGTATTACTAATTATAAAAATAAAAAAGAAATTATAAGAATATAAAAAAGAATCCTAAAACCACTTTATCATCTCTTTCTCTTTCAAAAGCCTCTTCACGGCCTCTCTAACTTCATCGACTCTTCATTGCCTTTCTAACTTCATCGACTCTTTAGAAGTTTTCATCTTCGTCATTATTATCTCAGCTACATCTGCATTGACAAGTCTTGTCACAATCTTATTATCTCATCGGTGCTCACGAGTTTCTTCATTAGGTATGATTTTCCCAAATTTCCTTCATCTGCTTCATATCACTATAAAAAACAATCTTTTAAACGCTGTCCATTTGCTGTAGCATTAGGACCCGACATAAATGACTTCGCACAAACGACGAATCCACCTCCAAATAAGATAGTGTTGCCCCAACGCAAACGACTTTCAATTTGTTTGTTAACCCTGACATCAAACCTTGACTCTGTTGTGACTAATTTCTCTCTGATCAATTCTTCTACGTTTTTTTTTTGTTTGCGATTTGGCATTTTGATAAATTTTTAGAATGCAATTGTTGATTCACACATTTGTTTCTGTATTTTGATGATTTAAATTTGCGTTTTGCTACTACAGATCGCTCTCTCTCTAATCAGGCATTTTGGTAATTTGCGTTTGCTCTCTACTCTTTCTCTTCTTGCTCTAGCTCTACCCGTGCAATTGTTGATTGAGGTAACTATTTACTCTTGCGTTTGCTATAGATTAAAGTTTTTTATTGGGGGTTTTGTAGTTGCATTTGCATTTGTTGACATTTGGTTTCTATTTGCTCGATTTGTTCTGTAGAAGCCTTCATTTATTCTGGTTTCAAGAGTGGATTTAACAGGTGTGAGGGAAAGCTTCAATCAGTAACCCTTTCTGCTCTGTTTCTCTTTTGCAGATTTGTTCTGTAATTTATGCTATCTCTGGTTTACTGATAATTCTATGCTTAGGTTCAGCTTAATTTAACCGATCCTTTTGTTAGTTTTTGTTAATTTAACCATATCTATTTAATTCTAATTTGTTGGATTAACTCTAAAGATAATCAACTTAGTAATATTTGATGGGATGTCGTTCATGTATTTGAGCATTAGATTGAGAGACTATCGGGGTGAACAGACATTTATATTTTGTTACTTTTCTTATTCATTAATACTTTTGATGGGATGTCATTCATGTATGTAGTGCCTTCTTGTCGGGTATGCATCTATTGGAAAAGCCATATGCATTTCATTTATATGGAACAAGCATGTGGTCAGCTTTGGGCATTAAAATATTACCTCCGCCACTCTTCCTTCTAATGAAAATTATTTGGTAGACTGCTCGGTTAACTTAAACAGCCCAGTGTTTGGCATATAAACTTTTAAATTTTTTCCCTAATGCGATTTGGACAATCCATAATGCGGTTGTTTATTGTATAATCTCTTCATCATTGTTCATTAAAAGGGTTGTTTTTTTAGTTTTAAGTAAATTATAAGAACATAAGTTAGTATCTAACTCAAGGTTTTCTTAAATATTTTTGTCACGCCCTAACATCCTTTATTTAGAGATTTTAGGGGTGATTATATAAGAAATTAATAAAAAAATAAATTTAAAGGACATCATCAATATCTCATCATATATATATATATATATATATATATATATATATTTTACTATATACATCACCTGAATTCATTACAACATATGACCATTTGTTCATAATCAACTGTACACACACTGGTGATTAACATCAATACATAAAATTATAGTCACATAACAAAAGCTCCTATCACAAGCTAGGAGAATCAAGACCGTCCCCATAATTATTGTATGCATGCAGACTCCAGACTCCCTAGAAAAGCTCTGGAACATCACTAGTATGAACATCCTTCTGTGTACCTGTGGAGGGAGGGGGTGAGCATAAAGCCCAGTAGGAAAAATTCTAACATTATACTAAATCACACGCATTTAACAATTACTCGATTACAAAATTACACACCCAACAATAATAAATTAAACAATGTTGTTCATTTGCACATCAAGTTCGTATTTGTGTTCCCTTGGATCTATATACAAAACAGCCAATCCAAGATCCAACACATCATGTTTATAGTATTCGTGTTCCCCTTGGATCCGTATACAAAACAGCCCATCCAAGGTCCAACACATCATGTTTATAGTATTCGTGTTCCCCTTGGATCCATATACAAAACGACCCATCCAAGGTCCAACACATCATGTTGTTATATTCGTGTTCCCCTTGGATCTGTATACAAAATGACCCATCCAAGGTCCAACACATCATATTTATAGTATTTGTGTTCCCCTTGGATCCGTATACAAAACGGCCCATCCAAGGTCCAACACTAAGAATTTTATCTCCGCATTCTCCTTGGATTCGTATACAAAACGGTCCATCCAAGGTCCCATACATACATTAACAACATTTCAATATCATCACTATGATACATCTCAAGAGAATACAATTTTTATGCAAAATCCAAGACTTTTTGGGAAGTGTACAGTCGATTTAGGGTGGTTCTGTAATTTCGCTCGACACTCGACACTGTGCACCTCGACACTCAACGCTCGAACGTGCGCATCGAGTTGCGCATGCAATGCATTACACTCGACCCTCGACACTCGGCGCTAGACATTTCATACAGCGCCTCTCGACATTCAACACTCGAACATGCGCATCGAGTCACGCATACAGAGCGCGACACTCGACACTCGACACTTGATCGCATGAGTTGAGTCACGCATATAGCACACGACACTCGACACTCGAACGCGCACGTTGAGTCACGCACACAGCGTGCTACACTCGACACTCGAACATGCGAGTCGAGTCGTGCATATAGCGCGTGACACACGACACTCGACACTCAAACGCATCGTAACTGACACTCGACACTTTCTTGTCGTGTGTTGTCGAGTGAAAAGTCAGAAGCTGCGTACAGACCTATAAACCTGTTCCATTAAGTCGGTTACACCATTTCATTTCCAGATTTCAACCTCTAACTTCAAAAATTCACCAAAAATCCATTTTAACTCCAAATTCAATGAAATCAGCGGCTAATTAAAGCTTCATATGTCTATTTTCCTAAACAAATGAAAAATCATACAATTCTCAATTTAGAAACATGCATCAGCTCAAACAACACAGGACAGTCACATGAACTACAACTCCCCTTAAAACCATCTCTACTTCATTTCATCAACACTTAGTTTTCATAGATAATTCCTCATTCAAACCATAAACAATCAATTTACAATAAGTAGTTTCACTCATAACTCATTATCCAAGCAACAAAATAATCAATTTAGAATAGATCACATGCATAACAAACCAATATCAATTAACAACAAAATATATGACATGAGGTAAGTATAGTGTTAGAAACTCCCTACTTGTTTTCCAAGCTTAGACACTTCTTTGAAATGTTTCCTCTCTTTTCTTCCCTCTCTTTTTCTTCTCCTCCTTCTTCTCTTCTTCTCTTCTTGGAACCGTGAAACTCCTCTCTCTTTTTCCTTTTTTCTTCTTTTTAATTCTAGAAAAATCCCCTATCTATAACATAAGGCCATGGTTCATGGGCCTAGGTCCACCAACTTCCAACCCACTTCATCCTTTAGACAAAATTTCTAAATTTTGCAATATATAAATGCATACATAGGAATTTCTTTTCAAACTCTATAACCTACCTTCCTAAAAAAAATTTCATCCTCGAAATTTGAAAATATGAGTCAGCAATTACCTTTTGCATTCAAAAGCTCAGGGTACTTTCTTTGAATCTCTAATTCTAACTCCCATGTGGCCTCTTCAATGTCATGATGCTTCCACAAGACCTTGAGTAATGGAATGGTCTTGCCACGTAGGACTTGCACTCTTGAGTCCAAGATTTGAATAGGAACCTCTTCAAACGAAACATCTTGTTGAATATCCAACTCACTCTAATCTAACACATGTGTTGGGTGAGGCTGATACTTCATTAGCATCGATACATGAAACGTGTTATGAATTCCCGATAATCGTGGTGGCAATGCTAGTTCATAAGCTACTTCACCTACCCACTTTACGATTTCAAATGGGCCAATGTAGCGTGGAGCAAGTTTACCTTTCTGCCCAAAACGCATTAAGCCTTTACGCGGAGACACCTTTAAAAACACATGGTCACCCACTTTGAATTCTAACGGTCGTCTCCTTTTGTCTGTATAGCTTTTCTTTCGACTATGGGCTGTAAGTAAACGTTGACGTATCGATTTCACCTTTTTAGTTGTCTCTCGTACAAGCTCCGGTCCTAATAAGGTAGCTTCTCCTACTTCTGCACAATATAAAGGGGACCTACATGGTCTACCATAGAGTGCCTCATAAGGTGCCATTCCAATACTTGACTGATAGCTGTTGTTGTATGCGAATTCCACAAGTGATAGATGATCCTCCCAATTACCTTGGAAATCCATCACACAAGCCCTCAACATATCTTCCAAATTTTGAATAGTATGCTCTAATTGGCCATCAGTCTGAGGATGGAAGGCTGTACTAAATAACAACTGAGTGCCCATAGCTCTTTGAAGGCTTTGCCAAAATTAAGCAATAAACCTGGGATCTTTGTCTGACACCACTGAAACTAGAACTCCATGCAATCTCACAATTTCTTTAATGTACAGCCGACTCAAAATATCCACTAAATCGGTTGTACATATAGGAAGAAAGTGTGATACTTTGGTTAACCTATCTACAATCACCCATATTGCATCCTTCCCTTTTAAAGAACGTGGTAATCCAGTAGCAAAATCCATGGTGATGTGATCCCATTTCCACTCTGCTACAGGCAATGGTTAGAGTAATCCTGCAGGCCTTTGGTGCTCAGCCTTCACTTGTTGACAAGTAAGGCATCTGGACACATATTCAGCAACATCCCTCTTCATCCCTTTCCACCAAAACTGGCGACGTAAGTCATGATCCATCTTGGTACCCCCAGGATGAACAACAAATTTAGAGTGATGAAATTCCTTAAGGATATCATCTTTACACTCTTTACTCAATGGAACAAAGATCCTACCCTTGAATCGTAAACTCTCATCTGAACAATGGTCCAATCCCCACTTCCATCACCGTTTAACACTTGCTCATGCAAGGCTCTAGTCTCTGAATCTTGATGTTGCAATTCAATCACTCTATGCACAAGAGACGGTTAGGCAACAAGTGTAAAAAGGCGAACTTGATCTCTGCGATTCTCAACCAAGATATCATACTTATAAATCGACCGCAACGTGCTCCATTCTCCTATCATTGCACTAACCATGGCCCTCGACTTTCTACTTAATGCGTCAGCCACCACATTTGCCTTGCCTGAATGATATTGGATAGAGAAATCATAGTCTTCCCAATACTCCATCCATCTTCGTTGTCTCAAATTCAAGTATTCTTGGGTGAAAATGTATTTCAAACTTTTATGATCACAAAAGACTTCAAATCTTTTTCCATACAAATAATGTTGCCAAATTTTCAAAGCTTACACTACTGCAACAAGTTCTAAGTCATGGGTGGGATAATTCTGCTCGTGATGTTTCAACTGACAAGAAGCATAGGCTATAACTCGATCCTGTTGCATTAACACACACCCTAATCCATCCAAGGAGGCATCAGTGAATACTATATAATCAACTCCACGTTGTGGTATCACAAGAATAGGCGTTGAAGTTAATCTTTTCTTCAATTCTTGGAATGCTTGCTCACATGCATCATTCCATTCGAATCTGACTCCTTTCCTTGTTAACCTAGTCATTGGTGCAGCCAATCGGGAAAAGTTCTCAACAAAACGTCGATAGTATCTTGCTAAACCCAAGAAACTGCGTACTTCAAACACATTCTTTGGCCATTCCCATTTCATAACTGCTTCTACTTTCGATGGGTCCACTAAGATTCCTTGTCTTGACATCATATGGCTAAAAAATTTTACTTTTGATAGCTAAAATTCACATTTACTCAACTTGGCATAAAGGCGATGCTCTCTCAGTGTTTGAAGTGCCACGCGTAGATGTTGCTCATGTTCAACTTCAGATGAAGAATAAATGAGGATATCATCCACAATCACAATCACAAATTGGTCTAGATGAGGTCCAAAAATCTGGTTCATCAAATCCATAAAGATAGTAGGAGCATTAGTCAGTCCAAATGGCATGACCAAAAACTCATATGCCCATACCGGGTACGAAAAGCAATCTTGGGTATATCTCCTACCTTTATTCTTAACTGATGATAACCCGAATGAAGATCTATCTTGGAAAAACAACAAAATCCTCTTAGCTGATCGAACAAATCATCGATCCTAGGTAAAGGATATTTATTTTTCATTGTAACCCGATTTAACTGCCTGTAGTCTATACATAAACACAATGATCCATCTTTCTTCTTCATAAACAATACTGGTGCACCCCAGGGAGAAGTACTGGGTCGGATAAATCCTTCTTCAATAATTCTTCTATTTGCAGCTTTAGCTCCTTCAACTCTGTTGGAGCTATTCGGTAAGGAGCAACTGATATGGGTGCCACCCCCGGATACACTTCGATAACAAACTCCACTTCTTTAGTTGGAGGTAACCCAGGCAATTCTTCAGGAAAAACATCAGGAAAATCACTCACCACACGAGGAACTTTAGAAACCTCTTTATTAGTCTCTTCTACTAGTAGACTTGCCATCATGTTCCTGATCCCTTTCTTGTTTTGCGATCTAAGCAAAGGGTAATGCGATAACGCATATTTGTCGCCATAAAAACTGAAAACAATCCCCTCCGGCGTGTGAATCATCACTTTCTTCTTGTGACAATCTAATATGACTTGATGAGCTAACAACCAATCTATTCGTAATATCACATCATACTCAGTGAAATCCATGAGTATCAAATCAAATGATAACCTATGCCCATTGATCTCTACCATACAAGAACGACATATCCTCCCAACCTCCAGAGTACTACCCATAGGTGACTCCACATGTAATACAGAGTCCAACAAATCAGACTCTAATCCTAATGCAGATGCAAAATGGGTAGATACAAAAGAATGAGTAGCTCCAGAATCAAATAAAACACGAGCCCATGCGTTAAAAACCAATAATGTACCTCATACAACCCCGTGATCTGCAGGCTCCGTCGGTTGAGTCAGAGCAAAAACTTGTCCCTTAGTTATCTGTCCCTGTTGTCTAGTGCTCTAAGCTGATCTTGGAGGCCTAACGAATTGAGAAGAAGTCGCCTGAGACCTTTGAGAAGTCTGATGTGACTGAGTGTTACGTCCCTGAAACGGTGGTCTAAACTGTGACTCAGACCCTTGTCGAGGAGTCGGTTAGGTCTGACTAGTGGTACTCTGAGGACCTCTCATCCCTGCTGGACAATCCCATTGCATGTGGTCATATTATCCGCATCTATAACATCTGGGACATTACTGTCGTAAATGACCTGGTTTCCTAGACCCATAACAAGCTCTCTGACTTTGTGAAGACCTACTTGACATAGAGCCTTGGGATTGCAATCGCTGAGACTGAGAGTTAAAAGAAGTCCTACTGGACTGAGTTCTCTATCTCTTAGCTGAACGATCATACTGTCGCACTCTTTTAGAAGGTATACTAATACCCCCTACCCTGTGACTCTGGGTTATCTCCTGTTCTGCAACTAAGGCGGTCTCCACCACATCAGAATATGTCGTCAGTCTACACACTACAACTGAGGGTCTGATGTCATCTCTCAGTCCCTTTTAAAATCTTCGAGCCTTACTAGCCTCATCCATACAAAACGGGATAAGGCAGTAAATCGTGCCTCATACTGTTGCACCGTCATATTCCCCCGTGTCAAGTATATAAACTCATTTTCCTTTTGGTCCTGAAAAATCGTACGAAAATATTTATCCAGAAAAGCAGTAGAGAAGTCCCTTCACGTAAGGATGTTTCCTCCTCTAATACGCTCAACAGACGTCAACCACTGTAATGCCTCTTCTGACAACAGATGAGTTGCCACCCTAACCCATAAATCCTCTTCAACTTGCAAAAGATTAAAGAGGTGCTCAACTCGTATATGCCAATCTTCTGTAACAATAGGATTCGGCTCCCCATTGAAAATAGGTAGGTTGTGACGTTGGACTTCTCTAAGTGCACTCTTCATTTTATTGTCGACACGGTCTCTAATACCAGTTGAGGTGGTGGTGGTGGATTAGCACGAAGAGTCTCCCTAACCATGTTTGCCACTATTTCTACCAATGTATTGGCCACATCTCTCATGGCCCTGTAAAACTCCGACCTCTCACCACCTTCAGGTGGGTCAGAACTCGAAGCATTTCATGTAGGAGAACTCATTATCTAATTTTATCAATGACAAAAACATAAGTGGCATAATTTTATAACATATAGAACAGAAACACAACAAACAATTATTTACGGCACATGCAAGCACACAAACATGACTTTACCCCTCTCAAACCATCTACATCCTTTTCACAGATCCACAGTAAAGCCTACGCTCTGATACCACCCTGTCATGCCCTAACACCCCTTATTTAGAGATTTTAGGGGTGATTATGTAAGAAATTAATAAGAAAATAAATCTAAAGGACATCATCAATATCTCATCATATATATATTTTTTCAATATGTACATCACCTGAATTCATTACAACATATGACCATTTGTTCACAATCAACTGTACATACACTGGTGACTAACATCAATACATAAGATTATAGTCACATAACAAAATCTCCTATCACAAGCTAGGAGAATCAAGACCGTCCCCATAATTATTGTATGCATGCAGACTCCAGACTCCCTAGGAAAGCTTTGGAACATCACTAGTATGAACATCCTTCTGTGTACCTGTGGAGGGAGGGGGTGAGCATAAAGCCCAGTATGAAAAATTCTAACATTATACTAAATCACACGCATTCAACAATTACTTGATTACAAAATCACACACCCAACAATAATAAATTAAACAATTTTGTTTATTTGCACATCAAGTTCATATTTGTGTTCCCCTTGGATCCATATACAAAACGGCCCATCCAAGGTCCAATACATCATGTTTATGGTATTCGTGTTCCCCTTGGATCCATATACAAAATGACCCATCCAAGGTCTAACACATCATGTTTATGGTATTCGTATTCCCCTTGGATCCGTATACAAAACGGCCCATCCAAGGTCCAATACATCATTTTGTTATATTCGTGTTTCCCTTGGATCCATATACAAAAGGGTCCATCCAAGGTTCAACACATCATATTTATAGTATTTGTGTTCCTCTTGGATCCGTACACAAAACGGCCTATCCAAGGTCCAACACATCATGTTGTTACATTCGTGTTTCCCTTGGATCCATATACAAAACGGCCCATCCAAGGTCCAACACATCATATTTATAGTATTTGTGTTCCCCTTGGATCCGTATACAAAACGGCCCATCCAAGGTCCAACACTAAGAATTTTATCTCTGCATTCTCCTTGGATCCGTATACAAAACGGCCCATCCAAGGTCCAATGCATACATTAACAACCTTTCAATATCATCACTATGATACATCTTAAGAGAATACAATTTTTATGCAAAATCTAGGACTTTTTGGGAAGTGTACAATCGATTTAGGGTGGTTCTATAATTTCGCTTAACACTCAATACTATGCACCTCGACACTCGACACTCGACACTCAACTCTCGAACCTGCGCGTCGAGTCGTGCATGCAATGCGCGACACTTGACCCTCGACACTCGATACTAGACACTCGATACAATGCTTCTCGACATTCGACACTCGACACTCGAACATGCGCGTCGAGTCACGCACACAGCGTGCGACACTCAACACTCGGCACTCAATCGCGCAAGTTGAGTCACGCATACAACGTGCGACACTCGACACTTGACACTCGAACGCGCACGTTGAGTCATGCATACAGCGTGCGACACTCGACACTCGAACATGGGCGTTGAGTAGTGCATACAGCGTGTGACACACGACACTCGACATTCGAACGTGTCGCAACTGACACTCGACACTTTCTTGTCGAGTGGTGTCGAGCGAAAAGTCAGAACCTACGTACAGACCTGTAAACCTATTCCATTAAGTCGGTTACACCATTTCATTTCCAGATTTCGACCTCTAACTTTAAAAATTCACCAAAAATCCATTTTAACTCCAAATTCAATGAAATCAGCGGCTAATTAAAGCTTCATATGTCTATTTTCCTAAATAAATGAAAAATCATATAATTCTCAATGCAGAAACATGCATCAGCTGAAACAACACAGGACAATTACATGAACTATAACTCCCCTTAAAACCATCTCTACTTCACTTCATTAACACTTAGTTTTCAAACATAATTCCTTATTCAAACCATAAACAATCAACTTACAATAATTAGTTTCACTCATAGCTCATCATCCAAGCAACAAAACAATCAATTTAGAATAGATCACATGCATAACAAACTAATATCAATTAACAATAAAATACATGACATGAGGTAATATAGTGTTAAAAACTCCCTACTTGTTTTCCAAGCTTAGGCACTTCTTTGAAATTTTTCCTCTCTTTTTCTTCTTCTCCTTCTTCTCTTCTTCTCTTCCTGGAATCGTGAAACTCCTCTCTCTTTTTCCTTTTTCCTTCTTTTTCCTTTTTCCTTCTTTTTAATTCTAGAAAAATCCCCTCTTTAATATAAACATAAGGCCTTGGTTCATGGGCCTAGGTCCACCAACTTCCAACCTACTCCATCCTTTAGACAAAATTTCTAAATTTTGCAATATATAAATGCATACATATTAATTTCTTTTGGAACACTATAATTTTTGCAATCTCTAGGGATGTTTATGTGATTTATTAAAGATTCCTTAAACTTTTGCTCCAAACTGGTTTCATTTAGCCTTCATCATGATGATATTGATAGTGATTCCCATGCCTGGTAAGTATAGTGCTTATGAGGTTGTTGCAAATGAGTTTTTGCTGGTGATCAGTGTTTACAAGAGGAAATATATTTAAAAGTAACTATATTGAAAAATCCTTGTGGAATGATGAACCCAGATTTTACTTTTGAGAATGATCCTAAATGCCTGGGAAATACTGAGATAATTATGGTGTCGACTTTAATTGTACAACAATATTTATGGTAGCAAAGAAATTGTCACAATGATATTGTGGTTTCTGCTACATTGTTGTATGGCTAATTTTCTTTTTCCTAAACCAAATTTTCCTTTTCCTTAGCTTGCTTCTGTTTGACTACCTTGATTATCTTTAACCCACATTTGGTGCTCACAGACCTCCAAGCAGGCCTTAGATATTACTCTATCAGTTGAAAGAGAGGGCCTCTCTCATGCTTTCAGTTGCACCGAGGTTGGCTCATCATGGGTTGCTAGCCATGTAGCTAGTTTGATAAAGAAACAAAATTCAAGTTTAAGATAAGATCAGACCTGTTCCTTCTTATATTTTCAGATTAAGATGATCAAAAGCTTCTTGGATGATAAAGGTGGAAAAATGAGCTATGTTTACTGATGTATGCTTGGATATTCGTTATTCTGAATGTTATTGTTAATGTAAGCCTCCAATATTTCCTGAATCCTGATAATCTTACATATACAACTCCTATGTCCCATCTTTGATCATTCAAATTTTATTAATATGAGTGCTCTCTAAGCATCTATTAATCTAATTCTTAATATAGTGACAACATTGGAAAATATAAAAGTTTTTTATTTTATTTTATATTCCTTGCGTATACGTGGTAGTGAGCATATGGCTATAATTGCATGCTGTAAAGGATTGTTCTCTGCTCCAGTGGACCTTGAAAAATGTTGAAAACTTTTATTTCTAGCAGTAGGTGAAACAGTGTATCGGTTTAGTACTAAGTCATGCTGTCAGCTCGGATAAATGACTACGCATGTAAATATTTTGACCATGCACTGACTTTAAGTTGGACTTGGGTAATACTATCGAGCACGTTGCACCCTCTATTTCTGACCTTTTATATGTTTATAAGTCGTCATTGCTTGACCAATTAATCATTTTACGTATTTCTTCTCAAAATACAAAGTTTGTTTATGTGAAAAGGAAAAGACTTTTTAGGTGGTTAATTGATTTTGCATTTTCTACTCTTATAATATCTTCTTCATCTTTTTCTTCTTCTTCTTCTTCTTCTTCTTCTTCTTCTTCTTCTTTTCAAGAAAAATAAAATGTTTTGCTCAACACATGTGGTTCATGCACATTTAGATTCTTGAAACTCGCTTTATAAGAGTTTATTTTTATATTGCTCAACACATGTGATTTTTATTTTTATTATTTTAAAATAACATATAAGAGTTTTAGTTAATGATATGTTAAAAAGTTACTGAAATTATATTGGATGTGGAGTTGTAATTGCCATTCACGTGAAGGAGACGAAAGACAATGATGACATAGATTTTTGTTATTATTATTACGAATAGTTAACTTAGTCAAAGTCTTTTCATATTATATTGCTCTTGGCATGCTTGGAATTAATTTGCCACTAAGCTAGTCAATCAATCTCATCTTTCAATGACATTTTTTTCTTTTTATGTTAAGTTACTTGGCACACCTTTAGTTAGTTGGTTGTTGCTCAAAAAGTTGAGATCTTTCCAGGCAGAGGTAGTTTCTTGTTTCCTCTATCTCATTATTTTAAATGTTAATTCAATTTTTTTAATTTTTAACTTAATGAACTGAATTCATGTTCAGTTTCAGATAGTGAAACTTAGGGAAAAGTTGCTAAATTATATATTTTTTATGTAATTGTTGATTAAATTTCAGGTATCTTCAGAATTCTTTGCTTCATCTTGCAAAGAATATTCTATTTTCAAGGGTGGTTACTATGCTCAAAAGGTAATCATTAATCATCCATTGACCTCATTTTTTGATTATATATTTCTTATTGTATATGTCCATTTGCTTTACTTGTAATGGGCTGACATTATTTTCTTTACTTTTATTTGTGATATATATGATAGGCTATGTTTAATGTAACATATTTATTTGATCAAAAATCCTTCTATTTCTTTTTTCATTTGAGATCTTATTAAAAATTAATGTTTAATTGTACCTCTTTAGTCAACTGTTTGTGAACCTTTGGATTATTAGGCTAATTGATTTGGATTTTTTCACTTATCTATTGACTATTGAAATTTGATGTTACATTTTTTAGTTTAAAGATAGTACAACAATATCAAATGATTAATATAATTAATATTCTTTGATTAACTTTGAAGATGGTGAACACTAATAAGAGGTTCATTTGTGCCTAATTTTGATGCATGAAATATTTGTATGAAATTAGGCCCTAAATTTTAGATGATGTATAAAATTAGCCATATTTGTAGTCTTCATTATCCTTCTTTTAAACCATTTCTTTGGATGTTATATATGTAGGTTTATATATTTTTCTTTCTTATAGGCTTTAAGCAGCGCTTAAATCATAATCTGTTTGATTTGATATTACAAATATCTTGATATATTTTGAAGATTTCAGCACATCAAAGTTTAAACTAGGCTTACTTCCGTCTAGGTGATTACCATCCATGTTTCTTGCTTTATGTTCAATGCAAATCATTATTAAAACACTAAATAAACTGCACCTGTCTTTGATGTTTATATCTGATTTTATGTTTGAATTTTGTTTGATTGGTTGATTTTATGTTATATATTATGTTTGCTTTCTTAGTTTATTCTTGACTTTATATCATGTTGAATGAAATGTCAACACTGTGTACATGAATGACATTTTACAATAATGGTTAGCTATTTTCTACATGGACTGTCTACATGCATGCTTTATTGTGTTGCTTGTTTACTGTTTGTTGCTTGATTGATTCATAATAATTAATAACATTTTTTTACATATTTTAAAGCTAAATCCTCTCAATAACTATTAACTTTTAGTACTTTTTATAGAAATTATACCAAGTTTATATTGCAGGTTTGCAAAAAAATGGGGAAAAATACAGGTTATTATTCCAAAGTATATTGACTGGAAACCTTGACATATATTCCAATGGTGAACCTGAATAGGCACTATACTGGTCTGTACTGAGGTGTAAACAATGCCACGTACTTTAAAGATAATAAATAACCTATTCAAATATTTTAAAGCTAAATCCTCCTATTAAATATTAACTTGAACGTTATATAAGAGTACTAAAATGAATCTTATATGAACAGGTTTTTTTCTTTATTTCACTCGATGGATAAATCTTGGATTTGGAAAGGTAGATTGTCTAAGGAGTATCCGGATGGGGTGGATAACTTCTTAGAATTTGCAACTACCCACTGTAACAACTCAAACCTCATGAAATGCCCTTACAAATCCTGTCAATGTTTTGCCTTCCACACCCGAAAGGAAATTAGAACCCATTTATTTAGGAAAAGGTTTGATACTAAGTACGAAACTTGGATTTGGCATGGGGAGCCAACTTTGCTTAATCCACCTAAAACCGTAAACTCATCATTTGTTGAATGTTCTGAAAACAATCATCCATCTGCTACATTTGATATGGTCAATGATGCATTCAAGTATAATGAGAATGACCTTAAATGTTTTGATAATTTACTTGAAGATGCTGAGAAGCCGTTATACCCAGGATGCACATGCTACACAAAACTATCTACCTTAATGAAACTATACAACATTAAAGGAAAATATGGTTGGTCTAACAAAAGTTTCTCTGAGTTATTTGACCTCCTATCCGATATATTACCACCCAATAATGAGATGCCTACATCCATGTACGAAGCTAAGAAAACCATGGTTTCTTTAGGTTTGTCTTATGAAAAAAATACATGAATGCCCTAATGATTGCATTTTATATTGAAAAGAGTATGCATCCGAATCAAGTTGTCCTACATGTGGCTTGTCGAGATGGAAAGTCACACGTAAAACATCTAAACCTAAGAAAGGCATTCCAGCAAAAGTTGTGTGGTACTTTCCTCCCATTCCAAGGTTTAGGAGGTTATTTCAATCTCCTGAAATTGCCCGAAACCTTACATGGCATGCCAATGGTAGAGTTAATGATGGTAAACTTAGGCACCCAGCAGACACCCCCTCCTGGAAACTGGTTGACCGTATGTGGCCTAATTTTAGTACTGAACGTAGAAATCTTCGATTAGCTATATCAGCTAATGGGATTAATCCATATAGTAGCCTAAGTAGTACTTATAGTTGTTGGCCTGTGGTAATGATTACGTATAATCTTCCTTCATGGTTATGTATGCAAAAGTGATTCATGATGTTGTCTCTCTTGATATTAGGTCCACGATAACCAGGAAATGACATTGATGTTTATTTGGCTCCTTTAATTAACAACCTGAAGATGCTTTGGGAAGAAGGTGTTCAAGTGTATGATGCCTAAAAGCAAGAAATGTTTAACCTTCGAGCAGTATTGTTGTGGACACTTAATGGCTTTCTTGCTTATGGCAATCTCTCTAGTTACTCTATAAGAGGTTATTATGCTTGTCCAATATGTGAGGAAGGAACATCATCATGTAGATTAAAACATGGGAAGAAAAATGTGTATATGGGTCATAGGCGATTTCTCCTAAAAAACCATCCTTTTAAAACTGAAAAAGGCTTTCAATGGGCACCAAGAATTTGATCTTCCTCCAAGACCACTAATGGGAGAGCAAATTCTACAAAAACAAGATAGGGGAGAACACATTTGGGGGAAGAAAAAGGATAAAAAAAAAATATTGAATTCAATGAAAATGTGTGTTGGAAGAAAAAATCCATTTTCTTTACTCTTCCATATTAGAAACATTTATATGTTTGTCACAATCTAGATGTCATGCACATTGAAAAGAATGTATGTGAGAGCATTTATGGCACATTGTTAAACATTCCTGGGAAAACAAAAGATAGTCTAAACACTAGAATGAATCTTGTGCACATGGGTTTACGGAAGGAGTTACAATCGAAGGTTATAAACAACTGAGCGTACTTGCCTCCTGCTTGCTACTCCTTAAGTAAGAAAGAGAAACACATTTTTTGCCAAACTTTGTATGACCTTTGAGTCCCATTCGGATATTGTTTAAACTTTAAGAATCTAGTGTCATTGGATGATTTAAAGCTTGTTGGTCTCAAGTCCCATGATTGTCACGCCCTTATGCAACAACTTTTACCATTGGCCATTAGACCAATTTTGCCTAAGCATGTTCGATATGCTATTACAAGGTTTTGTATGTTCTTTAATAATATTTGCACCAAAGTAGTTGATGTGCCTAAGTTAAACCAAATAGAAAGTGATCTAGTGGTTACCTTGTGCTTGCTTGAAAAATACTTCCCACCTTCTTTTTTTGACATAATGGTGCATCTAATGATCCATATGGTTAGAGAAGTGAGGTTGTGTGGTCTAGTTTATTTAAGATGGATGTACCCTTTAGAGCGCTTCATGAAATTTCTAAAAGGGTTTGTTCGTAATAGAAATCGTCCCGAAGGTTGTATTGTAGAGTGTTATATTACAACAGAAGCGATTGAATTTTGTGGGAAGTATTGAAATGATATTAATCTATATGAAGTTGATGGTCCCCTGGTTGGGGGTAGAGTGATCTCTATCATTGCTGAAGATTGGGAGCAAGCTCATCTTTTTGTGTTGGAAAACACAAAGGAAGTGCAACCTTACATTGAGTAAGTCTCTCTTTCTCTTACTTTGTTCCATCATTGTACTTTCCATTAGCTTTAATTTATCACTAATTATAATTCACCTCTTTTCTTTTGGCTGCTTAGAGAGCATATGCAAGTGTTAAAGAATCGTTTCCTAAGGCAAGCAAAAAATGCTAAGTGGTTGCAAACCCAACACAATCGTAGCTTTATCCAATAGTTTAAAGATAAGGTAAACTATTTCTTTATTTGCTTTGTCTTGTGTCTATAGCTTCATTAATATATTAACATTTCATTTATTATAATATGTTAAATCTTACTAGGTTTCAAATTCAATAAATAATGATGAGCCTGTGTCTTCTACGTTGAAATGGTTAGCTCCAGGGCCTCGTTCATATGTGACAATTTATTCAGGCTACATCATCAACAACTACCACTTCTATACAAGAGACAATGGGGATGATAAAGTCCATCAAAATAGTGGAGTTAGTATCAAGGCAAGAACAATGCAGGTTGCAAGTTCAAAAGATAAAAACCTAATTACGGGAGACTTACTTTTCTATGGAGTTATAAAAGAGAATTGGGCTCTTGATTATCATATACTAACTGTGCCAATTTTTAAGTGTGATTGGGTGGACAGCAATGGGGGCGTGAGAGTGGAGGACCTTGGTGTGACATTGGTGGATCTTAATCGTATTGGCCACAAGTCAAATCCCTTCATCCTTGCTTCATAAGCAAAACAAGTGTTTTATGTAACAGACCCAAGTGATGGTAGATGGTCGGTGGTACAATTTACTAACGATAAATCATACAAAATTAATAGAATTCATGACCAAATACCTAGTTTGGTTGATCATCATCCATTCACAAATGTTTTACCTAATATTGAATCATTTGATATAGTTGATGATGATGATATCAACTATGTTCGTGATAATTGCAAGGGTGTTTAGGTTGATAAATGAACCATGGAGGTAATACAATTGAGATATTGATAGTGCTGATTATTGATTTTCAGTTATTTTGCTTAGTAATGTTGCATCACCATTATTTTATTTCTCTTATATTCCATGTTATGTTGTATAACTTGAAGTATTTGAGTGGTTGTTTGATAGTTTTTTCTTATGTAGGTTGTAACAATGAGTGGAGGAAAACAGTGTAGTAATGAACAAACTAAGGCAGTTCAACAACTTCCCATAGAAAAAGAGGAATTTGCAAAAATATTAGGAGAAATAAGGGTCCTAACGAAGAAAAAATTAGAATTGAATTTAATGAGTATAATCAGCCAAAAGAATGACCTATTTTAGACAATTTTATTTCAACTATCGGTCTTGAAGCACGTAATGCAACTTCAATTCTGATAAATGATTTGAGACTCGTGGATCAAGAGACAAAAGATAGAATATGGGAATCGGTTATGGTATGAAGATTATGTTTATTTTTGGTTATATAAGTGTTGTTTTTTTATATGATAGTTCTTCCTGAATCAATTTTTCCTTTTATTTTTTTTAAATACCAGAACTAGTATGATTTTGACCTAGTCCATAAAGAATATGTCATGAAACAAGCTTCAAGGGCATGGCGGCAGTTTAAAAGCATTTTAACTTCAGATAGGGTATTGAAATGTGGGAATATTAAAGATGCCCTAGCAAATAAGCCAGATGAATACAATTTCATTAGTGATGAAGTTTTGAAGAAATTCGTTTGAAGCCGGTTCGTAAATGAATGGAAGGTATTAACTATGTAAGTCTTGTTAGGTTATTTCCATTTACCTTGAAATGCAATTATGACTTGATAAATTCCTACATTTTATGCTACTTTGTTAGATTGGAATAATGAATTAATGGTATAGAAGAGATTTGAGAAAATAAGTTAATTTATTGATTATAGATGTAAGATTTAATGTTGTGTTTGTGATATGGCATAATCACATGTTAATAGTATGGCTATTTAAGCAAATTCTGCACTAAAAATGACCACGATATATTAAGTAATTTTTGTGTAAGAAGTGTTGCAATTAATGGCAGCCACTGTAATTAATCACTTTTGCTTTTGGTGATGTATAGGTGCTAACATTAGCAATGTGACTCTATAGATACCTGTTGAAAGGAATAATCTAGCTTTAATCAAATCTGATGTCAAGTTATATTTTTCTCTTTGTGTCATTAACAACAATGATGTAGATTGAAATCTAATGGAAGATTGATTAGCTTTAGGAATGAAATTTGTAGTTATATTTGTGAACATAGCCGCGTAATGAAAGAGTATACCAGCCTTGTATTGAGTTTACCTGTTTTTATCTAATCGATTTAGACTTCAACAGCCTTTGTAGTGGAAAAAAATTCCGTTTAGATGTTCATGTTTAGTTTTAGTGAAAATTACCTCAAAACTGTTAATTTCCATGAGTATATACATAGAATTTTGGCATATATTAATAATTACTAATATAATGTGTAGGATATACCATGAAAGGCAGTATGTTTTTTAATCATAGATTACTATTTTTTCTCATTATTGTTTACAAGTACTTTAGGTGAAATTACGTGCATGATATGCTTAGATTATTATTTAATGGATATACAACCTCCATAGTACTATATTAATTTGTTCAAATCAATTAATTGGCACAAATTATACATTTATGAATTGTTGGACAAAAAGGGTGTGAAAGATTTAAGTGCCTTACTAACTCTCTTGGTTTCTTTTTTCACTTTTAAACATTGGAAAATTTTGTCAATTAGACAATACTTGATTTATTTAATCCAAATGTTGTTGTTATTTAATATAAATAGTTTTATGCTTTAAATGAGTTTCATATAAATAGTTGTTTATGCTTCAAGGAATTGAGAGGCAAAAAACAGGCCAGGAAGCGACAAAATAAATATGATCATACGACAGGGAGGAAAGGCTACCTTCACGTGGAGAAGGAAATGGTAATTTTTTTTTTTTGCTTAAATTTTCCATGAATCAAATTTGATTTCATGGTTTCCATGGTAATTATTTCATATTTTTATTGGGTGGTAGCACAAAGAAACGGGAATTATGATAGACCAATTGATCGTTCAGAGTTATGGAAAAGAGATAGGAAAAGGAAGACTGGTGATTGCCATCCAAATGGTCTTCCTGTGATTGGGAAAATTGTAAGTAAACAAAATGAAACAAAAAATTTACATTATACAAATATTTGTTATTAGCATTTAAGTTATGTATATAGTTTCTAACTTATAATTGTTTGCAAGAGGAGATCTAAAAGCAAGCAGAATCAGGTGTTGTAGACCCTACTGATAGGAAAGATATTTTATATAGGGCTTGGAAACCGAGAAGCATAGCGGTGAAGTTAGGGGGTGGAAAAATATGTGACACCAACTGCATATTTCAAAGGTCATTACAAAGAAAAAGGATGTCAAAAGGATGTTATGAGACAGTTAGCAGAGAAAGATGACCTCATAGCCTAGCTAAGAGCACAATTAAATGTTTCAAAGTCTGGAAACTCTAGTAACAGTGTTCCAATGACCCAAAATGAGGGTGAGCAAGGGCCAGCAGAGTTGAAAGATGAATATGATGCAGTGGCTAAAAAACCAACAACTTCCAACACGAATGCTAAGAATAAATTAAAGTTAAAAGATATGGAAACTGCTGCCCCTGAGGAGGTTGAAGAGGACTCCTTGACAGCGGTAAGAAAATACTATTAAATTCTTTGGGTTTTGAATATTAAACTAATTACATGTATTATAACCTATGCTATTTACAATCTTATGTTGATCAAGTAGCTTGTAATTTAGCCATTATTTGGGGTCTAGAGACTGTAGTTATTGCATCTGGTTCTGCTTATGAAAAAGATGACAATAATAAGGCAACTAGGCGTGTGTCAGTTGAAGTGGTTATGGATGGTGAAGCCACTATCCCCTGGTGTGGAGAAGATGAAAAAGGGGCTGTTATCACTGTACTTGATGTTCTAGGACAACATATTAATTGGCCAAGAGAGCTTGTTTTTGAAGAGGTGGGGTAAAAACTTAGCATTTATTTTTTTTATTATGTTATTTACTAATATGTGCTACTGAACAATTTGTTGCACCTTTTGTTCTTATGTAGTTCCCATCCGATGAACAAAAAAGTCGTGACACGAAATGCGCGAGGAGGGAGTTAAAAGCGCTACAAACTGAGAAGCCTCAAATTAATAATCCTGATTCTGTCGACATGTTTGAGGTTCTAGTAGAATCTTTGATGGTAGATAATATGGACTATGTCAAGGTTCAGTTTGATGAAGGTTTGTTTGGGTACTCTGTGTCTACATATCTGAATCATGATGATTGTAGGCACGTTATCAACTTTGAGGAACTGTCACAAAATTGCATCTCTCTATATAGCAAGTATCCATTTCATTTGTTTCAATATTAAAACTATGTTGTGTTTAACTAATAATTTTTTTCATTATTATAATATAATAATGCCATTTTGTTTTTCTTTTTCTACTTGTAGTTGTCTCTTTAAAAAATTTAAACTTGACTCTAGTCTAGTAAAGTTTGGGTTTGTCAACCTTACAACCATAGTAAAAGGTGCAATTGCAAAAGCCAAAATGCATCTTGCGACATCTCAATCATTCGCTGAAAAGCTCAAACAGTTGGAGGATAGGAGCTACGTGTTTATCCCTTACAACCCTGGGTATGTTTTCAAGATTAAACAAAACTTATTTCATATTTTTTTGTGATGCTTATTCTTCAAAGTTACCTACTTGTTGAAAACCTGGTTGTTAGATACCATTGGACATTGCTTGCCATTAATATGTCCTCATGTGAAGTCTTCTACCTTGATTCCATGCACAAAAGAGCCCAGGAAGACATAATGGAGGTCGTGAAATAGTAAGTTGTGTTAATTCTTATATGGTATTTGGTGCCAACTTTAAATATACATAATTAACATATATTATGTATTTTGTGCCTATTTTGCTAGATGGGTAATACTATGGAAGTCAGCTATTGAATTGAAAAGGAAAAGGAGTAACTGGTGGATAAACGTCAAGGTAAGTTTGAATTTCTATTTGAAAATTGAGCAACGATTATTTAAATATGAGAATAAAGTTGTGTTGTATCAAATATTTCTATTTTATGAGTGTAAGCACCGAGACGGCCTGGATATAAGGAATGTGGGTATTATGTGCTCAAATATATGAAGGAAATTATTAAAGAGCCCAAGGTCCTTTGTGAGAAGGTAAGATATACATAATTATAAATCCAAAATCCAAGAATGTTGATTTTATTGCTGTAATTAGCTTAAATTTTTTTGTGATCTCAATTCAACAACAAGGAAAGTTATAGTATGAAGAGATGAATGAGGTGAGATCAGAATGGGTTGTCTTTGTATCCAAGATTGTAAGAGATTGGTATAGAGAGAAAGGAAGACAAAGAAATCAGGTTACAAAATTCTGTAAGATTTGTGCTTATCAGTGTAGATTGAATATTCAATATGTTCTAACTTATTAAATCAAAATATTTGCAGGGTGAAAAAGTTGTAGAGGAATAGAGAGTGAAAACTAACAATTTTCTGGGATGAATTTATATAGCTTGCTGACTACAGTCAATAGAGGGAAGCAGAATATGAATTCACTCTTTTTGTTATATAGTAGACTGGGAATTGTTAGAACTATAATAGTCAAAATGTTGGTAGAGGTTTTGCGAATATTTGAAGTTATTTTTTTGGGAGATGACTACTTGTTTGATTGAACTAATGGTTGAAGTAGCTAATGGAGCTATTTGGAGTTTGTTTGTTTTGCTAACACAACTCAAATGCTAATGGTTGAAGTATTTGTCATTTAGCTTTGCTGGTATTTGGACCTTATGTTGGCTCTTGTGTTTGTAGTTGTTGGTTAATTTTGCTTTGGTGTATTATAGTTAATGTTAAAGTGCATAATATGCTTTTGTGTTGAAATAGCATTGCAGTTGGCTTCCAGTTTAATTTTTGGCTAGATATAAGACTTTTTTTTATTGAGGATATGATTTAATGAGCATGATTTTGGTGTTGGTTTTGATGAGTACGTATTTGTTAATTTGTAGTTATAGCTTTAATGACGTAATATTGTGTTATTAATTTGTAGTTGTTGACACTGCTTGTTGAGGTTTGTGTTTGTTGCTTACAAATGTAAGGTTTGTGTATATTTGAAGTTTTTTTTTTGGAGATGACTACTTGTTTGATTGAACTAATTGTTAAAGTAGCTAACGGAGTTATTTGGAGTTTGTTTGTTTTGCTAACACAACTCAAATGCTAATGGTTGAAGTATTTGTCATTTAGCTTTGCTGGTATTTGGACCTTATGTTAGCTCTTGTGTTTGTAGTTGTTGGTTAATTTTGCTTTGGTATATTATAGTTAATTTTGAAGTGCATAATATGCTTTTGTGTTGAAATAGCATTGCAGTTGGCTTCCACTTTAATTTTTGGCTAGATATAAGACTTTTTCTGATTGAGGATATGATTTAATGAGCATGATTTTGGTGTTGGTTTTGATGAGTACATACTTGTTAATTTGCAGTTATAGCTTTACTGACTTAATATTGTGTTATTAATTTGTAATTGTTGACACTGCTTGTTGAGGTTTGTGTTTGTTGCTTACAAATGTAAGGTTTGTGTATATTTTAAGTTTTTTTTTTTTTGGAGATGACGACTTGTTTGATTGAACTAATGGTTGAAGTAGCTAATGAAGTTATTTGGAATTTGTTTGTTTTGCTGACACAACTCAAATGCTAATGGTTAAAGTATTTGTCATTTAGCTTTGCTGGTATTTGGACCTTATGTTGGCTCTTGTGTTTGTAGTTGTTGGTTAATTTTGCTTTGGTATATTGTAGTTAATTTTGAAGTGCATAATATGCTTTTGTATTGAAATAGCATTGCAGTTGGCTTCTAGTTTCATTTTTGGCTAGATATAATACTTTTTCTGATTGAGGATATGATTTAATGAGCATGATTTTGGTGTTGGTTTTGATGAGTATGTGCTTGTTAATTTGTAGTTATAGCTTTATTGACTTAATATTGTGTTATTAATTTGTATTTGTTGACACTGCTTGTTGAGGTTTGTGTTTGTTGCTTACAAATGTAAGGTTTGTGTATATTTGAAGTTTTTTTTTTGGGAGATGACTCCTTGTTTGATTGAACTAATGGTTGAAATAGCTAATAGAGTTATTTGGAATTTGTTTGTTTTGCTGACACAACTCAAATGCTAATGGTTGAAGTATTTGTCATTTAGCTTTGCTGGTATTTGGACCTTATGTTGGCTCTTGTGTTTGTAGTTGTTGGTTAATTTTGCTTTGGTTTATTGTAGTTAATTTTGAAGTGCATAATATGTTTTGTGTTGAAATAGCATTACAGTTGGCTTCCATTTTAATTTTTGGCTAGATATAAGACTTTTTTTATTGAGGATATGATTTAATGAGCATGATTTTGGTGTTGGTTCTGATGAGTACTTGTTAATTTGTAGTTATAGTTTTACTGACTTAATATTGTGTTATTAATTTGTATTTGTTGACGTTGCTTGTTGAGGTTTGTGTTTGTGTAAGGTTTGTGTTGCTTAAATATGTGAGTTGTATTATTAATTTGTTGTCTTTTCATGAGTTGGCCTTTTCTGTAATTGTTAAGTTATTACATTGTTTTTGCTATCTAGGTGTTCTTGTATATATATACACATATAAAATCAGATTTCTAATAATAATAAATATATAATACGTGTCGGCTTGAATTTTAAATTTAGGCCGACATGTATTATATATTTTTTTTTATGTTTTCAAATTTACATGTTGGCCAATAAACGACACAAGTAATATTTATGTCATATAGCTGAATGACACCTATGTCCTAAATTTTAATTGGTGAGTGTCACTCGATGAATGACATTAATCGGTGTCACTTCATAAGTGACACAAATGAATTCATCTATGTGTCGTTTGAGGACTAACACTATATTTGTATCACTTACGAGCAGGCACATATTTAGTGAAAACCGACACGTTAATGGCAAATATTTGCTCCATACATGTCTGTTTATGAATGACACATATTATATATTATTTTGTGTCAGTTTAACCAAGTGACACGTATAGGAATATGTGACAGGTCACTTTATGTCGTGCGAAAACTGACATATATAATGATATATGTCATTTTTTGGCCGACATAAAAGGCTAGTTTTGTTGTAGTGACTTGTTATTGCTTGTTTACTTAATTTTAAGTTTTTTCAAATGGATGTTAAAATAGCTTTTTTAAAGGGAATTTTGAATGAAAAAGCTTTTGTTGATCAACTTGTGGGCTTTGTAAATCCTAACCATCCTACTTATGTGTATAAACTAAAAAGTGTTTTGTATGGTCTGAAATAAGTTCCCAGAGCTTGCTATGAAATGTTAACAACCTTTTTTCTTGGCAAGGGATACACTAGAGGCAGCAATAATAAAACTTTGTTTATAAAGCATCATTCTATATATGTCATTGTAGCTCAGATTTATATTGATGATATTGTGTTTGGTTCTACACTTGAGAATAAAACTAATGAGTTTGTTGAGCTTATGCAAGGAGAATTTGAGATGAGTATAGTGGGTGAACTAACATTTTTTCCTTGGTCTTCAAGTTAAGCAACTTGATGAAGGCATTTTCATTTCTCAAACTAAATATGCAGAGAACTTAGTTAAGAAATATGAAAGGGACAATAGTAAGTCAACAAGAACACCTATTTTTGTTAACCTCTAATTGTCAAGAGACAATACAGGGAACAATGTTCATCAAAGCGTGTATAGAAGCCTTATGTATCTTACGGCTAATAGATCTAACATTAGCTTTAGTGTTGATTTATGTGCACGGTTCTAGTCATATCTAAAAGAACAACATCTTGTAGCTATCAAAAGAATAATTAGGTATATACGTTTATGGGACTCCAAAGTTTGGAATTTAATTTTCTAAAGACACAAATTCATGCCTTGCCGGATACATTGATGCTGATTGGGTTGGCAATACAGATGATAAAAAGAGAACAATAAGAGGTCGTTTCTATCTTGGGAACAACTTGGTGGCCTACATAGCAAGAAGCAAAATTCAATTTCTCCAAATCAACTGCTGAGGCTGAGTATATAGTTATTGTACCCAACTGCTATGGATAAGACAAATCTTGGAAAACTATGGTATTTCTCAAGAATCTATGAGAATTTTCTGTGATAATACAAGTACAATTAACATATCCAAAAACCTTGTCTAACACTCAAGAACTAAGCACATAGATATTAGGTATCATTTTATTAGGGAGTTCGTTGAATCTAAAACAATCCACATTGAACATGTTTCAATTGAAAACCAACTGACTGATTTGTTTATCAAGGCACTAGCTCAACAAGATTTGAAAAGCTGAGAAAGGTAATTGCTATTTGTCAATTGCATGAATGAACACAGCTGCAATCATGTATGAGGTATTTGAAGCATCATAAGACATATTTTAACTTAGCATTTGCGTGAGCTGTTGCTTTACTTCATTACAATTTAACGTTGTTCTAAATTAATAAAATTTATTTGTGATGACAGAAAAGGCTACTTGTATGTGTTGAGTGAAAGTCATCTGTTGAAAGCAATCCATTTGTATCTAGAAAGTATATTTAGATTGTCCATTCAACAAGAAAAAGGCTACCATCATTTATCTGTGGAGCCACTGTGTTTTTTTTTTTTGTTTAAATTCAAATAAGATTAATTTCTTTGTACTTTGAAGTTATGCTAAGATTGACCACTCAATTAATTCTTGATTTGTATAGAAATCACAAAATTTCAAAAATAATTAATCTTGAGTTTTTTAGCTCTGATTATGCTTTGTTAAAAGAAATCATATGATGTCATGATATTCAATCAAACTATGTGAACTATTGTAGTTATTTTATTTGTAATTGTATGTGTTTAAAGTTTTTGTCTAACTCATCTAAGTAATGTTTTGTTTGTGTTACAAGTGTACAAGGATGACACATCAGAAAGAAGGTTTGAAATTGAAATATTGTTGTAGTGGCGGGACTTAACAGCATTTAACTTGCATTTATTTCATTCAATGCTTAAATTTTTGTGATTTATCTTCTTCAAGAAATTTTGAAAATTAAAATCAGATTTTGAGAGGGAGTTTATAATTGTGTTATCCTAATTTTGATAGGATTCTTGATTAAGTGAAATTATCTTTTATTTCCATCATTATCTTGTTTTATCCCTTTTCAAATAGAACTCAAATTCCTTTGTTAAAGTTTTATATTTTCCAGTTTGAGTTCAAAGTAGTGGCACCCAAGTTGCAATCTTAGTCAAGAATGATGGAACCAGCTCTACATGATTCACCATCACAATCATCATCGTAAGAATCTACACCAGAGGAGTCACCGACGACTCAACCAGAGACTCAGGACAACATTGATCCTTCACAAGACTAAGAATAAAGGTCAAATTAGGATGAAGAAGCATCAAAGACACAAAATAAAGAAGATTCACAATAATATGATCATGAAGATCAAGCAAGAAATGAAGACTATGACATACATGTCAATAAGTCTGATGCTGATGAAGGTTTCAACCCCCTGGATGACAAGTTTGCTTTTGATGAAGCAAAACAGAGACATGATGATCATATTGTAGATAGAGCTCTGTGGATAGAGAGATTTGTGAAGATTGAGACATTTGCTATTTATAAACTTGAAGAGCTTCTCCAAGATAGGCACTAGACAAAATTAGTAATTCAATTTCAATTACCTGCAACTTATTTGATTAGGGAATGTTATGCTAATATTGATGATGATGTGAATGATGCCTCTAAGGTCAGATATCATTTAGTGCATTGTAGGGGTAAGGACATTCATTTTTTCCCTAATGTAATCAATGATTACTTAGAAATTCCTAGGTGCTGTAAGCATGAAATTTACTCTATGAATGTTTATAAAAGTGTTGTCCCGAAAGAACTTGTTGGATATTCAATTCGAGGTCAAGAATATATTGCTCAATCCTAGTTGATACCTAAATATAGAGTTTTGAACAAAATTGCTAGGTATGATTAGACATCTTCATCTCATTCTACTGCAATTAGCTTTGATAGAGCCTTTTGTATTTTCTAGGCAGAAATAAGGATATCAATCTAGGACTATGGATTTTTTATTTTATAGTTCAAGCTAGCAAAAATCATTCCCTGAGATTGCTTTTCCATGTCTTATCATGGAGATTATAATGCACAATGGAATTAAACTTGAATCTACTGATGTTATTAAGCCATTAGAGTCTCTTACTACCAGTGGTTTTATGAAGAGAGTGAGGAATCAACAAAGAGATGCTAATGATGAGGAACCTGAGGAAGAAGAATGAGAGGAAGAAGCTGAGGAAGTTCAACCTTCAACGAAAAGCCAAGAGTGTCCAACCAAAAAACTCTGAAACAAGACACTTTGAAAACTTTGACTAGCAATTTAGCTTCTATTTTATAGCAGAAACAACAAATCTTAGCTAACTAACAAGTGCTGATGGAGCAACAAAAAGAGAATGATGCTAAAATTCAAGCTCACCATGATTTTCTGGTTAAGCATTTTGCAAGTTTTACAAATGCTCAAGTTGCTGTTTCTTCTAGAATAGTTCTAAATCAATTAGGTCCTTCAATCCTGCTACTGGTGCTATTACAAGTCATTCCCTTGCTGCACCTACTCAACAAGAAACACCAGTAATTCCTATTTCCATTGCTAATATTTCAACTTCTACTAGACCTGCTTTAGTTTTCACAACTTCAACTGTCATTACCACAATTCTTGAACCAGTCATCATAACAAATATAGTTTCAGTTATTACCATTGCTATTGATGATACCATTTCCTCTACAGCACCTTCAACCACTCCACCTGCAGTTGATTCAGTCACTATTCCAAGTACAACTAACACCATTTCCATTCCAGTTCCAATAACATAACCTGTTGTAGTTGAAACCATTGTATCATCAGTTTAGTCTTCCGTAGCTTCACAACATTTATCACCAGCTTTAGCTGACAAGGAACCTTCATAAATTGTAGCAGCTGCCTCACTGTTGGAAATGGCAGAAACTCTAGACCCCAATGCTATATAAAGAGCTCAAGAGATTGAGAAGAAACTTGCTGTTGTGACTGCTACTTCATCAGAACAGACTACATCTTTTCCTCCTTCACCGCTAAGAAATCACCCTATAACAAGGGGAGGATTTCTTAAAGGCGGCTTCCTAAGAAGATCAAGCATATATGCCAAGTGATATACTTTGGCACTTTATGATAAAAAATGGGGCAGCAAAATCTTTTTTTTTTTTTTGAATTTTGAACTTTGGATGTGCTTTGGATTAAGGTGGAGAAGAACTTAACTTAGGGAGAGTAATGTGTTATTTCTGTTTTCTTTAGTTTGGAACTTAGTTTTTGTTTGCTTTGGTGGTTTTAGCTCGGTCTGAATGAAATTTGATAATATTGATTGACCAAGTTGCTTTGCAGAATTTTTTTTTGTTAACTATTTTAGTGTATTTCTGTTATTTCTAACTGTATTTTTGTATAATTAGTTTTATACTTGTGATGTTTTTTTTTCTCACAAAATGTCAAGTAGGGAGATTGTTAGGACAATGCCATTTGATCTACCACGTGTTCGTTTATATGGCATTAGAATTGCCTTGTTGGCATTTTACAAAAAATAAAGAGTTTGATATTTTATTAATTACTTTCCTATTTTAACTGTGCCAGTTAGGAAAATCTTAACTGTACAATATTTTTAGAATAACTATTCAAGTTTGGAAAGTGTTTTATTTTTACTAGCATTAGGAAAGCTTGTGATCTTGATTCATTATTATTTATCCTAACGTGATTAATACTTGATAGACTTTAAGATATGTAGGATATTTGGATGATATCAAAAGAGCTTGAAGAATCCTTATGCAATAAGGATTGCTTGCTTGCTTGCTAGACGTGGTGTATTATATAAGAAGAGTTTTATTTTAAGTTCAGTAGGTCTTTTATGTGCAAGTTGTATTAGAACACTTCACTTAGTTAGCCTTGAAATTTTATTTAGGTTTATCACTTCTATTATGAGTGTGGACAATCAATAGGGATTGATTATCTTATTGAGAATTTGTATAACAGTTTGAGAGGGACTCAAACTATGGGTGTGAAGTGCAGCAAGGAATTAGGAAGTTGATTTGCTAGTGTTAAAGTTCTTGGAGAGAGAGCATGGTTTATATAGGATAGATGAGTGTGAGAGAAGGGTGCATTCCTCAGCTGTAAAGTACTAGGCCTTATAAACGTGAACAATATGGTGAATTGCAGCTTGACTGCCCGTGGATGTAGACTTGTTTAAGCTAAACCATGTAAAAAATTTTCTGTGCAATTTTTATTTACGTATGTTATATTTGGTATAAATACTTTAGTTGTGTTACACGTAACTGAGTTCACAGCTTCAAAATTTACACCAAGTACTATTATATCAAAATGTTTGTTATTGATGCGTTATTTATTTGTTTATTATTATTTTTTGCCATTATTGGATCTCTTATATTGCCCTTCCACCTCAATAACCCTACCTAAACATAATGTTTTTATCTTGAATCTCTTAAGCTTCAATCACAATCCAATTAACAATTCAAATTTGACAACAATTTGTTTAACAAGTAAAAATTGGAGAAAGATGATGTTGTTGATAGCAAAGCAATATATCATAAGATTTTGAGGGTGGTGTTTGTTGAATTTTATTTTGTTTTTTGGTATTCCCATTTGTACATATTCTAGGTTAATTTTATTTGAGGTTAAAATTGTCAAATAAATAATAATCAAAAAATGAAATCTAAAGAATTTAAAAGTGGAGGGTTGAACAGAGCTACTCTATAAAGATAAAAATTTTAGTAGGGCCTCTCTAGCACGATTTAATACGTCATATTCATTTTTTGGTTCTCTGACCTGCTTTAATTATTATTTCTCTTTTTAGTCTCTCTTGTTAATTTTTATTTATCGTCATTGGCTTTCCAACTATCAAATTCTTGCTCTGCCTCTAGATTTTAGTATGTACTATGAGATCTTGATATAGCCCTACAAAATGATAACACTTGCTATGCTCGCAAGTGATGGTACTATAGCGTTATGAGGAATCAATTTGATTTAAATATAGTTAAAATTTAATCTGATTGGAAACTAACTTAATTATAAAAACCTGGCTAATAAAAATCATGATTAGTAATAGGGTTGTTTTATTGAGGCCCCCTTTCTACCTCTTCATTCACCATTTCTAGACTCACTCAATTAAAATTTTTAAACCTCTATTTTCTCTCTTTAAACCCACTTGATTTCTAAAATATCTTTTTTTTCATAATATAACTGAGTTTTTTATTATCCTGCGTTGCCTTATATCTTCTACCTACAAGCTGCTTCCTCTTACTAATAAAAATCAATTTTCAGCAAAAAAAAAAAGAAAAAGGCAAAAGACTGAGGAAAACAAAGTTTCCTTAAAAAAGAGAGCTTTCCAGCTCAACAGTCCTTCATAATCCCCTTACTTCATAAAAGGCTTCTCGCATGATCCTCTACAAGACATGAGGTAGGAGAGAAGTGAATAGAAGCCCTTTTTTTTCAAGCCGAAAAAAAGATTCATGGAGAGCAGGAAGATGAAAAAGAGCATAACATATTTGATGACAACGAGAGATAGTACCAAGACTTGTTAGAAGGAATTGCTCAGAGTTTGTAGTTTAAAACTGATTCTTGATTAAGAAAATAAAAATTTGGGTTTGTGGCATTAGTGACAATAATATAAATCTAAAAAACAAAAGAAAAAGAATCAAATTTTGTGTTAAAGTTTAAAATATTATGTATATAAACTAGTTTTTTTTTTAACAAAATTATGGTTTATGACATGGAAATAAGATGGGTGTATTAATTAAGAATTTTTTTCCTTTTTAGTAAATTTAACTTAAGGTAAAATGAAAATGGAGGCCAAAGAGGTAAAAAAATAGGCCCGAATAGAACAACCCTCAGTAATATAATTTTGTCCTTTGTTTGGATGAGCCCTAACCCCTCAATAACCTGGGCTTTGGACTAGATATGCAAAACGTATTGTACCGTGCTGGCACGGCCTAAACATTTTAAGTCTATAATACTATTCATACAGTATTTGGTCTAACGCGAACAGTATTTCATGCCGTACCATGCGTAACACTAAAAAAATTTTGGAGGTGCGACATGGTCCATATGGCATGGTCCAAATGAGTCCAAATGAACCGTGTTATGCCTAAAACCATGCCCTTTCATACGTGGCCCAAATGGGTCAAAGATACAGACAAAATTTTTTGTCTTTAACTTTTAAATTTGTATTAAAAAGATACGTGTATCTCAAAGGGATTAATTACCCCTTATTTAGGAGATCTAAACATATCTATTAAGAAAAATAGGCTTATCTTTAAAATCAAATTAAATTTTTAATAACCTAAATTTTTTTAATAATTTATAAACAACAATTTTAAACTATTTTTATTAATTATTACTATCTTGGGTTAAAAATTATTTCATTTGCTTTGTTAAAAAGTAAAAATCTTAAAATTTTATTTAAACAAATATAAATATACTAGTCAATTCCTAAGAAAAAAATTGAATTCTTTATTAATAATTTGAACTAAAAATACAATTCTTTAAATATAGTATAAAAATTTCATGTATACTGTTGAACTCATTTTGTATCATTTTGTTTAATTGAAAATGTGTTCATTTTATGAGATAGATTAAAAAGAGATAGACATTTATGAAAAGTAATGAAATAAGAGTGTAGAACCACGTAAACTAAGAATATAGAAGGCATGAGAGATAAAAAGAAAGTAAGGAAAGAAAAAAAATTTACTTGACTTTTAATTGCTACAACATTACAATAAAGCAACTTGGTCCCTTAATATATTCATTTAAATCCAATTGTTTATTTATTTTAACTCAAAATGAACTTATTTTTTTAAATGAATTAAAAAAGTAACCGTGCTCATTCGTACTTATCGTGCTTCGTACTTAATATAGTCCAATCGTGCTTCGTGTCGGTATGGTCCATCGTGTCAAACTTTTAATTATAGTCCAGTCCAATCTCCATTCCGTATTATATTGTACTACTATAATATTCATATTCATGTCATACTTATACTATACAAGTTCGTATTAGATCGTATCGTACTCGTGCTCGGCTTGGCCCTCTTTACATGTCTACTTTGGACCGTTGTACTTGCACAGATCAACTTCCGCAAATCCACAGGATATCAACAGTGGAGTTGAACTTGAACGCCCTCTAACCTAATGTTATAATTATTTATATTATAGAAGATACTTTAATATATTTTTTAAATTAAAATTTTATTTGAATATCCTTTAATGATTTCAAAATTTTTATGACAATTAAAACACGTCTATTTTGAACATTATAGTAACACTTTAAAGATTAAATTAGTAAAGCACATATGTATAGCTTCCTAAAAGTACAACATTTCCAAAGTAACGTTTATCAAATATCCCATAACATTATTTAAAATAATAATAATAATAATAAAGTTCCTTGATTAAAACGTTGCAACAATATTAAAGAATCGGCCTTTTGTCATTTATGGAGGCCAAAATCTTTTTCTATTTTAGCCTTTTCTTGCTACTTTCTGCGACGTTTGTTAACCGAATTGAGTTGCCGTGCAAGTGGCCAGACAGTACAAAAATCAAGCCTTTAATTAGAAAAGCCTTCCCTAAGGACCATTTTATTTTGCCTTAATCTTAGGCAGAAAGCGATTTAAAAAAAATAAATAATTTTCTTTTTAACTTTTATGAAAGTTTTCAAAGATATGCTTCATGATAAGTTCTATCAAATCATTTCATTCATTAAGCAGAGAAGTACAAAATCATAAAACAGGTGCTTAAGCATCTCCAATTATGGGTTTTGTCAAGGTATTTACAAGCCGAGAAGTATGTGAAAATTTTGTAAAGGGAGAAAGAGTAAACAATAATTAGAAGATATAATTCAATGTAAATAAAAAAATAGTGATCAAGCCTAAAGAAAGGTTATAATGTTTATTTCAATATTATTTAGATTATTTATTTATAGAGTAATGATATTTTTTCAAATATAATATAGATGACTTGTCCAGATTATATAGATATACAAAAGTGTGAATTTATAATAAATAGAAAAAAAATCAAATAAGAATGTCTAAAAATTTTGTTTGGCAATTGGGCTTAAGTTTTAATGAACTAAGACATAAATAATTTAATTTTCTTTCTTTTAATTTTCACTTTTTTTGTGGTAGACGACTTATTGTAGAAAGTGAAAAGTTTTTCACCTCAATATAAAAGAAAGATATCTAAATAATATTTTAATTCTTCATTTAATATGATAAGGTTAAATATAAATATTTTATCTATATTTTATTTGTTTTAAAAAATCAAAAAGAAAATGGTTTCGTTCACCCACCTGTTGTGTGCATCCAATGACATCGATATTGCTAAACAAATTACTTTTCAATAGTTTGCGAGTCTGTTAAAGTAGTTTTGCAACACTAATTAGCATTTAATCTACTGGGCTAAGAAACATTCAGTCACCAAATCTTGCACATTACTTCAAAGTTTTATAACATGTAATTGTTGGGTTATCTCTTCTTTGCCGTTGTTGGATCATGCGATTTATGGATCATAACGATTATCTACGATTGTTGGCTAATAACGATTCTGATACTATATTAAATTACTATTTTTTTAAAAGATTAAACTTAAAGATATATTTAATACTTTATTCTTTAATATTCCACCACCATTTTATAACTGGCAATACTTTTGAAATGTAATAGATCGATCACCTCAAGAGGATCATTTGATGCCAATGGTGTCAACAGACACGTGATGCGATCTACAGTTTGTAATGGTAGACCTTAGGCAACTACAAACAGTGGTCCATGGGCTCGTACAACTATTTCAATTTTTCAAATTATTTATTTCTTATTTCTCAAATAATATAAAATAAGTTAATTAGTACATGAATTCTAATTTTTTATTGATTTAATTTTCAATGAATTAAATTTATTTAATTTATATTTAGCTTATTCTGCATTTTATACATAAAATTATTTGTATTGTCATTTCCTTTTTAATATACATATAATTTTTCTCTAATTGGGAATCCTAGTTTTAACCTCTATGCAACTCCAAATTCCAGTCATTGGATACAAAAGTTTATATTCATGGAACAAAGGATAAAAGAACCGTCATTTCCCTGCACATACGCGCTACTACTACGCCATCTTCTCTCCATTTTTTAAAAGAGAATTTAGACATATCTAAAAAACTAAAACTTATTTCAAAATCATATATATCAAATGATAGGATGTAAAATTAAAACTAGTACATCATATTATATCACTCATTAGTCATTCCATCATCACACCATCCACTTGGTTAGTTTATATTAAATACGTATAATTTGATATATAATTTACAAAGAGTATCACTATTCTCTGAATGATTCTATTTAATCCCCAATAATAATGTCAATAGCCCCATTTTCATATTTGAAAAGGGTAAAATAATAATAAAAGAATAGATGAGAGAAATAGTTTTGCACCAACCCAGAACATAACATTTTTACCTGAATTTTTCTCTTTTTCCTCTCTGATGAAGTCTGCAGCAGAAAATTAAGCTGGTCTAAAAAATACGTGAGAATAGAGAGGTGGAAAGGCTAGCATACGTAATCTTTTGATTTGATAAATAGGATGGGGTTCAATTGCTTATCGCAGTTTATGAGTTCAATAGTTTTTTGAGTTTACTTTCCTATATAACAGTAAAACTATTCCGTTCATATTCTCAGCTTTTCTAGATCTCACAAACAGCCTAATAAGCATATTAAGAACCGTTTATAAATATTTGGATTAAACCAATATTAAATATGCAATCGTAACCTACCCTTCCTTCTTTTTGGATTAATTTATAACTAATGAACGGTAATAGTTTAAATATTTACAAACATTTTCACTCGTATATCTTTTATATTCAATAAGAAAAAAATTTTAATTAGTTTTGAATTTCTATTAATTACAAATTTGTCTCTTGAACCCATGCCTTTAGAGTCTCTCTCTCTCTCTTTTTGCATTTGTAAAATTAATTTTTAGCATTGTTATTCAAGTCCCGTGAAATCTCTTTTTAAGCTCCTTTCTTAGATACATATTAGATGATTCCAAAACTATCTTAATAATTTATTTAGAAAACAATAAAACTTCTTCTCTCCCTTTATGGTTCACTGTGCTTCTATTTAAAATCCATCAAATAGCTTGACAAAATGTAGTAATATTATGGTAAGAAAGCTTTATCAATTATTTTATAATTAATTAAATAAATGATCTGGGTACACTTCTGCATACCTACTTTTTTGACAGCCAGGACCCATTCTCCGTTTCTTCTACGATCGTTTGCTTTTCATCTTTCTGAAATCCACAGCCCATTATCTGGTTTAATAAGTCCTACTCTCCAACAAAAATAGTTTTTTTCCTTTCTTATTTAAGTTTTTTTAATTACTGTTTTCAATGCATGTGAATCTTACAGGCTCTACTTTAAATTTTTGCTGCTTGGTTTACTTCCAACATCACAACTTGATATATTTGCATTAAATCTAAAGCAGAATTTTAAACATTTACAAGAAAATTGCAATGAAATGATTTAAATCTAATTGATAATGAAAAACAAGAAAATTAATCTCTTAGCTTTTTTTTAGGAGAGTAGAGAAAAACAAACATTAAAAAGAAGGAGGATAAGTACTTTATTGTAAATAGCTATTAGGATATATTTGAAATTATCTAAATTGTATTAAAAAGCAGGGCTCAAGTAACAAAGCTCTAATTTTTTAGTCTATAATCAACATAAACTCAACAAAAGCTCCAAAAGTGGAACTTGTTACGGGTAAAATTTCAAGGCCCAAGGTAAGAAGCCCAAAAACCAGATTCCTGAAATTGGATTCCCACTAAAAGGCCTAATGAGCCCAGAAGTCTGTTGGTCAAAGAAAGAAACTTTGCCCATCAAGTCCAAATGAGTCCTACTAAAGCTTAGAGCCAGCTTGGGATTGTTGTTATTGTAGAAATAAAGCAATTTTTGATGTGTTATAAAAATAATCAGCTTCTAAAAAGAGTTGCAAGATATTCGGTAAACTAACTTTTAAAAGTTGTCGTGCTTTCTAAAAGCAGAATAGATGTTATTGGTATGACTTTTGTTGTTGCTTTTATCAAGACATAATAAAAAATATCTCAACGGAGGGTTGCGTACCATCGCCAGTGACAACATCTTAAAAGCTTAAGTAAAGCTAAAATAAGGAAATGATCCTTCTTCTTTGAAACAAAGACTTTGTAGATAGGAGTGAGAGGCAAGAGACAAATATTAATGAAAGAAGTGGTGGAAGAGAAATCGTCATACTTGCATATTTTCAAGTAGGAAAAGAGACTCCAATGACTAGGGCTTGGAGTCCGCATTTAAGGGCGTTTAGATAGTTGTTTTTCTTGTTTACCATTTTCATTTTGATTTGGATAGATAGGAATTCATTTCGGAGTTGTTTGGTTGGTCATTTTTGTTTGAAAACAAAGAAAACACAAACTTAAGTACAACACATATAGAAAAGATGTTTTCTATATTCCTTAACTTTTCTTATTCTACCTAATTTGTCTTTTCTTCAATTTTTATTTCAAATAATTTTTATCTTTTCATTATAAGTTATATTACTCAATAAATATTATATTTTTATTATTATTTAATATTTGAAAAAGTTTGGTATTTTATTATTTTTTCGACTATCATTCATTTTAAAATAAAAAAATAAAATTACAAATAAACAAACACATTCTCTATCATTCATTCTCCTTACAAATCGTGTCAACATATCTTTTATTTTCATTTCGAAATAAAAGTTGTAAAAACAAAAGACAAGATTTATAATAACACTTTAAGTTCTTATCTTGATTTTCATGCCTGTGTCTTCCATTTTTACTTTTACCATTATACCTTTAAATTGTGAGTAGGGATGACAATTTTCAACATGATACAAAAATAGTAGGTTTGGGTTGACCTTAATCGTATTTGTGTTGAAGAATCCAACCTATTTAATATTCATGTGGTGTTTGTGTTAAGGGCCTTTAACTTGTTTAATGACATAAATCCGTTTATAAACATGAACCCATTTATAGCCCAAACATTTTATAACACGATTAAAAGATTTGATATGATTATCTAATAAATTTTTAAATTTGAATTGTATACTAAAGCTAGTTTTGTAACTTTGTAAATCATAGCTGTGTTATAATCCTGTCAATATATAAATGTGTCATAATTGTGTTAAATGTATATATGTAAATCATGTCAATCGTATGAACACGTCATAATCGTGTTAGATAGGTCGTATTTTATTCGATACGGAAATGACCAATTTATTATTTACGTTACTATGTCATGTCTTGTTACCTGTGTAATAATCATGTCGTGTTCATGTTAGGCCAATTTTTGTTGCATTTTAGCTCAACACGACACACGAACAGAAATTGCCACCCCTAATTGCGAGGCTCCACTTATCTCATATTTCACATCTACCATACTAGTCTCCCTAACATAATGTCTCCCATTTGGGGAACCTAATATGGACCACTTCGCATCTTAAACTCAAAACCTAGTAAAATGTTCATAAGGCTTAAGATGTCAAGAGATAGAATCCTTATTAATCAAGCACTCCATAAAATGGCTAGATAAAAAGGGATTGCTTTTTTCCTAATTTTGTTGATTTTATTTTAGTTTAAAAATATTAGAGAATGTGAAATCATTTTTTAGATGTCGATTAGTTCTTTTTTATTTGAAAACACAAAATACACTAAGTTAAGGTACGTACCACCTCAACACCATTTTTAGTTTAGTGAGTTTCTTTATCTCAATTTTTTCTTATGTGTCTTCTCTTCATTCTCTCCCTTCTACTCTTTTTCTTATCTTTTCTCTTGCACAACCCTAGTCAAAATCATTTATCTCTCTCTCTAATTATCTTCTTTCTTAAGGATTGGAGACTAGCTAAGCGTTTTAATATATAAAGAGTAACATAAAAAAAAAAAACCCTTAACTTTGCTTCATTACCAGGTGGAAAGCCTTTTTTGGGTTAATAGCAACGTTGTACCTAACCTTAAGTTTTTTATATCATCTAGATCCAGCTAACAGATTTCGTTTAATTTTAAAGGGCAATTATTAGGTGACCCCATATTATATGGCAAAACAATAATCGACATCGGAGTTTTTCAAAATATAACACTAAACCCCCAAGCGGTACTTTTCGTTCCGTTAGACTGTTAGAATATTTTTAACATTCATTATAATTACGTATTTGTCCTTGATAGATCATTCTCCAACATTTAATAAACAAATTTAAAATACAATAAATCTTAAAAATTATTTTTTTAATAGTTAGAGTTCATCTTTTTACAGTTTTACTAATGAATAAAGAATTTGATTAAACTTAGAATTCATCACATTCAACCAACACAGACAAAAATCCAATTTCACCTTCTTGTTGGAAAATTGAATTTTTACAAACACAACAAATGAAATGAAATTGTATGCAATTGATAAAATAGAACGATTGAATCCAAACTTAAATCCCTAACTTTACAAGTAAAACCTTACTACAATTGAAAATTGAAGACAAATTGAAAACTGTTGATGCCCTATATATGCTCATTGAATCAATTTCACCAAACAACAAACAGAGTAAAATCACCAAAAAAAAAAAGGAATTTCATGTAGGCCATTGTTTCTTCTTCTTCTAAAGATTCAAACTAATCCAAGAATTCCCAGATGACGATAGGAATGACAAAATGAATTGGTCGAGGACCCGAAAAACCCAAACATCTGGGGGTAGGGAATTGCCTAGAAAACTGAGAAAATTGGCTAGGGTTGGGGTGCAATTTTTCTCCCAGCCTGGGGTTGAGGTTAGGGCAGGGGTGGCAGGTGCCGAGACTAGGGGTGGGGACCTGAAATTGAACTTGGGATATACAATTGAAAGTAAGATTACTTGAGATTACTTTCATGTCTTTTAGTTTTCAATACTTACTTGTAACCCCTTTTCTAAACTTAAGTCCATTTCCTACTTCTTTAAATTAACCTAATAGCCCAACCCAACCCAACCCATGCCAAAAGTTAAAAAAATAATTTAGTTTTAAAATACAAATTGCCACACATGCAGTTTGAATGCATTCCCTAGTTCACATGGCAACAACATAAGACACTTCCACTAGGCTACGACCCATTTTGTCACTAAAGTTGAATGTGAAAATTATATATAAATTATGAAATAGCATCAAAATTTAAAATAAAAATACAACCTGGGTTTTAATCCCAGGTTATTGAAAATCCCAGCCTTGGCCCCAAGAAAAAAATTCTGGGGAATTTACCGACATCAGATTCAAAAATTAGGGGCCGAGTTCAGCGGTCCCCGACCTCTGATTTCACCATCACTATATGATGCCCTATATATGCTCATTTGCTCATTGAATCAATTTCATCAAACAACAAATAAAGTAAAATCCAAAAAAGAAAAAATTCGTGTAGGCCTTTGTTTCTTCTTCTTATAAAGATTCAAACCAATCCAAGAATTCCTATCAAAATCAAATCCTTGGCATATGTTTCATCATTATCAAGGGATCCAACATAACAATAGCTAATAACAATTGATGACAAAGAAGAGAGTAAAATCACACAACTAGACAGAAAGCAAACAAAGGCAGATTATCGTAATTTCATTACCTCAAGTCAAGTCAACAATTTGAAAGAAGACCAACTGATAGTCAACAGTCACGAACAATTAAAAAAAAAAATTCAATGGCTAAGCTTTTTTCACTGATAATAACAAAACCACCACCGTCAATGCCATGGCCACAAAACCTAACGCCCACCTCCTAGTCACAATCTGCTTTGTACAAAACCTAAACACAAGCCACTCTTAGCGCCCATTGTCAATGCAAGTATTAGGATTGAATCTGATTCTGAAAAATAAAAAAGGTAAAGAGAGAGAGAGTGAGAAAAGGAATAAGTGGACAGATCGAGCAAAAAGATAAAGGATGGGGGAGAATAGGATTTTTCATAAAGAGAAAAGTTTCATTGGAGAAGAAAACGCAGAAAAAATGGAGAGAGAGAAAAATAAAATAAAATAAGATGAAAAAGATAATTAAATTAATTAAATTATAGTGTTTTCACTATTTTATTTGGGATATTACATATAACATAAAATTGCTTTGATATACTTGCTTTTGGAGGTCTAGCAGAACGGAAGGTAACAGTTTAGTTTATATTTTGGGAAACTTTGACGATCAATGGATGTTTTACTATATAATAGAGGGTCGCTTGATAATTGAATTTTAACTTAATAAAATATTGAAAAAAATCATTTACCCTCATTGTTATAACCCTTTCTCCTTTTTTTCTTAGCCACTAAAACCCTGAATCCCTTTACTCCATAACTGCGTCTCTCATCCTCTCTCATTGCATAGCCGCCTCTCTCATCCCTTTTACTCCACAACTGCCTCTTTTATCCCCTCTCATCCTTTTACTTGGTGGGTGTTTGGCAATTGGATCTTCTGTGTTTGGTGGTTGGATTTTGAATACATAGTTATTGTGATGGCTACGGTGGGTGTTTAATGGCTGATTTATTGTCTTTGGTATTATAAGTTGTGTTGCAATCTAGACTCAGATTTGATCGAATCAATGCAGCGAAAATAGGTCTAGGACAAGGATCTATCGAATATAGGCTTTCAAAATTTTTCATGCTTTCTCACCACTTTGATTCTCGAGTGTGGCTGAATATCAACTGAACGACATTGATAGGAGTGTATCTTGACTAAACAATCACCTGAGAACATAAAGGAAACATATTAGGAGGCTAGGTAGCTCAAACATGAACCCAAGGGCACCCTGAAGGGCTTCTGCATTTTGGCTCAACGAGGGGCGCCTAAGCTTGGTGCAAATTCCAAGGCAAGGGGGTTGTCCACATTTTTTCTTCTATGTCCTCTACAGTTTTTTTATATATCTCCCTTGTTTCCTTGTTAAACTGTAATTTTAGACTTAGTATTTAATTAGGATTCTTTTAATGCTAATATAAATCTAATTTAATTAGGTCTATATAAGCCTAATATAAATCTAATTGGACTTTTATATATTTAAGTCTAACTCAAATAACTATAAGGTCTCTTTAATTCTAAATTAAATTTTTAAATCATATAATCCTATTTCACTTTAGGACAACTAATGTTATTATCTTATTTCATGTTTAGGAGAATATAAGTCATTGTCCTATTACTTTTTAATCCTAATTCATATTCTTTCCAAAGTGGATTTGGTTTCTTGTAGTGGCAATAACGTGTGAAGACAACTCGACGGACAATATATATAGACAACATCAAAGAATAAGTGCGTATGCGTGTGAAGAGAGTTAGAATCATAAAGCACATCTTTCTTTGAAGAATAGTTTCATTTTGAAGCTTAATGCTTCTATAATATAATTCATATAAATAAAATGGGCTTAAATGACATACTTTCCGATTGGAACCTCCTTGATTGTGGATTCCAATCGAGTTATAATCAGGTTATTTATTCTTGTTTGATATATCAAGAGTGGATCTTCTAATCTTAGCTTTCATTATTATTGTGTTAATTTATTTTACTTGTGTATTTCATTTATTCTCGTTTATTGTTTATGAAATTGTTCTTTCATTTGCTATGGTAAGTTTTATCACCTATTACCATAGTTGGTTTTATCACCTCTTATTTTTATTTTACATTTGAATGGTCAGTTGTACCGCCTACCATTTTTAATTTTATTTGTTAATATAATCTTGTTATTTATTTACATTATTCATATCTTATTCTCTCGTTTTATAATTTGTACCGCTAAATCCCTTTCCCTGTGGATCGACCCCGATCTTGGCGAGTTCATTACTTCGACACTCATATACTTGAGAGATAATCCTTTTTTGAATGTGTCAAGTTTTTGGCGCCGTTGTTGGGAAGGTAAAATTTGGCGTACAAAATTGTAAGTATTATCTTTTCTCATTTAGATCTTAATTTTTATTGTTGTGTGTTCATTTTTTTCTTTTCTTTCCTTTCTCTTTAAAATTGCATGAAAATTTATCACGCGCTTCAAGTGGTAGACTTGTTAGGAGATCATCATCTTCTTTAGAAAACATGCTAAAACCTAAACTGGAACATTAACAGACTACATGAATCCTATAAGAACTTATGCACAATCAAGCATAATCTTCCCTCATGATGCAATGTATTTCAATCTTGAATCGGATTTTATTCAATTCTTACCTTACTTTCGTGGCCTAGTTGTTGAAAACCCATATTTGCACTTGAGAGAATTTGAAGAGTTTTGTAACACTTATAATAACCTAAATTGTAGCATAAACATCTTTAAACTAAAGCTTTTTCCTTTTTCTTTAAAAGATAAAGCTAAAACATGGGTAGAAAATCTTAGGTCAGAATCTATTAGCTCATGGGATGAAATGCAACAACATTTTCTGAAGAAAAAAAAGATTTCCTCCTTATAGAACAAATTCTCTCAAAATGCAAATCACTACTTTCACCCAAAAACAAGGACAGACTTTTTACCAATGTCAGGATATGTATAAAGAATTGCTTAATACTTGTCCTCACCATAGTTTGGAAACAAGGAGGCTAGTTTTAATTTTCTATGAAGCTCTAACATGTCAAGATAGGCAAATGGTAGAATTAATGTATAATGGACAATTTGAAAATAAGGATCCTGATGAAACAATGAATTACCTAGACTTGACAGCAAAAAATACCTAAAATTTGGACAATACTGGCACCTATAAGGTACCAAGAACAGCTAGTAGAGACATTTATAACCATAGGGAGAATCATGATCTTCATGCTAAAATGCATTCCTAGCTAGAAAAGTCGAGGATTTAGAAACGTGGTATATGCAAGAAATTGTTTGTCACATTTGCAGTACCAATGATCATCCTACGGATGATTGCCCAATTGTGCCTACCTTTAGGAACGTCTCCATGAACAAACCAATATTTTAAACACTTTCCAAAGGTAAAGTCCTAATCCTTACTCACAAACCTATAATTTTGGATGGAAAAATCACTTGAATTTTGATTGGAGAAATGAGAATCATGCACAATTTTACCAACCTCCTTTTCAATCATATCAAAATTTTTAAAAATCTCATGATCATTCACCGTATGAGGATCTTGAAGAAACATAAGATTCATTCATTTTAAGGCAAAAGGCTTTTAATAGTCAAGCTGCTCAAACTATGGTACACTTGAGTGATGCTCTTGAAAAACTTGCATTTGCACTTAGCACTTATGAGAAAGGTGAGTTTCCATCTCAGCTAGAGCCAAACCCCATCAATCCACATGTGACTAATTCAAGTGGCCAACATCTAAACCAAGATTCAGTTAGTACTCTTCACGATGGTAAAGTTGATAAAGAACAAGCTCTTAATCCTTGTGAGAAAGATGATGAATCAATTGCAAAAGGTAAGGAAAAGGTTGATAAACCTACACCTAACAAAGAAAAGACCGAATCCTCACATATGCCCTCATTTCTTCATACAAAAGAACTTAACCAAAATTTTACATTAATGAATTTTTCAAACGTGATGAAAATAAGGAAGCTAATAGGACTAAAACTAATGTGGAAGCCTGTATTCAAAATGAGAATTTTTCAAGTCCTTTAGAAATCGGTTTAACTAGTTCATTTGAACCAGGTATGGAACTAGAGCCTATTGCTTCTAAAAATTTTTCATTACTTGATTTTGTACAGGTGAAGGAGATTAAGAGTTGGGATCAATGTTTTGAAAAAAGGCAGGAAGAAACATCCATACTAAAGAATGCATGCCTTAAGGATAAACAAACTCAGACAGCGGTAATCTCTTCCATTCTAACAAATAAAGGAAAAAAAGAGGTACCACCTTAATAGAATATTTTTTACTGTGGTAAATTACTTTTTAAGAGATTCGTCTTTTGGCCTTTTTTATCACGATTGATCAGATTTTATCCGTCTATGCCATATTTTCATTTTTATTTTTATTCTTGATGTTTGCTATCATTTCTAGTTTGTTTTTATTTTACTTTATGTGCTTTTATTTTAGCTGTGTGTTTTTATTTTATTTCCCGATCAAGTGGCAGATACGGTACTCTGTGACTTTTAAAGTCGATTTTTTAGTTTCCTAAAAACTATTGCTCACCCTACATTTATTTTCTTTTCTTCTCTCTCATTTTCTTCACATGGATACCTTCCGCGAATCTGCACACATGTTTTCCCTCTCTTCCTTAAAATGATCTGCTTAAAATTTACAAAAGTCGAGCAGAAAGACTAAGGATGTTGATGTGCAAGGGTATTCTACTAATTTAAGATGGTTAATTCAAGCCAATGTTCGATTTTCTTGTAAATTTTCAGATGATTTTGTTTCTCATATACCAGGTTTATGACGAAGCTCTTATGCCACAAAACGCAAAGCTAAAAGATTACAAGTTTGTCACAAATTTGTAAGATGGACTTGTAACTAGCGTTGCCACTCCTTGAAACTTTTGTCTAACAATCGAGCAGATAAGCTATAATTTATCAAGAATGGACTAAGTAGGGAGTCTTTGGATAATATCCAATTGACTCTTAAGACGCATTTTTGTGGAATTATGCAGCGTGAAATTTTAAAATTATGGGCACAATTTCGAGAAGAGCATGCACGTTACAGTCTCAAGAATCTGGCTCAAAACAATCCTATTTGCCTGTTTATAAGAAAACTGGATAAGAAGCATATCCCCAACTCATAAAAGGTGTTTAAGCTGTTTCTAGACGTAAAACTAGAGGAAGATGTGAGTCATAGTCACAACTACCTATATATATGCATGTGTGCTATCATTTTTAAATTTTTATGTCTTATAGCTATCATTTTTTAATTTATATCTTATCTCTTGGTTGACTTAATTATGCATTTATGTTATCTTATTTCTGTCATTTTTTTTTAATTTCTAATGCTTTATTGTCAAAAATTTTCAACAAACAGCCGAGCTACCCATATAGATGTCATCACTAGAATACCTTTTTGCACTCCATAAATATGATATCTCTTGTTCTTCACTTCACTCACATAGCTAGAGAATTGCATAGGCATGGAGGTAACGTCAAAGCGTCAAATCCAAAAGATATGTGTCTTTTGTGGATCTCGACCTAAAAAAAGTGAAGAGTTTGTAGAAGTAGCAAATTGTCTTGGTAGGCTATTAGCTGAAAGAAAGATTCATGTGGTTTATGTGGGAGGTAGCCTAAAGTTAATGGGTTGTATGTTGACAGCTACACTTTTAGGAGGTAGTAAAGTTTTAGATGTTATTCCTAGAACTTTTACTGTAGAAAGCATCATTGGAAAAACAGTTGGATAGGAGTTACAAGTCTCCTCTATGCATGAATGCATGGCATATATGCTTATCAATTCAAATGCCTTTATTGCTTTACCGGGTGGCTTTGGTACTTTCGAAGAAATTTTTCAAATTGCCTCTTAGATCCAACTGAATCTCCATCAGAAACCCATAGATTTTTTGAATATTAAAAATTCCTTTGATCCTTTGCTACATTTTGTTGATGGAGCTATAGAACAGAATTTTATCTCATATTCTGCGTGACAAATCCTTGTTTCTACCACTACTGCTAATGAATTACTTGATAAATTATAATCAGTCGATTATGAACCTGACCCAGCAATAACTCAAATTAATTGGTCAAAGGGACACAACAAAAACTGCAAATTGGATATGACACTCCGTTTGTAATTTTTTGTCTTTTATTTTATTTGTAGCATTTTATTTTATTTGTCTTTCAGGTCGTCTCTTTTGAATAACTGAAGCTTCAGTTAATGTCTTCTACACTTAATCTCTCTATATTTAAACATTGAGGACAATGTTTCATTTTGATTAGGGGGGAAGAATAGTAGACATAAGTGTGTCTTATATTTTCTTCTTGTAAAAAAAAAAGGAGTAAGTAATTAGATTCAGAGTGATAGTGTAAGGAGTTCAATTCCTCTTGAGACGCATTCTAGGTCAGGATTGATAGAGTAAAGAGGGCCATTTTGAACTCTTGAAGCGCATTCTAACTAATTTGTTATTTTGTTTTGATTTTGCACTTTTGAAGACTCATTTTAGCTAACTTGATATTATTTAATTTTGATTTTTGAATTTTATAACGACGTTATCTTATTCACTTTGAATTATTCAAATCAATGAATTCTCACAACTTTATCATTTAATAAATTGTTTGTTCATGTACTCATTAAGCAAGTATTCATGAACCTTTCTTCACACACACACACCTTGATGCATGATTGTGAGTTGCAAAATGAAATGTTGCAATATTTGAGTGCTTTTGTTTTGTTTAGGATAACAACAAAAGGAAGGGGAAAGTAAAAAAAAAAAAAAAAAGAGAGAAAGCAAAAAAAAAAAGTAATTGTAGATAAGTTTGGTCTCATAGCCTCCTTAATTCGAGCAATTAAGCCTAAGGGGTGCCTCAACACCTAGTACCCTAAGACCAACTGGTTTGGAAGCTATTGGCCCAAAGCTCGTTACATTGATTAAGGAGAAAGCTTAAGGGGATTAAACATTATACTATTTACAATTTTCTAAGCAAAAATAAAACATTGACAACTCGAGTCGTTAAGCTCGTAGAGGTGTCTTAACACCTAATGCCCTAAAGCGAATTGGTTTGGGAGTCATTAGTATAAGGCTCGCTACATGGGTTAAAGATGCATTGTTTCAAAAAAATATAAAAATAAAAATAATGATGAATGAACGCCCCTTGTCTAAGGATGTTAGCCTTGATATATATTAGAACCAATATGGCTTCTTTCTAAAAAGTCCTATAGTCATGTGTCGACTGAGTACAAAAAGAATGTTTGTTAATATCTTGACTGAAGGGTACATGAGTCTTTTAAAAAAAAGTAAAAAAATCTGTTGAGAATTTGTTTATTTGGATAGAATCAAGGAGAGTGCAATAACGACCACCTTGGATATAAAATTCTATAAATCACTGCTAAATAATAACACTTTAATTGCTAGATACTACAATAAGCTGGTTGAGGAGTGTGATGAACACTTAAATATGTATGTTTAATAAGAGGTTAATTCATCATATTGTATTAATAATGTCATTAAATTTCTCAACTTAAGCATATTTGCAGTCTTTGTATCTTTTGAATTAAATTCATCTTAATTTTAATTTTTGTTATAAGTTTGGTAAAATAGGCATAACTTTCTATTTATAGATCAGAATGGTGCAAATGTTGATTTGTTAGAAAACTAATTAAATTATCTACAAGACTGTATTTCACGAGCATCATGAAATTCGGGCTTTTAGTAGACCAAAAATGGGCTTCAAGTGAACCCATCTGTAGTTTCAATCCAGCCTAGCCATGCCTCCGTATTTTGATAATATCTCTTGATATACGTATCTAAATCATATAAATCAAGATGTTCTAGAAAGCTGAGAGAAATATCTACAACTGTCATGAAGACATGTGATCAAAATTCTAAATATTTTGATGCCAAAATCGGTGGTCAAAGTCAGTGTATATAATGATCCAAATTATCAACAAGATATTTTACAATTGTCCCTTTGTAATTTGACAAGTTTGCCCCTGAATGTATCTATAAATGGAAGTGCATTATTAGGGCATCTTGGCTCTTGTTGGGATCTCTTATTATTGCGTTTTCCCTCTTGTGTTTTATTCTTTTAATGTTATTAATAAATCATTTTCTTTTTACAATTTATTTTCTTTCTTGCATAATGTTTCACTAAATTCTCTCTTGCTAAGGTGAAAGAGTGCAACCCTTGATATGAGAATAAGGATTCTCTAACCCTTTAATATGTGCTTAAAAATCATAATCTTTTGTTATTTATTTTATATGATTTATATTTATTTCTCTTTTAATCTTGACACCACTCAGAAAGTGGAGATCTTGATATATTGTAGACAATCCTTGGCACTTGGATCCTTTCTAGATGTCATATGGTTTCTTGCTTATCAACACAAGTCTAGTTAGGAATCTTGATTTGTTGTAGACATATGGTGATTAGCACATTGAATACTTGAACCCATTTACAAAAAGTGGTATAAATATTGGTAACGAAACAAATATAATTCATATAACTAAAATGGGCTTAAATGACATACCTTTCGATTGGAACCTCCTTGATGTATGGATTCTAATCGAGTTATAATTAGATCGTTTATCCTTGTTTGATATATTAAGGGCGGATCCCCTAACCTTAGCTTTCATTGTTATTGTGTTAATTTATCTTACTTGTGTATTTCGTTTATTCTCGTTTATTTTTTATGAAATTATTTTTTCATTTGCTATGGTAGGTTTTATCACCTATTATCATGGTCGGTTTTACCGCCTCTTATTTTGTTTTACATTTGAATGATCGGTTGTACCGCCTACCATCTTTAATTTTATTTGTTAACATAATTTTGTTATTTATTTACGTTATTCATATCTTACTGTCTCGCTTTATAGTTTGTACCGCCAAATCCCTTTTCCTGTGGATCGACCCCGGTCTTGTCGAGTTTATTACTTCGACACTCTTATACTTGGGAGATAATCCTTTTTTTGGATGTGTCATAATGCATGAGTCTATTATTGAGTTTTTAGCTTTCTATTAGTTGATAGTTTAGTGTTTAGATTACAGTGATAGGGAAAGCTGATTCATGAGTGTTGTCTTCTTGGTAAGAACACATCTACATAGACCAGGCATTAAGTGTTGAGGGAATCTACCATTGTAAGTCCCTGAGTCTTAAACCAAATAGCAATATAGTGAATTGTTGCTTCCTTGCTGCCTATGGATGTAGGTTTTTATAACCGAACCACATAAAATCTTTGCGTACTTTTTTATTACAATTATTTGTTTTGTATTCCGCGACTATCCATCAACTAGTAATTCTAACATATTTTAATACAAAATAAAAACACAAGATTCTTAACCAAATGGGCCCAAGGTTTCCTATATGGTTTTGCTTACATTAAGGCTCATATATGAGACTTACAAATTACAATATATATATAAATAATAGTAGTGTTACTCTTACGAACTTTTACAAATTGATGTATATAAAATTTGTAAGATTAACATTTTTCTATATATAATAGATCTTTTTCATACAAATTTGTAGAATAATATCACATTTATAAAATTTATATGCAAAGTTGATATAACAACAATTAATTAATGTCATATTGTTCATGAGTATGCGGTCCTTGATCGCGGTCCTTGGTTGTTTGGAGGTAAATATATTTATTTAGAACCATGGCAACCGCATTTGAATCTTGATCTTACTGATACTACATTGTACCCAGTTTGGGTCCATTTGCATGGCCTGCCGTTTTCTTTGTGGACAACAAAAGGCATTGCCATGGTTTCCAGCATGGTTGGAGAACCTATCTCTTGCGATAAGATGACTTCTGATCTTTCCAGATTAGAGTATGCGAAGGTATGTGTTTGGCTAAATACATAATACCCTCCAGTAAAGAACTTCGAGATCAGATGTAAGCTCTCTTCCGAGCCTATCCAAATCCAAGTTGAGTATGAGTGGCTTCCAAAGTATTGCCTCGAATGTTGCTCCTTTGGTCATCGATGTTCGGATCCAGCAAACACTTTAGGTAAGGATAAGAAAGAGGCAAATAACTCTGTTAACCCCCCTTTGAATGAGGGTAATAAGAAAGAGGCAAATACCTCTGTTAACGCCCCTTTGCACAAGGGTAAGGAGGTGGCCAAGGTAGCTGAGAGTTTGAAAGTTGTTACTCTTCCAACAAATTCTGCAATGCATGATGTGCCCTTTAAGGCTGCAATAGTTTTGAGTACAGAATCAGTCTCAGATTCTGACTTTTTTTCTCCATTTGCGACTAACCAAGGTAGGCTTCTGGGTTCTATCCAGTGTTCTACAAATCGTGAGGGATCTGTTTCGTCAGGGTGGATAAATATAGGGCAACCTCTTGTGTCTTCTCCTTCTCGTTTTGAGCCTTTAAATAGGCTAAGTGATGAGGATCAACCTGATAAGATTGATCATATTCATTCGGACACCCCGAGTACTCCAGTAAAGAAAGGTAAGAAGAAGAAGAACAAGTAGGGTTAAGGCTTTACTTAATCATACTTGTTTTTTCTATCTCTTTATGTTTGCACCATTGTGATCATTTTTATTTGTTTTCCTTTTATTGTTAGGCCATTTATGGTCATTGAAAATCTTGCTTTGTTCAGGCCGCCTGTGGCCTTTATTTCATGTTGTTAAGGCCATTTGAGGTCTTTACTTTGTTTTTGCCGCTTGTGGCTTTTATTTTTTATCTTGGACTTTTTGTTGGACTTTACGTCCTAGTTGTAATTCTTGGGGTATGCCCCTCGGATTTTGTACATTATAATTTTTTGGATCTATATTACTAAGTAACTTTTCCAAAAAAAAAAATATTGTTCATGAGCATTTATTATAATCACTTTTTCAATTCATGTTTTTTTCATTAAATGCATTACGATATTAGTTGAAATTAAATCAAATATAGCACATAATATTTCTTATAAGACTTAATTAGCAGCATTTTATCATTTTCGAAATTCAGATATTTTTAAACTGTATGTTTGTTTTGATTTAAGACTAATTCTTAGATAATTTAATATAAATTAAAAAACTAAAAATGTTAGCTTCTATTTGAATGCAAGTTTCAAAATCATTTATTAGTCATATGATTCTCTAAAATGCCATTATAAAATTTATTTATGACCAATTGGTATATGATCTAACCATTTATTACTCATATGATTCTCTAAAATGCCATTATAAAATTTATTTATGACCAATTGGTATATGATCTAACCATTTATTACTCATATGATTCTCTAAAATGCCATTATAAAATTTATTTATGACCAATTGGTATATGATCTAATCATTTATTACTCATATGATTCTCTAAAATGCCATTATAAAATTTATTTATAACCAATTGGTATATGATCTAATATTTTATATTTGACACACTATTATTTATTCCTAATTTTATATTATACTTCTTCATATATTTTTAAATTTATTCAATGGTCACTTAGCTTATTTATACTTTTTTTAAAATTATTTACATAATTATATATATTTTAATAAATCATATATGTAATAAATATTTATTTCATATATTTTTATTATATTAAATATTAAATTAAATCATAAGTGAAATAATATATATTATTTGTGCAAAAATTTATATGGTCCAAACAAGTAAAACAAGTCAGTTCATGCCTTCCTCTCAAACAATTGACCAACCTAAGATAGTATCTTGCAAAGCAAAGAAACTTGGCAAACGTGTCAGCAGGGTGGTTGACATACCTACGCCAATCCTTAAATCAGCTATGTTTTGAAGTGTACCTTAACACAAAAAGTAGTTAACTTAGCTTTGTAATGAAGCTTTCCCTTAACTGCCTTACTTTTTGGTTTTATTGTCAAGCAGCAACATTTTTGTAAAGCTGCGGTATTTTGAGTCTTTATTCATGGAATTGCCAAACAAGTCAAAAGGCGCAAATCATGGACATGATTACTTCTTTGATTCTTTTATAATCACGTAATTTTCCATATTTTTTCTTTTGTGCATTATTGACTTCTTACGTATATATATTAACAACTCTTCCAGACGGAGACATGTAAAAATTCACTTGTAAAATTTTTTATCTTTGATATTATCATGTATCAGAGCAAGGTTGGTATTGATTCAAAAATAGGCAGTTACGACTGTCTTTGTTCCTACAAACCTGTTGTGTCGAAGAAATCCTCTCTATTCCCATCTGATCTTTTGTAACTGGCTTCAAGAACTATTATTTTTGGTGTCTTCTTCATCTTTAGGTGTGGTCTATTTCTTTCTCTTGCAACATTATGGATTGGGATAACTCTGATACCATATCTGTTAAATTTAATGGAAAGAACTATCCTCTTTGGGAATTTCATTTTGGGGTCTTTATTGAGGGAAAAGAATTATCCGGTATTTTCGATGGGTCTTTGAAAGAACCAACAGATGAGAAAGAAAAGGCTAAATGGAAAACAAATAATGCTAGAATTATTACTGGGATCTTGAATTCTGTTGAAACAGATATCGTTTTAAGTTTACATCCTTTTAATACTACAAGTGCTATATGGGATCATTTTAAGAAAATTTGTTCTCAAACGAGCCAGGCTAGGCAATTTGAAATTGAATATGCCATTGCTAAGTTTTAGGGTTGGGAATTTTCGACACGACCCGCGAATCCGATACGACACGACACGAAAATTAGCGGGTATGGGTTTATCTTAATCGTATTTAGGTCGTTTTCGGGTTGAAATTTTTAACCCGTTTAATAATTAGGTCGTGTTTGGGTTGAGGGATTACACCCGCGGGTGATACGAACCCATTTATGATACGAACCCGTTTATAACATGATTAACACTAATAAAACATGACAATACGACTAACACGGATTGACACGATTATTTTTATAGTGACAAAATTATAAATACAAATTAATTTTAAAATTCATTATATGTTTATTAGACATTTAAATTAAAGGTTGTATTTTTTTAATATTAATATTATATTATTATCAATTTTGATATGATCTTGAACTGCCCTTAATTTTTTTTACATATTTTTTTATAGGTTATATAAGAGCTAAAAAGATACAATGGATTTTTTTAAGCTAAATTGCATTTTAAATTTCTATGGAACTTGATATTTAGTGGACTTTTTATTGTATTGTGGATGAATTTTGAATATTTTCTTATTATTTCTTTTTTAATTTAAAAATACTAAAATAGGTTGGAAATTGAAATGCTTAATCGTATCGTGTCATAATTATGTTAATCATTTAAACGTGTTGTAATCGTGCTCGTAAAACATGTCATAAACATCTCAAATATTTAAACGTGTTATAATCATGTTAAACATGTCATTTTCATGTTAATCATGTTAAACGTGTCATATTCGTGTCAAACACGAAAATGATCTGTTTATTATTCGTGTTCGTATATCGTGTCGTTTCACCCACGGGTCATCCATTTAATAATTCGGGTCGTGTTCAAGTTGAGTCTTTTTTACACGAATAATAAACGGGTCAGGTTCGAGTTGGACTAATCTTTATCGTGTCATCGCTTGACACGACATGGACACGACCCGTGAACCCAAATTCCCACCCCTACTAAGTTCAATCAAGATGGTGGGGATATTTAGACCTTCTATTCTGAACTTGTGTGATTATGGACTGAATTAGATATGATGTTTGTAAGTCTTGTTAATAATCCTGCCTATAAAGCACTGCAAGAAGAAAGAACGGAAGTAGAGTGCTTCAATTTCTCATGAAGCTCATACCTGAATTTGACTATGTTAGGGCCAATATCATTAATGATGGACTCACAGATATTGATTCAGTTTTGGGAGTTCTTAGGGAGGAAACTCATTTGCGAACTCAAGCTAATTTGGATGCAAAAGTTAACTATGTAGATACTATTTTCTTGGCTTCTTGTGATAGGCCTCTAATGAAGCAAATGAATGGAGATCAAAGCAAAATTCAGTATCAATTTTATAATGCTATCGGACATTTACAGTCCCATTGCAAAACAAAGGAACATGCAACTATTGCAAGAAAAAGGACATGTGATTCTCGAATGTCATCTTTTGCAAAGAAATAAGCAAGGCCAATCTACCTTCTTTACTTCTAATTCCAGTAAAGAACAAAATTCAGTTGATTCTAGTGGCATAAGCTATAATATCACCCAAAGTGACATTCAGCAAATGATCCAAACTACTTTACAATCAGCTTTACCAGGTGTTACTTCCTTTGCTTTCTCTATTGTTGGCCTATCAGGTAAAACAAATGGCCTATCTCATTGGCTTCTTGATTCTATAGCTTTTAATCATATGACAAACTAGAAAATTTTTTTTTCTAAACTTCAACCTTGTTCATCAAATCATTCTCTTGTCACTGCTAAAGGGGAAAAAATTCCAATTAAGGGAATTAGCACTGTTTCATTTGATAAATCTTTTTCCCTTCTAAATTCTCTTTATGTCCCAAAATTGACTTGCAAACTTAATTTCTATCGGTTAATTAGTTTATCAAAACTATTCATTTAACTTTTCTCCTTCTGGTTATGCTATACAGGACCTATAAATAGGGAAAGTGATCGGAACAGGGCATAAGCAAAGACGATTATTTCATTTGAACTTAGATGCTTTTTCTAATGTTCCTTTTGGTTGTTCTATTTTGTCATCAAATAATATTTCTCTGGCAAATAAGAAGTGGTTCCTTGGTATAAACACCTTTTCACATCCCCATGTTAGTAGACTTAAAAATACATTTCAGGTTTTATTCCTGAATAATTAAATATTCATTTTGATTCTCTTGATTTGAATTGTGAAAGTTGCTCTCTTGGGAAATCTTCAAAATTACCTTTCGCATATAACACTACTCATGTAGATAAACCTTTTGATTTAATCCATGCAGATATATGGGGACTATCACCAATTTTGTCAAAGGTTGGGTTATAGATATTTTGTGTTGTTTATTAACCAATTCACCAGATTTACTTGGGTATATTTCTGTTACACACTCTGACACAAATTTGCAGAATTTTGATGTTGTATGTTATGAATAACTTAACAGAGGTTTGCTACGACGTACATAACAGAGGTGAATAACTGGATGATTTTATTCAAATTGAAATAGCCATTATATAGGCGTTACATCAACTAAATACAACATGAATCCATGAATATAGGACCACGATCTACCACTAAATCACTACTAACTTGCAGAGAAATAATAGAAGAACTAATGCCTAAGATTACTTACATGAAATGATCAAATCATGACCAAATCAAAGTCAATAACTTATTCCTAAAGAATATGACACATGATCTGCATAATATTTGCATATAACTCTAACATTCCCTCCCTTAAACTGAATATTGGGAAATGTTCAGCTTAATTCTCATGCAAACCCCTCCTTCAAACTGGATCTTCAATAGTGCAAACTCCAAGCAACTTCCTAAGCTTCACAAACCTTACCAATTTGAGAGGTTTGGTGAAGATATCAGCCACTTGATCTTCACTTCTAAAGTAAACAAGATCAATGATTCCATCTTTTGTGAGATCACACATATCTCACATCTATGTGTTTGCACCTTCCATGTAAAGCAGAATTCTTTGAAAGCTTAATAACTGAACTATTGTCACAAAATATTTGAGTAGAACTTAGTTGCTTGAACTAAAGTTCCTCAAAAATCTTCCTCAACCAAAGTGTTTGACATACACAAGAAGCTACTGTAACGAACTCAGATTCTGTTGTTGACAAAGTGACTATTGGTTGCTTCTTTGATGACCATGAAACACATATTCGGATGTGCTTTTTCTATCATCCAAATCTCTTGCATAATCACTGTCTGTGAACCTGAATATAACAGAGTTCTATTTTGTTTTATAAAATAGACCATATTCAGCAATACCACGCAAGTAACGTAGAATCCTCTTTGTAGCTTGTAGATGAACCTCTTTTGGACTCTCCATAAATTTGCTAATAAGACTGACTGCATACATTATATCAAGTCGAGTTGCTGTTAAGTACATCAAACTTTTAACAATTTGTTTGAAAAGCGTACTATTAACTCCTTTGCCTATAGGATTCTTCACAAGCTTCAATCCCAACTCAACTGGAGCTGTAACCAGGTTGCAATCCTTCATCTGAAACCTTTCTAAAATGTCTTGAACATATTTCTTTTGAGAAATAAATATCCCAGTAGCTATTTGCATAATTTCTATGCCAAGAAAATAGTGCATCATACCAAGATCGGACATATCAAACTCATGCATCATAGACTCCTTAAATTTCTCAAACATAACACTATCACTTCTGGTATAAATCAAATCATCTACATATAGACATAACATAAGCATCTTTCCTTTATCTCCAATTTTTAATGTAACGAGTATGAGCATGTAGACACTTTTTAAAACCTTCCTTCACGAAATAAGCATCTATACGACTATACCAAGCTCTAGGTGCTTACTTTAGTCCATATAAAGCCTTTTTCAATTTATAAACTTTATGCTCACTACCTGTTATAATATAAACAGGAGGTTGATCAATAAATACCTCTTCTTGTAAGCCTCCATGTAGAAACGTCGATTTAACATCAAGTTGAAAAATGGGCCAAGCATTTGGAGCTGCTACTGTAATCAACAATCTGATTGTATCATGCCTCGCGACAGGAGCAAACACCTCCTTGTAGTCCACGCCAAACTCTTGTTTGTAGCCGTTAGCCACCAAGTGTACCTTGTATTTGTCAACTTTACCATTTTCTTTCAACTTTGTCTTATAAACCCACTTCACACCAATTGTTTTCTGTCCTTTTGGAAGTTCAGTCAATCCCCATGTATTGTTTCTTTCAATGGCTGCAATCTCCTCATCCATAGCCTTTTGCCATTTTTGCTCTTTGATAGCTACTTCGAACATTGTAGAATCACAATCTAAAAATAGGACAAAATGTATAAGTGGATCCTCATTATCAAATCCTGGTACTTGATAATCTAACATCCATGCTGGGCTTCTTCTAACTCGTTGAGAATGAGAGCCTTCTGGAGTGATAGTTTCTGTAGATGTTTCTATTACGATTGATGTAACAGGTTCTATCACTTGCAATGTAACAAAAGGTATTGGAACTGGTTCTGCTGCTAGTAATATTGCTGCATTTTGTTGTTGCTGTATTTTGTTGTTACTACATTTCTTCATTTTCACCATTAAAATCTGCTAAAATTTTCTGTCCAGATGTATTGTTACTCCACAACCAAGTTTTCTCCTCATCGAAAACAACATCACAACTAATGATAATTTTCTTAGTAATAGAATTGTACAATTTGTAAGCCTTTGAACAATCACTAACAATAAGAAAAATATATTTTTCGCATTTGTCATCTAATTTCTTTCTTTTCTCATCTAGAACATGGGCATATGAAATACATCTAAACACCCGAAAATGATCACCAACAGGTTTACGCCCACTCCATGCTTCTTCTGGAGTTATATTTTGAAAAGGTTATGTAGGACACCTATTCAAAATATGAACACTCCAATTAATTGCTTCAGGCCAAAAGCTCTTAGAAAGATTGCTCCATTGTAGAAGACTTCAGACCATATTAAGAATCGTGGGATTCTTTCTCTCATAAACTCCATTTTGTTTAGGTGAATAGGCTGCTGTCAACTGCCTTCTAATTCCATGCTTGTCACAAAATCTCCAAATGCTTGTGAGTTATACTCTCCACCACGGTCAGTACGCAAAACTTTAATTGAACAACCACCTTTCTTCTCAACTAGTGCTTTGAACCTTTGAAAAGTTACTAAGGCTTCTAACTTTTCATGCAAAAAATATACCCAAGTTTTTCGGTTAAAATCATCAATGAAGGATATAAAATATCGTTTACCTCTATTGGAAAGTGGTTTTATCAGTCCACACAAATCTTAATGCACTAGTTCAAGCACTCTCTTTGCTCTCCAAGCCTTCCCTTTTTTAAGAGCATCTCTATGTCATTTGTTAACAGCACAATCTTCACAAATCTTTGAAGGAGATTCAAATTCTGGAAGTCCTACCACCATATTTTTTATTGCAAGTGTTGTAACCTACCAAAATTGAGATGACCATAGCCGTAGTACCACAACCATGCTGTTTTTTCTGATTTTGTAGTAAGACATGAGTGATTGATATGATGGAAATACAACAGAAACATCCGGTTTGCTGTCATTTTCACTTGGACTATCAAACTCATTCTGTTATCTTAGACACGACATACTCCATTCTTGATAGAAATCTCATAGCCCTTTTCTTGAAGCTATCCAATACTAAGAAGATTAGTTTTCAACTCTGGAACATACAAAACATTAGAGATTGAATGAGAATTTCCCTTGGCTTGGATAGAAATCCTCCATTTTCCCATAACTGAAATTATTGAGTCATCACCAAACTTAACAAAATTTTTGAAGGATTCATCCAAATAACTAAACAGACTTCTGTCACCACACATGTAATTACTGCAACCAGTATCTAAATACCATAAATTTCTTTGAGACTCTTCTTTAGTTTGACTTACTATAAAAAGGGAAATTTCATCTTCTTCCTTTTTTGCAAAGTTGGACTTCTCACTACCATTTTTATTCAAATTTGTTCGAACCTCAGTACTATTGTGACCATACCTATGACAGCGGTAACATTCAACCTTTGACTTGTCTCCAGACCTTGATTTTTGTCTTGATGAATTATGTCCATCAAAGCCTCTCCCTTCTCCTTGGGAATCGGCAGCTTTCTCCTATGATTTTTGGCGCTCATTCTTGCCTTTCCAACTCTTCTTGCCACGTCCAGCTCCTTTGAAATTTGTAGCTGCTTGCAAGGCCTGTTCCTCTTTGTCTTGTTAAACAATTTTTTGCTCATGTACCAACAATGAGTTCTGTACTCATCTATTGAAAACATGTCAATATCTTTTGATTCTTCAATCACACAAACAACATAATTAAATTTGGATGTGAGAGAACGAAGAATCTTCTCAACAATGGTAACATCATCAAGCTTTTCTCCATTGATGCGTCACTTTTTTGTGATTGTCATCATCCTTGAGATAGAATCTGTAATTGATTCATCCGTCTTCATTTATAGAGCTTCAAACTCAGCACGAAGTGCTTGAAGATTTACCCTCTTCGCCCTTGCAGTCCCTTGGAACTTCTTCTTCATAGAGTCCCAAATTTGCTTGGAAGTATCCTTGTTAATGATTGTTTCCAAGATAGAGCGATCAATAGCTTGGAATAAATAGTTTTTTGCCTTGAGATCCTTCAACCTCTGCCCCTCAAATTCTGCTTTTTGCGTATCCGTCAAGGTAACTCCAACTGCTGGTTCAACAATTCCAGTAGCAACAACCTGCCAATACTCTTTAGAACTAAAGAAGTTCTCCATCAACATACTCCGATGATCATAATGACCATCAAAGCGAGGAATTACAGGCTGTACATAATTCTCTGAAGCCATGACTGCTCTTGCAGTAAAAGTGACTCTCAAGCTCACTTTTTCTCTCTTGTGGCTCCCTCACGTGGCTCTTGTTGGCTAACTGTAGCTCTGATATCACTGTTACACACTCTGACACGAATTTACAGAATTCTGACGTTGTATGTCATTAATATCTTAACAAAATTTTGCTACAATGTACATAACAAAGGTGAATAACTGGATGATTTCATTCAAATTTAAATAGATGTTCAAACTTAAATAGATGTTATATAGGCGTTACATCAACTAAATACAACGTGAATCCATGAATATAGGACCACAATCTATCACTAAATCACTACTAACTTGTAGAGAATGCCCAAGATTACTCACATGAAGTGATCAAATCATGACCAAATCAAAGTCAATAACTTGTTCCTAAAGAATATGACACATGATCTGCACAATATTTGCATAGAACTCTAACAATTTCTTGCATGCTAAATCTGATCTCCTTAACATTGCCAAATCCTTTTTCACTATGATTGAAACACAATTTGGAAAAACTATCAAAATTTTTCGCTCTGATTCTAGAGGAGAATTTTGTTCTTCCCAACACACTTTTGTTTTCCATGAAAAGGGAATTTTAGCCCAATTGTCTTCTCCACATACCCCTGAACAAAATGGCCTTGCAGAACGAAAAAATCTCCATGTTGTTGAAATTGCTGGCACACTTTCGCTTGACTCTCATGTCCTAACAAATTTATGGGTAGAAGCTGTTCATACAGTGGTTTTTCTCATCAATCGCCAACCAACTTCTCTCATTGGAAACGAATCACCCTGGCTGTGCTTATACAAAAAGTTACCCAATTATTCTCAACTTCGGGTTTTTGGATGTATTTGTTTTGTATTATTATCCCCACATGAACGAACCAAATCATCTCCAAAAGCTGCAAAATATGTGTTTATAGGTTACAGTGAAAAACAGAAATGTTATCTTTGCTGTGATTTTCAAGAAAAAAGGATGCGTATTTCTCGACACGTCACTTTTCTTGAGAATGTATATTATTTTTCTTCTCAATCAGTTTCTAACGAGAACTTCAATAGGTCTACTTTTTTCTTGCCTTCACTCTCTATTGATTTTTTATGCGGTAACTCAGAAAGTGTTTCCAAGTTCATCTGTCGATGCCTCATCTGTGCCTCCACCTGTTCACAACTTTGCTAGTCCATCTCTAGTTCCATAACCTCACTCATCACCACCATCATGTAGGTCAGCTCGTCCAAACCTATGACAACCTTCAAAACGGTATGGTAATTTCCCTCCATTTCTTACCTCAGTACTACTGATTCTATTCTTATACCCTCTACCTATAAGCGAGCAGCAGAGAACGCATATTGGAAACATGCCATGAAAGAGGAACTTTTGGCCCTTGAAACAAATCAACCTTGGGATTTAGTTCACGCTCCAAAAGATGCCTCGCTGATTAGTAATAAATGAATTTATACTACTAAACTTAAGGCTGATGGTTCTCTTGACAGGTATAAAGGCCAGTGGCTCAAGGATATAAGCAAGAGTATAGGCTGACTATGAGGAGACATTTTCTCTTGTTGCTAAAATTGCCACAGTTTATACGCTTTTAGCTGTTGCCTCGGCAAGACAATGGCCCTTACATCAAATGGACGTAAAAAATATGTTCCTTTATCGAGATTTGAAAGAGACTATGTACATGAAATCTCCCTCTAGGTACCCTCTTCAAGGTCCAAATCTAGTATGCAAACTGCGCAAATCCCTTTACGGGCTCAAACAGGCCCCTCGTGCATGGTTTGAGAAGTTTTCATCCATTATTCAATCAACTGGCTTTCAACAAACTTCCAATGACCACTCATTGTTCACTTGCCAATCTTTTAAAAGAATTATTGTTCTTTCGGTATACGGTGATGATATAGTTATTATATGAAGTGATCTAGATGGTATTAGCCAGTTAAAACAATTTCTTCACTTCTCATTCCATATGAAAGATCTAGGACCGTTGACTTAATTCTTGGGTTTAGAGTTTTCCCAGTCATAAAATGGTGTGTATCTTAGTCAACATAAGTATACTGTTGATTTGATAAAATTAGCAAATCTTATAGATACACAGACTCGTAACACGCCCATGGAACTCAATTTGAAATTGAAAAAGGATGATGGGAAACGTCTCTTAGACCCTACTATGTATAGACACCTGGTTGGTAGCGTCATATATCTCACTATAACTCGTCAAGATATATCGTATGCTATTTAAGTGGTCAGCCAATTTATTTCTGATCCTCACCGATTGTATCTAACGGCTCTCCATTGTATCATTCGATACCTATAAAGCACAAGGGGACAAGGTTTATTTTTTCCTTCAACTTCTTCTTTGAACCTTGTGGCTTTTGTGAACGTTGATTATGCAGGTTGTCTCGATACAAGGTATTCCATTACTGGTTGGTGTGTTTTCTTAGATTCAGCTCCCATTACATGGAAGTGCAAAAAGCTAGATCGGGTTGCTAAGTCCTCTACTGAAGCAGAATATTGATCTATGTCCTCAGTCAGTTTAGAAGTTGTTTGGCTTCGTCGTCTTCTCATGGATCTTGGTGTTTCACGTAACCAGCCTACATTACTTTATGCAGATAATATGAGTGCTGCAAATCCTGTGCATCATGAAGGCACGAAGCATGTTGTCATTACATTCATGAACTTGTACAAGATCAAACTCTTTTAACTTCATCGTGTGCCATCCCAAGGCCAAATTGCTGATCTTTTCACGAAATCCAAGACTCATACTGGCCATCAATACTTAGTTAACAAATTAATCCTTGTTGACATGAGTATTAATTTGAGGGAGGATGTCAAAAACAGCAACATCAGAAGTCAATAATGCACAAAAGGAAAAATAAGGAAAATTACATGATTAGGAAAGAATCAAAGAAGTAATCATAGGCCATGATTTTTGCTTTTTGACTTGTTTGGTAACTAATAAAGACTAACAACTTTTGTACAGACAGAGACATATAAAAATTCCTTCACTTGTAAAATTATTTATCTTTGATATTATCATTATGAATTATGATAACTTGACACCCAGTAAGTAGTGGAAGTGGGTGTCAACTGCCATCTGACCTTTAGGACATGGGGAATTGTCATTCAATTAAGGTTCCACTTGTTGATATGGGCGGATGGCGTGGTGCCTTATTGGTTCATGAAGATCATGGAGGTTATTCTACTTATTTGTGTCCTGTTATAAAAATATAAGTGGATTACTACCACTTACATAATTAGTGGAGTTACCACTATTTTTAGTGTGCCCATGTGAGAAATATGTTTTCATTTTTAATTGATTTATTATTAGGTACAATTACATTAATGACCATTCATACTTCTATATAAATAGGCATACAACACTTGTAATGGAGGTATGAAAATGAATGAATTAGACAAGGAAAAATTCTCTCATTTTCTCATTCTTTCACTTGTTTCTTTATTTCTACCATTAATTTGCTTTGTATTCTAGGAGTGATTCACATTTCCTTCACCTCCTTTTATTACTTATATTACATATAAGTAAACTTCATTACACCATTTATACCAATCCATACTTTTATTCACTCAATTTATAAAACGTTATCAGCACGAATTATTTTTCCAGAGGTATGTTGTTTATCTTACCATCTTCTTTCAATTATTATTCGATCAATTTTTATTCTTAATTTGTTCTTGTTAATATTAAATATATGTTAACTACCTTATAAGTATGCTCTGTGGTTGCCATTATATTAGATCTTCCACATCAGAAAATAAGGCTAGTTTTATAATATTAAAAATCATTTTATCTTACTTTATTATGTTCATATTCTTGTTGTATTGCTCGTGTTATCATTTACGTTTCAAATTTATTTGTTTACAGCCGCGACTTAAAGTTTTCTAGCCTAAATTCATTGGTTGTGACTTTAAGTCTTTTGGCAATTAATTTATATTACTTGCGTTATTATTTAAGCTGTCAATATTAATCCAACTCAGAACCTGAAGTTCTAATTCCTAATGATTAAATTTGTTTATTTTGATTAGATAATGGCAAATTTCGAAAAATTGATGTTTGAGCCATTGTTGCATAATGGAGACAATTATTCAGATTGGGCTGATGATGTTGTACTTCACTTGAATTCCATGGGCATCGGACACACCATAACAAATGAAAATACTGCATCCCTGCAGGATCAGTCTAAGGCCATGATATTATTGCGTCATCATTTAAGTAAAGGCCTGAAATCCGAATATACAACTATAACTGATCCATTAGCTCTTTGGAACAATTTAAAAGAAAGATTTGATCAGCAAAGAACAATAATATTGCCAAGGGCCCGATTTCAATGGCAGAATTTGAGACTTCAGGATTTCAAAACAATAAGCGAATATAACTCAGCCATGTTTAGAATTGTATCTCAATTGAGGTACTGTGGGCAAACTGTTACTGAAGAGGAGATGTTAGAGAAAACACTGTCTACATTTCATCGCTCCAACATGATCCTGATGCAACAATATCGAGAGCGCAAATTTAAGAAATGCACTGAGTTGATATCATGTCTTTTGGTTGCTGAGCAAAACAATGAAATCCTATTGAAAAATCATCAATTACGTCCCATTGGATCTACAGCATTCCCTGAAGTGAATGTTATATCATTTAATAAACGTGGTGGCAAGAGTGGTCGTGGTTTTGGCAGAAAAATGTTCCAACCTAGAGGTGGCCATTTCAAGAAATTTAAACCAAACCACTAGAAGTGGAACAGAAATGACTCGACATATGACAAAGAAAAAGGTCATCAACTCAAACCACAAAGAAGCAATGAAAGTACTTGCTATAGATGTGGGGCAAATGGCCATTGGTCACGTACTTGCCGTACACCAAAGCATTTAGTGGATCTATATCAGGCTTCCATAAACGATAAGGGAAAGAATGTTGAGACAAATTATATAGATGACCCAGTGGGTGACACTGATTTTGATATCTCAGATTTCTTTCCTAGTTCAGATGAAGCTATTGGCCAGACAATGATTATAGAAAATGCCCCAGCCAACTGAATAACTATTACTTTCTCGCTTTTGTTATATTTTGTAATGATTTTAATCTTTGTTTTGATCTATCTTTTATGCACTTTCGTTATAAACAGTTTTGATATGTTTTTGATAAAATCATATTTAATGTAAACTTTTGTAATGAAAGGGAATGGACATCAAGACTTTAGATTTGCCTAAATATTATGGAAATTTGTGCCTAGTTGACAGTGCAACCACACATACAATTCTTAAAGATAAAAAATATTTTCTAAATTTAACCTTTCTAGAAGTAAAGGTTAACACTATATCAGGGTCCGTAAACATGATTGAGGGCTCTGGAAGAGCCACAATAATGCTGACAAATGGTACTCAGTTGAATATTAATAATGCCTTATATTCAAGCAAATCCAGAAGAAATTTGCTCAGTTTCAAAGATATAAGACATAATGGATATCATATTGAGACATGTTGTGAAAGTAATATTGAATTTCTTTGTATTACCTCAAATATCTCAGGACAGAAGTTAATATTAGAGAAGCTTGAAGCTCTCTCTTCTGGGTTATATTATACATATATAAGGTCCATTCAAACATACGCAGTTATGAAACAGAAGTTTAATGATCCTAAGACTTTTATGTTATGGCATGACCGTCTTGGTCACCCAGGATCATCAATGATGCATAGAATTATTGAGAATACAAATGGACACCCACTAAAGAGTCGAAAAATCCTTCTGTCCAATGAAACTACTTGTACCGCTTGTTCGCAAGGAAAATTGATTGTTAGAACATCTCTCTCTAAGATTGGTCAAGAATCCCCATCATTTTTACAAAGACGCCAGGGGGATATATGTGGACCTATTCATCCACCAAGTGGACCTTTTCGCTATTTTATGGTTCTAATTGATGCTTCTGCACGGTGGTCTCATGTTTGTTTGTTATCAACTAGGAATATTGCATTTGCAAAGCTACTTGCTCAAATTATACAATTACGGACACATTTTCCAGATTATCCTATTAGGTCCATACGTTTGGATAATGCTGGTGAGTTTACATCAAAAGTTTTTGATGATTATTATATGTCCGTTGGAATTGATATTGAGCATCCTGTCCCATATGTCCATACCCAAAATGGTTTGGCAGAATCACTTATAAAGCGACTGCAGATAATTGCACGAACTTTATTATTGAGAACACAGTTGCCAACCTCTGTCTGGGGCCATGCTATTTTACATGCTGCATCATTGATCAGATTAAGGCCCACTGCTTATCATGAATATTCACCAATACAACTTGTACTTGGCCAACAACCCAATATATCCCATCTAAGAATTTTCGGTTGTGCCGTACAAGTCCCTATTGCTCCCCCGAAGCGGACAAAAATGGGGCCTCAACACAGGTTGGGATATATGTAGGTTATAATTCTCCATCTATTATCAGATATTTGGAACCCATGACGGGTGATATTTTTACTGCACGATTTGCAGATTGTCATTTTGATGAGACAGTTTTCCCACCTTTAGGAAAAAAGAAAATGCCTCTTGAAGTTGGGCATGTGCCTCCTGAAAGAAATCCAGAACTTTCTTGGAATGTGAAAACACTGTCTTATCTTGATCCTCGCACATCTCAATGTGAAAATGAAGTGCAAAGGATGATATATCTTCAGACTATCGCTAATCAGATACCAGATGCATTTACTGATGCAGCCAAGATAACAAAATCACATATACATGCTGCAAATACACCGGCTCGAATTGAGATTCCTGTTGAGCAAACCCCTAAAGCAACAATGAATAATCAAACTGTTGCACGCCAGAAGCGTGGCAGACCCCTTGGATCAAAAGATGCTATCCCTCGAAAAAGAAAATTGATTAATAATGGTCCTGATATAAATAATGATCGAGCTAAAGAATCCACATTCTCTGATTTGTCTCCTGAAATGACAAATGTTCCTAAAGAGACACCTGCCACTGAAGAGGCACAAATTGTTGATGAAATGCATGTTCCTGAAGTAACAGCTGAATTTAAAAATGAGGAAATTTCTATTAATTATGCTTATACTAGAGAAATGTGGAAACGTGATGAAATTGTCATTGACGATGTATTTTCATTTGCAGTAGCCACGAATATTATGAATGATGACTTTGAACCACACACAGTGGATGAATGTAGACAAAGGCATGACTGGCCTAAATGGAAAGAAGCAATTCAAGCAGAATTATCTTCTTTGGCCAAACGTGAAGTCTTTGGACCTGTAGTCCAAACGCCTAAAGATGTCAAACCCGTTGGATATAAATGGGTATTTACTAGAAAACGAAATGAGAATAATGAGATTGCCAGGTATAAAGCCCGGCTAGTAGCTCAAGGTTTTTCTCAGAGACCGGGTATTGATTTTGATGAAACTTATGCTCCAGTAATGGATATTATCACTTTTAGATATTTGATCAGTTTGGCAGTCTCGGAAAAACTTCACATGCGCCTTATGGATGTGGTAACTACTTACTTGTATGATAAATTAGATTCTGATATATATATATATATATGAAACTCCCTGAAGGATTTAAATTGTCTGAAGCAATTAAAACACAACCAAGGAGTATGTATTCACTTAAGTTGCAGAGGTCCTTATATGGATTGAAACAATCTGGGAGAATATGGTACAATCATCTTAGTGAATACTTGATTAAAGAAGGGTACATTAATGATCCCATATGCCCTTGTGTGTTTATAAAAAGATCAGAATTTGGTTTTGCTATTATAGCAGTATATGTTGATGACATGAATTTAATTGGAACCCCTGAAGAAATCCAAAATGCGGCTGAATATTTGATGAGAGAATTTGAAATGAAAGATTTAGGAAAAACGAAATATTGTCTCGGCCTGCAGATCGAGCATAACTCTGACGGCATATTTATTTACCAATCAGCATATATAGAAAAGCTTTTGAAACGGTTTAATATGGATAAGGCTCATCCATTGAGTACCCCAATGGTTGTTAGATCTCTTGATCCTAAAAAGGATCCATTCAGTCCTAAAGAGAATGACGAACAGTTACTTGATCTTGAAGTACCATATTTGAACGCTATAGGTGCATTAATGTATTTAGTGCAATGTACTAGACCTGATATTGCATTTGCAGTTAATTTATTAGCAAGGTTTAGTTCCGCACCCACTAGACGGCATTGGAACGGGATCAAACATATTTTTCGTTATTTTCAGGGAACTATTGATCTGGGATTATTTTTTCCATATGAGCCTTCTGAAAATCTTGGATTGGTCGGATATGCTGATGCCGGTTATTTATCTGATCCTCATAAATCTCGATCACAAACTGGATATGTTTTCACTTATAATGGGACCGCAATTTCATGGCGATCTACTAAACAGAGTTTGGTTGCTACTTCTTCTAACCACTCTGAAATACTTGCATTACATGAGGCCAGCCGAGAGTGTATATGGTTACGTTCTGTTATTCAACACATCCAGAATTCGTGCAAATTATCTCCTACTATAAATCTTCCAACAATCATATATGAAGATAATGCAGCATGTATTGCTCAAGTCCGAGGAGGATATATTAAAGGAGACAGAACAAAGCACATTTCACCGAAGTTCTTCTACATGCATGAACTTCAAGAAAGTCAAAAGATTGATGTGAAGCAGATACGTTCAAATAACAATCTTGCAGATTTGTTCACTAAAACTTTACCAACATCAACATTTGAGAAGTTAGTATACAAAATTGGTATGCGGTGGCCCAACAAGCAATCAATTTGACAAGAGATCTTCTGCCATGATCAGGGGAAGCATTGTGGACACATGTGTACTGTACTCTTTTTTCCTTCGATCAGGTTTTGTCCCACTGGGTTTTCCCGACAAGGTTTTTAATGAGGCAGTAAAACACGTCCAACACCACTTCATAATTTGTTGTATAATTGTATTTCTTTATTTTGGTTTTTATCCCACTGGGTTTTTCTTTAGTAAAGTCAAATACAATTAAGTGGTAGAATCCAAGGGGAAGTGTTATAAAAATATAAGTGGATTACTACCACTTACATAATTAGTGGAGTTACCACTACTTTTAGTGTGCCCATGTGAGAAATATGTTTTCATTTTTAATTGATTTATTATTAGGTACAATTACATTAATGACCATTCATACTTCTATATAAATAGGCATACAACACTTGTAATGGATTTATGAAAATGAATGAATTAGACAAGGAAAAATTCTCTCATTTTCTCATTCTTTCACTTGTTTCTTTATTTCTACCATTAATTTGCTTTGTATTCTAGGAGTGATTCACATTTCCTTCACCTCCTTTTGTTACTTATATTATATATAAGTAAACTTCATTACACCACTTATACCAATCCATACTTTTATTCACTCAATTTATAAAATGTCCCTGATTTTTAGAGATTTTGATATTGCGCCCTCTTCTGTAGCCACCAGGTGGCGTTGTACATATTTGCTAAGCTGAGATGAGCTGATTTGGTCTTTGTGAGAGTCTTTAAAGCCAAGTGGACCAGGCTTTTCATTTGGGCTGTTAGCCTTGTGGGCTTATGAGGCTTTTTTATGGATCTCGATACGCGTCAATCTCATCTACTTGGGTTCTAGTATTGGTTTTCGAATTTTTATCACCAACATGTATAAATAAAGATATATGCATAAAAATATTATCAAATATTTCAATTTAAATATTAAAATAAAAATAAATATATCATTTAAATTTATATAATCAAATTTATTTAAATTTTAATTCAATTTAAATTTATTGAGATTTGAGAAAAAAAAATCTTAAATCTTTCTTGCCTTCGTTGCACAAGCACCATACAATGGATCGAGGCACCTGTACAACTAAAATCAGCATATATGCTTGGGAAATTTACAAGACCGACCCTTCAAAAATAGCCTCCATCATAAAAAGTTTTAAAAAATATAAGCCTCCTAGCATGAATTTACCCCATTACCCTTATTTTATTTGAAACAAAATCAAACTAAGGGTCATGTTCACGGGATGAGCTCTAAATTGCCGTTGAAGAATTCAGGATTTCATGAGACAGCCCCTCCGTGACTTCTCTTTTCACGTCATTTTTTTTTTTTCTTTTTAATCCGCACGGGAAAGTTAGTAAATTGGTGTTTTCCTCGGCACCAGCCAAGACGGTCTCGACGTTGAGATTTTGCACTGTTATGATAAAGAATCTCACATGGTAGAACACCGGCTGCAAAAGGCATTTAGTTTGAGGACTTGACTTGCTCCAAAACCGAAACCAGTAATTATAAAAATATGAAATTACCCGATCAGAATATACAAAACCAGATCCGGAAGGAATGTCATTAAGAGAAGAAGTCCTTGTAAGGGCATAGGCAAACTTTTATAGTGTTTTTTTTTTAATATTTTGTTGTAGAAATTGTATAATTTATGATTATGGACACTGAGATGTTGAGTTTTGATGTGAGTTTCTGCGTTTTATGATTACTAAAAAAATGGAAGATTGTGGAAGATTGAAAAAGAAGTTAAGCGGGTAGATGAAGACTCACCGAATCCCATGTCAAACACTCCTCAAATTATCAACGAATTTGGGTATATTATCGTCAAATAAGTTATTGAACTATATCGAACCATTTTCGTACCATAGAATTGCATAGTATGATCATTATTTAATGAAAAACTATTAAGAGGCTATGTCGTAATAATTTTTTCTTAACGAGGCTATTTTCTAAAAAATACCATCAAAATGAGGGCTAATCTTATAATTTCCCTATATGCTTATGCTGAATAGTCCTTGATTTGAAAGCTAGCTATCTTTGTCTGCAACGATAAATGCATGTTATAGTCGTTGGAATAGTCAACACCAACGCACATTCTACGAAACACCTGTAACATGCTAACTCCTTGGAAAACGCTTTTTGGAACTCTAGGATGACCCGTTTTTCCGGACCCTTAGACAAAATTCTTCCGAGCAGCTTCCCGCCCCCCGGGACTTTCCATTATTTAGGAAAATTCTTTTTTTTAACAACTTTTTTTCTTTTATTTACAATATTTTTTTCGGCATTTACCACTTTTTTTTTTTACAAAAGATTAGCTGTATGAGTACAACTATTATACTGTAGCATAACCCCAATATTTACGAAAAATTTAAAAAAATAATATTTCACATTAGGATTTTATTTAATAGATAATTATATCCTTAAAAAATTATATGTTATAAATCTATTCGATATTCGGTAATATTCGATGAATGTATTGGATAGCATCAGATAGTATTTGACACAATCTAATGGATACCTTGAGCAATATTTGATAATATCTGTACTGAATAAATGATCATAATATAAGGATGTGCTTGTTTTTGTTTTTTAAGTTTTTATTTTCAAAATTTAGTAAAAATATGTGGTTAGTTTCAAATTTTTTTAATTTTGAAAATGATAAATAGTTGATATTAATTTAAATATATTAATAAATATATGTTTTTATAAAATAATATTTTAAAATTAAAACAAAAATAATCTAGACTTTTAAAAATAAAAATATTTTTACGATTTATACTTAAATATAATGCATTTCTCTAAGTTTTCTAATATTTACCACTAATCAATGCTAGCGTTACCCATGGGCTCCGAAATAGACAGTTATTTGATAACACATCAATTTATTTGACAACTTACCATATTGCACGAAGAATGCGACTTAAACGTAGAAAGTAAGAACTATGGATCTTACGCAAAGAAAGAGAGGTTCTTGTACGTCACGCCTGAATTTCCTTACTGACATAAATGAAACAGATTTTCCAAAAGTTACAATGAAAAAAGAAGGGCTGACTATTCTTTTATTTATTCCACATCTTTAAGTATTCCAGGTTTCCAACTTTTGCACACCAGATAGGGTAGGTCCAGCGACTTGCGACATACGAAGAAGACGCCCGCCCCAACCGTCTTTCATTAAATTTGCGATATTTTTTATTTATTATTTTAGTTAATCTGACAGCACATCATATTAAATTACACGAAAGAAACAACGAGTAACGCGTGTTGACAATACTTTTCATTCAGTCATTATCTCTTTGTGAGAACAAAGATAAAATAAGCAGTGCGTAACTGGTGATTCGAGTAAAGAAAGATAGGAGAGTGAGGAAAAAAAAAATCCAATGAAGGCGGCTAGGGTTTTGGAAAAGAGGCGTGCTAGTTTTAAAGGGGCAAAATCTTTTTAGGATACCCCAAAGGTTTGGATAATTCTGTGCGACCTCTGTTGTTTCATGAGTAATATCTAATCTCAGCTGTAATAGAATTACTTGAATGAAACATATTAACAAAGAGAAAAGGTATCCGAGTTTTTTTTTTAATATTAATAAGGTTAATAAAAAATAAATTATATAATATTAGTTTAACTCGAACTTTAGATTAAGTTGTTAACATGTTAAAGATAAACTACTCAATCAATTTGATAGAAAAATAAATGAGTCTGCAAAATTAATTGTTTAATATTAAATATAAAATAAAATCTATTTTTATATTATTTTTAAAAAATTAAAGTTAAGATTACAAATATAAATTAAATACTAATAAAACTATTTATTTAAAACGTTAAAAATATATTAAAAGATGATAAAATAGATAATTTAAAATTATAAAAGATAAATTTTAAAATTTACAATTAAAAATATAAGGAATATATTATAGATTTAATATATATTTTAAAATTGATATTCATAACTTCAAAATTATATATTTTATCATTACTTTAAATTTTATAGATATATTGATATTTCAAAATTTTAATTTTTTAAATTAATCACTTATTTAATTTATATTGTTTATTTTTAACTTCAATTTTTTAAAATTAAAATAAAGACAGATTTTTTTTAGTTTTAATAGTAATTAAACGTTTTACAACTTTATGTAATCTATCATTATTTTAATTTGGGTGATTAATATCGAACATGTTAATTAAATAAATCTAACTGCTTTTTAGCCCAAGCGTCTGTGTTTTTGTCCCCTAGTTATAATTAAGTTTGGTTATGTGTCCACGGCGGAAGCTATCGGCCGTCGTAAGCAGCCACGCTACCACTCATCTTATTATATTTGCTAGATTTCTTTTTTTGGGTCAATAACACTCAGACACTAATTGATGGTGACAGAAGGATCGAATCGGATGGTAGAATGGAGAGCGATTTTGAGGACGGGGAGACAATAGGAAACATGATTATGACAATTTCGTAATTTAATTTAACATCATGCTTTTGACTGTATGAGTTACATTGGAGAAGAGTAATACTATTTTTTTCAAATTATTTATACAAATTCACTCGTATAAATGGACTTGATATAATATAATTTGATAAATAAATACAGTGATTTAATAAATATATATTTATAATAAATGATATTAATTAATATAGATTATATAATAATTATATAAAGATGTCACGTTAATTTATACGTGTTAATTTATATAAATAATTTATATAAGTAATATGTATAATAATGATGGGATTGAGAGGTGCAAAATTATAATTATTATAATGGTGGTGGAGCCGAGAGGTGAGAAGAAACCAAATTCAATAGTAAAGAAGTGGAGAAAAAGACGACAGAGGGGGAGAAAATGAGATGAGAAATTGAGTATTTTGTCCAACTTTTTCGGAACACGATACAATGACTTTTGGGGGCGTAATTCACAGCCCAAGGCTCTGATATTAACTAATCATAATCTACCAAAGTCCTAACCTATCAGATTTCGCCACCTTTAAACCAATGAAAATGAATCTGCCCTGCATAAAACATTGGCATTTGGGGAAAGAACACTGGGTTAAAAAGAGAATGTGAAGTTAAAAAAAAAAAAAAAAAAAAACAGGAAAGCAACGAATGGGTTTAAGAGAATATTTTTATTGTTTGGTTTGATGAGTAATTATGAATAGAAAAAAAAGTTCATATATTAATTAGATATAAATGTCTTTAATATAAAAATATATAATATACATTATTTAATTTAAAATTTAACTTTTATAAATTAATTAAAAATTATTATCTATAAAGTAATATTCATTATAATTTATTTATTTATTATAAATTTAACCTTTTTTAAAATAAATTATATACATTAAATTATCTAGAACACAGATTTCTTAAACTAAAAAATAATTAACATATAAAATATTTATTAAAGATTCAAAATATTTTATAGGAAATTATTATATGATTATATTAAACTATTATCAAATTAATGTATATTTTTAAAAATAAATAAATAAATAATAAATTTTATAAATTAATTAAAAATTTTTGATAGAAACCGGTCGACCGCCATTAACCGTCCTTGACTTTCATAGAATCTTGCATTTGAATGTCACTACCAACTCCGTTGGAACCCTTGTCTGATGATCTATCTGATTCTACAAGTTTAATCCCTAAATAACTTTCTGTTCAGTTACATGCGGGGGATGATGTTGTTTCTGAAACCGTCGTTAAACTAAGCTTTTGATGATAAATGGCTTATTTGACATCGATGATACCATAATTGATGAGATTACTGATGATCGACCATCACCTTGGTATCGGCACTAAACACGTGGGTTCATTGGCAACTGTCAGCAATATTGCTGAAAATGATTTTTCCAAAATTTTTCAAATTTTTTTATTTTTGAAAAATATTAATTTTATATATTTTAATTTTTTTAAAAATAAATTAATCAATTATATTTATAATTAAAATAATTAATCGATTAATTATTTGAATAAGGTTTGTTTGAATACATAAAAATATATGAAGTTAGCTTAGTAATTTAATATATTATTTCTTAAAAAACAATTTTTCTTAAGATAGGAAAATAAAAATAATTATTAAAACTTAAATAATTCTAAATCCTTATAAAACTTTCATCTTAATTAAAAACTTCAATAAAAGTAATAAAAACTTAGGATTATCAAGGAATCCTAATTTCTTTTCCTCCAATTTTAATATCTAACATCCTGGTAATGAAAATTGCCCCTCTATTGTGTAATAGTAATAGGCCAGCACATCAAAGTGGTTGGAATCCACCACGTGTGATAACATAAACAATTAATATAGTTGGTCTCAAAAGGGAGAAACGCTTCCCTGCCTCCATTGCACTACATGGCTGCAACAAGCCAATGGGAGGCTGAAAATTGGAGAGAGAGAGGTTTTTGTGCTTTCTCTCTCCTACTTTTTTAGCCTCCTATTGACCGGCTACACCACGTAGCTATGCAACAGAGGCATTGAAGACTCTCTCCTCAAAAGGTCAATGATTGTCGGCTGGCTTTGGCCGAGTCATACGGCCGAATAAAGTCACAAGTCACGAGCCTTTCGTGGGCCCAAGCATTCTTTTTTCTTTGGACGAGTTTTAGGTCATTAATGTAAACACATTGAATATCAATTTGAACCAAATCCATTGAACGTTCGTTCCAACTCAACCTAAACAATCACTTAAAAATTTAAGAGAGATGTTGGTTGAACGAATAGCCTAATGCAGTGGCGGACCTATAAATTTATCACAGGAGGGACACCATAGCATTTTCAAATATTTATAATTTTTATGATAAAAATAAAAAATAAAATTCATTGAAAAATAAAAAGATACACTTAAATAAGGGGGTATAATCAACCTTACTCGTTACAATAAATCTTAATACAATAAAGTAAAATGTAAAATATTAAAATTTAATAGTTAATTTATTCAACAAATACAAAATCATAATCGTCCTCTACTTGTTTTCATATTTTGAAAACATTGCATGATTACTTTATTATCGAGTTCTAAGTCGCAAATCTTGTAAAATTAATATTAACATAATTTTGTTTTAAACTTTTAGCACTTGTGTTTGGACTTGATGCCAATTCAAAAGTAGATTTTATTTTAAAATATATCTTAATAACTGATAAAAAATTGATGATCGTATTATTTTCTATTAAAAAAGACTATAAACAAATTAAAAAATAAACAGAACCAATAAATAAGGTGAAGAAACTTTTAAGTTACGAGATCTAAGACTGAATTTAATTAGTTTACTTTAATATCGGCTTTTGATTGACATCATGATAAAGGCCAATTAATTAAAAAAGTAATAAGAAAATTCATCATCAAGTTGAATCTTCATCTTTTAGTATTAGTATGAAGTATCCAAATCATTGCTTTTATTTAATTAATTCATTGTAATGGTTTAGTAAAAAGTCAGACAATATCTCTTTATTACATTGCAACATCATGCTTCTAAAATTAGCAACCCGTGAAGCATTAAAAATAAATAAATAAGCATTAAAAAATATACATAAATTTTATTTAAAAAATTTAACCGTCGAAATTAATTATAATAATGATCATGGTACAAATTTGCCCGGAAGGAATGAGAAAATTATTAATTATGTGTCAAGTATAGACTATCTGCAGAAGAAAAAACAAAGATTTGAGAAAAAAAATCTACAAATAATAGGAGAAAAACATTTTTAAAAAAGTGAATAACATTTTATGTATGAAATAAAATAATAAAATATGAAGTATAATAAACTTACCAGAAAATGAAAGAATTTATCTTTTTGTGTGCTATAGCAGCTTTTGTAGAGTGGAAGAGCGGCATACCAAGTTAGGTGAAGTGAGACGGCTGCTAGACAATGTCAAAAGAATGAATTTTAGGTAAAAATTAGGCATATATAAAAGGGTATATTATTCCTACTAAAACGTAAGGGGTATAACAAAATTTAAATTTTTGAGGGGGGCGGGTCCCCATGTAGATCTGCCTATGGCTTAATGGGGGGAGATGAGTCCCATTAGGTTTTGAAATCATCTTTGATTTGCAATGTAAATATGTTTATTTAATCGTTTATAAGATTTAAACTGTTTTAAATAATAACTAAATGTAAACTATTTTAAATATGCTTACATCAAAAGAATTGGCTTCCAACTATTTATGCATCTATACAAGTTCTACCATTATAACATAACATAATGAAACATAAAATACGAAAATTTTTCATCAAAAAACCTTTTAGGTCATCTACTAATTAATCTGACCCTCCTTTTTTTATTTTAACTATTTTTAACCTCTCTTTTGAAAGAAAGGTAAAAATATACCTTTAATAGTTTTAAAAATAACGAAATTAGATTATATGTATAGTTTTTTGTATGATATAGTTGTGCAATTGCATGAAGAATGGTGCAAAAAATAAAAAAATAGATCTTTGATGTTTTACACAACTATATCATGCAACTTACACAATCATCTCATAAAATAATTGTCAATAAAATTATAAATGTAGTTATTATATTGCACAACTAATTAAGTCATGCAACTTCACGACCCCATCGAGTAACGAAATGGCTTTAGAAATTTTCTATAACTTTGTCGTACAAGTTCGCAATAGGTTTGTGCAAAATTACAAGTCTCGAGAATTTTATACGACTTCATTGTACAATTTGCACGACATAGTCGTGCATCATATAAAAATAGTATTTTATACTTTAACAATAAAAAGCGGCATCCACGTCTTTTTACAAGAAAAAGGGGTTATAAATTGTTAAAATAGAAAAAAGATGTTAGATTTAGTTAAAGGACCCCAAAAAAAGGTTAAATAAAAAAATACTCTTATAAAATACAGTAAAATCGTCATAAATAAATATTTGATTAAACAATAATCTCGATTAAATAATAAAATATTCTGGTCTAAATTTCAATAAATGAATGTTCAATAAAATAATAATCTTAATTAAATAATAAAATCTTCTAGTCCCAACTCGACCCAATATATTAAATTAATAAATTTGATAAATTCATAAGATAACATTTATTTTTTAAATCCTTTATGCTCTAATGAAAATATAAATTTAATAATTGATTAAAAAAATAAAATAAATAACATAAAAAATTAATAGTATGATTTTTTTTTAAATTCTAGGTTTTCAATTCTTTTCTTTTGTAAAATATGCCTATAAAGTTTTTCGATTTTTTTTTATATCTAAACTAAATTCAACCTCATCCTTAGTTTTATTGTGAAGTATACATGACATTTGGGGTGTGTATGTATATATATTTATGTTGTAGCAAAGAGTTATTTAAAGTTATTATTGTTTGGATGGCCCCTTTTAATGAAACATTTAGTGAAACGATACTATTTATGGCACATACTTGATCTTGGTAAAAAAAATTACAAGTAATTAAAACATAAAAATTTTCTTAAATTAATAATAATTCATTTATCGATAAATTAATAATTTATTAATTTATCAACAAATAAGTAACATTTATAAAATAATTTTTTATAAATCTTAATAGTACAACTTCATAGAGTTTTTATTATACAATGTTTAACTGTAATATATAGATACTTAACTGTAAAATAAAGCTATATATACAACTATTTCATACATTATTTATACAATATTAGATATAATAATCTCATTAGATCACCCATTTGACCCGACATTTTTATCATCCCTACAAAATTCCATGTGAACTAAGCAGTGTTAACTCTGCAACGGAATTGCATAATTAATAAAATTTCTCTTTCTGACCTTATATTAATCTGATAATTTTCTAATAATGCGTTTGATTGTCCTATAAAATAAATTAATAAAGAGAAGAAAAAAAAGGACTAATATTAATTATCTATGGATGTTAAATATGTAAAAAAATATTTAAATATTAGAAGAAAAATATATTGATAGATAAGCATTCTCGATAATAATATAAAATAACTTTATTTTATTTTATTTTACTTTTAATATACTTAACCCATACTTATGTGCATAAACAATTTAAGGGTAAGAAATTTAAATAAGAAATAAGAAAATATGGTTTATCTATTCGGGACGTTAAAAGCGAAAAGAAATTAAATATAGGTTTTATTATGTTATATTGAATATTACCTCGATTTAAAACGGAGAAAAAGTTTATAGTTATGAAAAAAAGAAAAATAATTGAAGTGTGATATCTTTTGTTGTGGTGGGAAAGTGGCACGAGTCACGACCTTCAATCTTGTCCAATAATTGTTCCTTGTTATCCAAACATTCAGAAGACGTGCTGAGAACAATTGCTTATCTACTCTGTCATCGCTTAATTGCTTTAGGTGATACGTAAATTTATTGGTTGACGCGTGGCTAAAATTCGTTGAGTCAGTGCATTTAGTATTTATGTTTGTTTACCCGAGTACCATTACGTAATCACGGTGATGTTATAACTAAAGGGGCTATTATTTCTTATCTTAATTTTATTAAGACAGTGTTTGTTTTAATTATTTAATATTTTTATATTTAAATATTTTTTAAAATTTAATTTATATTATTTAATAAGATATTTATTTATTTTTTTATATATCACTTAAAAAATAATAAAATAATATTTTAACTTTAATGTGACTTTTTTTATCCTTGTTAAAATATAAAATGTCTATATTATATTTATTACAATCAATTAAACAATAAATATTTAATAAAATGAAATCAAAATTCTAATTATATATAATTATATTATCCTAATTATTTTATTTATTTACAATAATTTATTATAATATATAATAAACATTATTTAAAAAAATAATAAATTTAATTGAATATAAAATATTAAAATTTTGAATTCAAATATAAATAAATATAAATAATATTATATTCTTAATTTAAATTATATTTTACGTATTTATCATTATCCTTATAATAAAACATATAAATATATTTGTATTATAATTATTTAAAACAGTTGAAACTTTCAAATATAATTATAATAAATTATAGTTAGATGTCTAGCTGAAATGATGTTGAGAAGATGATGTGATAGGTTAACTGATGTTGAGAGGGTGGTAGTCAGATCGAGAAAGGGAGGCGTTGAGGGAGAGAAACTCTTCCCTACCTTCACTGCACCACTTGGCGAGGTTGACGTGGTACAACAAGCCAATGGGAGGCTGAGAATTGGAGAGAGAGAGAGTGACTTTTGTGCTTTCTCCCTCCCACTTTTCCAGCCTCCTATTGGCTAGCTGCACCACGTGGGTTGTGCAGCGGAGGCATGGAGGACTCTCTCGTTGAGGGGATATGTCATAAAACGGTAGTATAGGTATTTTAATAAATTAGATGTTTTAAAAGAAAAAAGAAAAAATTTTTTACTTTTTCTATTCAGACAAAATTTTCTAAAAATAAGTGTTAAGTTGACAAAACAAATAATCACCAATTATTTGAGCCATTTAAATCTAAATAGATTTATATTTTAGTGGACATAATAAACGGATCCTAAATCTCAAACTTTACCTCGAAATTTTTTTTATGCTGATTATTTTTAAGATTGAACTTTTTTTTAGATAAAAAATTTGAAATAAAAAAAGCTAAATTTTTTTAGCTTTTTGAATAGATTATCTATTTTTTTATTTTAAAATATCCTTGATAATTTTAATTAATTTTTATTTTGTAAATTATTTACCATCTTTTTCTAATTCTAAACTCTTTTAGGAATGCAATCTTTTAAGTCCTTAAGCAACTTTTTCAAGTATCAAATTGATCTTTTGCTTTTAACTATTCTATTGTTAAAATAATTTTTTAAATATTCATTAATTTTGTATATGCAACGTTTCTCTATATGGATACTTTTAAATTTTGGTTAACAGCTACTGAATAATTATTTAAACTAAAATTTGATCTCATAGTTTGACAAAAGACTATGTGAATGCACATAAATCTAACTTATTAGAAATATAAAAATTAAAGTATTTATAATTATATAACAAAAACAAATATTTGTGAGCCAAGTTAATAGTGAATTAAGACTTCTTTTAGATCCCAATATATAAAAGATGTAATTTAAACGAATATCTGTGAGTAGCAACTACAAAAAATTTAAAGCAATTCAAAAGACCAAAACTGTTTCCTTCATTTAAAAAATCTCTCACTTTACCCAATTTAATATCAATCATGTAACAAAATTTTTAGGATTGATTTCTCTTCATTTGAAAATGAGTAATATTACTCTTACAAACTATCCCTACAAACTCATTCATATAAATCTATGTGACATTATTAAATAATTGCTATATTATTTATATGTAATTAAAATTTGAAATCCACTAATTTAATCAAATCAAGACACATCAGTTTGTACGAATAAGTTTGTAAGAATAATATTATTTTTTCAAACATACATAAGAATTTTCACTTAATTCCTAAAAATCACAAACATTTCCAAGATTAAACTAGAGTTGTAGACGAAAAAATGTACCAAATTCAAAATTTTTTGAAATCTCTAAGTTACTCAAATAATTTTATAAAGTTGATCTCCTATAGAAAACCTAAAATATCAAGATTGCATATACATCTTCAAAAATTTATAAAAAATCAAATATTCAATATTTTTTAGTGAAACAACTTTACACAAATAATTGAATGTCGTCTATTTTAAGATAAGTAAATTTAAGGATGAAAATCAAAGTAAAATAAATACAAAAATTTTTATAATTAGTTGAGATTGGGTTTGGGCTACGAGAATGCATTCAGATAGAATTTGAAAATTTTAAAAATCCCCCCGCTCGTCCTTACTTGGCTCCGCTCCTAGGTGGAAATTGCAATGGGTAGAGCTTCCACACAAATTCACTTGGTACACAACGATATTAAAATTCACGCGAGAAGGGGAGAAGTTTACGAGAAGGGAGGATTGGTTTCGGATTCAAGATCCGAAATTCTTTTAAGTACTACGCGGTCCAATTGACCGATGACACGCTCAGTTTTTTTTTTTTTTTTTTTTTTCTTGGAAGCTTACCCTCAGCATAGTTTTACGAGCAAGGAGAGACAGTTACAGTTTCGGAGGTCGGATCTTCCCATCCGAAGTCTTGAAGTGCGTGGTCGTATTGCAAGACGACATATTCAGTTTTTCTTTATTTATTTATTTTTTTAACTTTTTGTATCTTTTCTTGGACATTGATGCTCACGCTCATCATGGTTTATAGAGAAGGTCATCATATATGCAGCGTAGGCGTGATAGACTTTCGGAGTTACACTTTCGGATAATCCGCGTTCAAGATCGGATAATCAGCATTCAAGATCGGATAATCCGACGTTCAAGATCCAAAAGTAAGTAAGTGGTCCCACCGAGAGATGACCTTGTCTGTTGTTGGTTGGTTTGTTGCTAAAATTTTCTTGGAACGTTGGCAAGAAATGTGTAATTTACAAGGGATGAGGCATTTTCGTGCATACGCTCTTCTGGGACCATTCTGACGGTGGGATATCGGTTGATATGTTTCATCCAGAAATGACTTTCAGCGCAAAGAAGAAAGCTAAATCTAGCCTGAACATTCAGCAAATACCGTGTCGCTTGATCAGAATTCCCTGGGAGGAAGCACGACTCCTCGTAATTAGAAAGTTTTTCAACTTTCTAGCTGAATCGTCTTCGCTGATGACAGTCTCTAAGGTAGATTTAGGATCACCTTCAGATCTGCTAAACTCCTAAATATATATGGTCATGTACCACTGAACATGCTCTGTTTTTTTTTTTTTTTGTCAGTTAACGATAAGATTAAAGAGAGAATCCTAATACCTCCATGATATTGGTACCAGTGCTTTCATGGGCGGATCCATAGTCAAGAAGCACGCCGTGATGATAAAGTATAAGCAATTATCATTTGAGACTGCTTGTTGTTCATTCGTAGCTCTTTACGGTATTTCTGTGCATCTTCAGCCTTATATATTATTATTGTATAAAACGAGTAAAATCGAGAATATAGAGTAATAATTTTACAAACAACTAGATTGTTTACGGATTTATAGGGTTGAAAAAAAGGATATTTCATTTTCTTTCTTTTTTATTTTATAATAGTTACGCTTAAGTACATATAATTGGTTTTGAGAAGGTTTGTCTGTGCTGACTGTCATAGATCCGCCAATTGGTGCCTTGAAACATGGGCTTGGCGACAGAAGGCATCGGATGCCTCGTTTGGACTATAGTGAAGGTTAGATCTCTTGGATTCTCTCTCCTCTTTTATAACTCTTCGTTATCAACCGCTTTCTTACTTCAAATTGTTGTTGTATCAGGGGGCTGAGGTATCACCGCCTACGAGAATAGATTTCCCGTTCGGTACACATACTTTTCCTATCGTAGGCTAGAACTTCTCGCCTCTTCCGTGGAAGCATCCTTAGCGGGAGTCAACTCCATACAAGAGGACTGAGACGATATCTAAACTCTTGCAGTTATTCATTTTTGGGATTTTAACGGATTTTGTATCTCTTTCGTATATTTTGAATTAACTACTAATTTTTTCGGTTAAATATCAGATATGAAGAGAATCATGTCCTCGGATAATCATAATCCTTGGCGTCAACCTGGGTCAACTTTATATGACTTCTTTTCCGGAGACTTTTTTTCAGTCTTCAAATCCTTATTTATTGTTTCGTTCTTTTTATTTGAGGAGTAAATTTTTGCTTGGGAAACTTTTGTATCTTACTTAAGAAATCAATACTTGATGTTTTAGCACTATCACCTTAGGAACTCTAGTACAAATCTCTATATAAATTTGTGTGATTCATTATATAATTACTATCGCATTAAGTATAGTTAATGTGATCAATTCTTCAAATTCATTATTTAAGTTCTGTAGTATCGCATCTGACTGTATTAGCGAATTTATATAAACAAATTTATTTTTTGTTCGGTTATTTTCACAACCAATCTAGCTTTTCATGATGCTAGGAATACTATTCTCTGGAATAAAGCAGACCTCTTCATTGAAAGATTTTTCAGTCCACTTGCATATATTTATTTAAAGTTTAGACGGATTCCCGTGACACATCTCCTTTAAAGATCTATTCACTTTTATTTGGATTTATCCTCTACGTGGCTTAAGAATGAGGTTCCATATTCCACGTTTCAATTTCAATCAAACTGTAAAAGGAACAGAAGAAAAAAAAAAAAAAGAACTTGGAGCTGAAATTGAGATATTTGTAAGCTGAATATTGCATGTGGAATGAAGATTTTGTTATGGTGAGGTTTGCTTTTTATTGCTAATTTCATTTTTGTAGGAAATAAGATTAAGATCTCATTGCAGCCTCTTTCTCTTTATCTTGCTCAATAGTGCGAAAACTTTCTTTTGAGTCTATATTTGCTTCCTTTTCTTTATTTGTATATTTTGTTGATATATATCTCATGCAACCATGAGGTCTCAAATCCATATCCTCGTGTATGAGTGAATTTTGCCCATATCCGATTGTGCGGTTTACATTTCTTGATGTGGCAACTTCTTACCACAATTTGCGACCTTGCAGATTTTTAGCCGGTAGCCTTTAAGATCTGCAGCCTCAGCCGTTAAGGTAATCCATGTTCTGATCATTATTATACTTTCGTCTAATATAGTGGAGGAAATTAATTTTTAAAACAATTACTTCTTTATATAATTCAATTAATTACTAATCAAATCCATATAATGTAATCCTTCGATGAGTAAGAATTAATTTCTACCCATATCAGATCCCTGGTTTCATGTCCTAGACATAAAACAAGCTGTTGACAGGAGTTTCCTGTACTTACTTTGGTCGTTTTATATGTTCTTGAGGAACGTATATATTCTTTTATACAATAATATATTTATGTTGAATTAGTTTGTATAAGATAATATATGAATATGACCTCTAATTATTGATTGGCTCCTTGGAAACAGTCTTCAATACTCAGCAGGGCACGATGTTGTAGAGTGGACAACTGGGAGCTTACCAACGCAATGCAACGATAGCCTATACTTATAAGGTTTAAAACCTTGTATTTATTTTTCTCCATCTTCTATTCCAATAATCGATAGTTGGTAAAATATTTTCAAAATTGTGTTTATTTATGTGTTTGAAGTTTTTGTTTTCAAAATTTGTAAAGAATATGTAGTTGATTTTAAATTTTTTTGAATTTTAAAAATAATATTTGGTCGATATTGAGTTAAATGCATGTAAAAATATGCGTTTTTATAAAACAGTTTTTAGAGTTTATAAGCGATCATAACATATATTTTTTTTCATGTTTTCTGAAAATATTTTCTTATTCAGCTTATTTTTGAATATAGTAATTTACTTTCAACCCCAAGTACAGAAAAAAAAAAAACAATTGCAAGCCTCAGGGTGAATACCTAATTTAAAAAGAATTATAAATTAAGATTTTATCTTTGGGGAATCCTGGGGAAATCCTGTGATTTTTTTTCAACCCTGAGGACAGAAAAAAAACATTGCAAGCTTCGGGCTGGGGTGATTCCCTAATTTAAAGAGAATTATAAATTTAGAGTTTTACCCATATTAATTAGAACTAAGATTTTTTCCCTCTTGTATATCCTAGCCCAATCCCGTTACCCATCAATCCAAATCCTTATGGCTTTGTTCGTTTCTCACATTAGTCTAAGGTCAGCTTTACAAAACTTATTTGAAGGATCTAGAGATTTCAAAAAAATAAAAAAAGGAAATTTTATGGATTTGTTGTTGTCGAGTCTAGTTTAATCCTAAAACGTTTTCTAATTGTGACTTTAAATTTTTTTTAACATAGAGAGGTCATGAAAGCTTTTTTGAAAGAACTAAACTTAAGGCCACAAAACATAAATTATTTAAAATACCTGTATTATTCAAAACTTTTTGAGATTTGACATGGTTAAAGATAAAATTATCGAATGTCTACAATGTCTCTATAAAAATTTCAGATTAATTGAAATAGTAGATTAATTATAAAAAACGAAAATCACCTCTACTTTCTTTTACCGTTCAATAAAAAATTATTTGGTTTTGCTTGTTTTTACATTCAAATGATATTTTTTTTAAATATATACTTATCAATGTCTTTTAAATCAACATCAATCATATACAATTTTTAAAATTCAAAATTAATTACACATTCTTATAAACACATTCTTATTTGGGCTTAAATTTTGAAATAAAAAACATAACATTCGTAACCACACTCTTACAAACCTTAAGCCTAATCATCAGTAGGTCGAATAAAAAACATTGAAATATGTGAGTCCTTAAGTCCTTATTCAATGTATTCATCATCCAAGAACCAGATATCCCCATAAGGTGTTTGTTTTCTAGAACATTTATTTAGGAGCGTTTTTGTCCTAGAAAGCAAAATTAATGGTTTTTTATGTTGTGCTTGCTTAGGGATCCACAGGTACTGCAATCTTCATAACACACCTCCCATAAAGAGTGCAGATGAAAAACCTCATACCAGGTTCCGTCAAATTAATGAAAGTCACTCCTTCTGCATGTACTCCGATTGGATTTTCGCCTGAACAATCCCGGTAACCCAGTTGGCCAACCTCTACCACATTGTGCTCTGGTGAGTACTTGAAGACTGAATAAAAAACATGGAAATATGTGAGTCCTTTAGCACAGTCAGTCAAAAACTTGAACCACTATCATGATGCATGCTCTAGTCAATATAGGTAATTTTTTCTTTTTAATGTTAATAAAGCTTTAATGCAAGCAACATATTTTATTAAGATAAAACTTCGTGCATCCAACTTAATCAATCATAAAAGCTTGTCTAACTATAAAAGAATTTAACAAAAAGTTCATAATGTTTTGTCAAATATATACACTTACTAATAACAAATTACCCCTCACAAACTATAAGTCCTTATTCAATGTATTTATCATCCAAGAACCAGATATCCCCATAAGGTGGTATTCTCTAATGTGATTTCAGATCTATGTATGGATAATCTCATGCTCATGGATCTTCAATCACCAAACTAGCCATAGTTGATCTATCAACAGGGCTCGTTTTACTCTAATCAAAGCATTGGGAGAATACCATATTTTCAGTATCCAGATTTTAAAGATGGTAGGACAAAGTACTTACTCAAAGTATCTCCAACTCCAAACGTAGATTTGGCCAGCCACTCTTCAAAGTCTGCATTAGGTGTCCACTCATCATCACCCCCCACAATGTGCCTTATGGGGGTTGTGGAATGGGTTGTGGAATAGCAAGGCATGGCTTTACTTATCAGAATTATCACAATCAGTACCCACCCTATTGACTGTTTCTTCTGTTTCTTTGAAATTGCCATTATCTTCACTTTGTTTCCTGATCATTTGATCAAAGCATCATTATCAACAAACTCCATATAAACAGAAACGACGACAAAAACAAGAACGAAACAAAATAAATGAACCCTGTTTGCAAATACAGAAGCTGAACACAGAAAAGTAAAAGAAAAGTAAAAGTAGAGCTTCGTGATAACAGATCACTGCTAAAAACATCATCAAACCTTATAACAGATCACTGATAAAAACATCATCAAACCAAATCAACTGTAAACAGAAAATTAGACAAAAAGAAGAACAAAAGCTCTTAAACATAAACTGTTGGGATAATAGTATCATAAATACCTTATGTATAGAAAATAATACAAGCCAATCAATAGAAGGGATAAATTTTCTTTAATTTAAGTGATTATTTGATTACAACAATTAGTTCATTGATAATATTGATTACATTAATTAAGTCAAGCAGGTGTCAATATGAAAAGGGAAAATATATTTATTTACAATTAAACATTTGGCGAAATTCTAAAAACAATTACTTTGTGACAAGACCTATAAAAGAGGAGACTTCATAACCAGCGGGCTTCCAAAGGGGTTGGAACAAATATATATTATATATAGAGACAGAGAAGAAACAGAGAAAAAAGAGAACAGAAAAGTGAACCAAAAGTCCACCGAGAAAAGAACACAGAAACAAAAACTCTACAAGACGAACACTACAAACACACAGTAGCTGAATCCCTTTGAATGAAGAAGAGAGGAATCCCATCAAATTGCATAGTAATTGAAACCACAAAGGAAGAAGCAAAAGAAAGAACTTTATTCCAAAGCTTCTCCCAATCTTCCACCAAAGCATACTAGAAATTCTTTCATTTCTCTCTGTCCAAAGAACCCAGAACACAGCCAAAAAAAAAAAAAAAAAAAAATCTCCACAGAACAACTTTCTCTCCTCTACCAAAACATAGTGAAATTCAATAAACAAAATAATATTAGCCTCTCCAAAAAATTCCAAAAAATTTATGCCATAATTTTAAAGCAACTGGACAGTGCAAGAACAAATTGTCCAAACTTTCAAAATCCCTTTTGCATAAAATACACTAGTTCGGCCAAAGAGTCGACCCAGGCCATTTCGATTGCGTAGCACTAGAAACCTAAAATTGTTTGGGAAAAAAAAATCTTAATACATGGATGAAGATATTAATACATGTATTATTACTATCAAATGCTTATCATTTTTTGTGAGCCAATATTTACATAGCACACCAGATGCACACAGTTACATCAAAATTTATTCTTAGTAGAAACACAAAGGCCGACCAAAATTAATATTTCTCACCTTAGACTGCCTATAAGGATTGAGATGCAAAGTCAGTAGAACTTTCTGGCTTTCGGCCTTTAAAGTTGAACCACCCTGTACACGTTTATGACTACTTTGTTAACATTCATAATTTTAAAGCGCCTGGACAGTGTAAGAACAAATGGTCCAAACTTTCAAAATCCCTGTTCGGACAAAGAGCCAACCCAGGCCATTTCGATTGTGTAACACTAGAAAACCTAAAGAAAATTATTTGGGAAAAAAAATCTTAATACATGGATGAAGATATTAATACATGTATTATTACTATCAAATGCTCATCAATTTTTGTGAGCCAATTTTTACATGGCACACCTGATGCACACAGTTACATCAAAATTTATTCATAGTAGAAACAAAAAGGAAGACCAAAATTAATGTTTCTCACCTTAGACTGCCTATAAGGATTGAGATGCAAAGTCAGCAGAAGGCCTTTAAAGTTGAACCACCCTGTACACGTTTATGACTACTTTGTTAACATTCCTTTCTTTAAGGTGACCAGAAGAATGCATTAAATAATAACAATCTTAAAAAACTTTTGTGGGAGCAAATTTGTAATTTGCTTCTGACATAGTTGCATGCATATTGCATACTGGATAAATAATAAAAAATTTTAGGCATTTTCGGACAATCCTTTTTGCTTCACTCTGAAAAAAAGTCATCAGTGAGTTTCCTTCTTAGAGTTTACTTTATTTCAGATGTATAACATACCATCAACTCGAGAGTCTGTGCCAATCACACTACTCATATATATCCAGGTAGCCACACATATCTCACATCTTGAATTGGTATGCATAAAATACCCAACTCCGGATTAGCTGCTTCGACATAGGATGGTCAACTAACGCACACCTATCTTTAAATACTATTATTTGGTGCCAAAATCATCCGGCATATCAGTCTTTAATTATATTGCTTTGTTAAATGGTTAAATTTCAGCAAAAATTACATATATAGATCTTATACTAATGTCGTGAAATAAAAGATCGACATTATTGTATGATATTTTTCAAATGGATAAAGCAACTCAATCTAGTCTAATCCAAGTAATACCATACAGCAATCTCATATTCATACTTTATTCAGTCTTAATTCTTTATAGATATTTAAAAAAGGATAAAGATATTAATACATGTATATAAACTAGCCCTATTATTATCAAATGATCATCATTTTCTGTGATCCAATTTTTACATAACAAAGCCATGCCCAACGTTACATCAACTGTACAAGCATACACCAAAATTTGTTCATAGTAGAAATTTAATAGCACAAATATAAAGGACAACCAATATTAATGTTCCTCACCTGAGACTGGCTGTGAGGATTGAGGTGCAAAGTCAGCAGGAGAACTTCCCACTTTCTGGCTTAACTGCCCTGTACATGTTCATGACAAGAAAATGTTTTCTCTGTTAACATTTCTCTCTTTAGGGTGACCGAAGACATTAATGCATTAATTAATAACATTCTTAAAATACTTTTATGGGAACAAATTACAAATTTCCTTCTGAAATAGTTGCAAGAATATCGCGTATTGGATAAACAATAAAAAACTTCTAGGCATTCTCTAACACTCCTTCCGAGGCAATCTGAAATGGAGTCACCAGTGAGTTCCCTTTATTTTATTCCAGATGTTTGTGATACCATCAACTATTGAGCCTATGCCAATCATACCAATCATATATATCCAGGTAACTACACATATCTCAACATGTACCAAACACATCTTGAATTGGGATGCAAAAAATAAACGAGAGGGTAGCTTCTTTAACACAGGATTACCAGACCTAATCATCTTTAAATAATAGTATTTGGTGCCAACATCATTGGCATATCAGTCTTTCATTATATTGCCGCATTAAATGGTTAAATCTATGCATATAGTTAAAATATAGATCTTAAGACTCATTTAGTGAGTTGAAAGAACAACAATATAGTATAATATTCACGTAGATGTTATAAAAAATGTAGTGAGTTGAAAGAACAACATTATAGTATAATATTTTTGAAGTGGGTAAAATAGCTCAATCTAGTGTAATCCAAGTAATACTATAAACAATCTCTTATTCACACTTCATTGATTCTTAATTCTTTATATTTATTTGAAAAGAAAGAAGATGATATGGTGCAGTTGTGCCATAATCATACTGAATACAATTCATCCTCATCATCCAATTCCACACCACAATCATGCTATGAATAAAAAAACTATAATAGTTATTATACACAACATTACTTAAGCCTAACAATACTAACCCAACAAGACACACAGATCCATGGCCAATTGTGAACCGGCAAAAGATTTAACACCAAAAATTCTTTCCGCAACAAATATATAATGGAAAACCCAAAAAACAGGATGTTTTACGGTTTCTTTTAAGCACTTAAAAGGGGTCAAAAGAAACCCATTAAAGCATGTACAACGAGAACAAATTTCCTTCAGCATGGTGAATTATGACAAACAACACTTTCGCTAACATATTTTGGGAGTTGTGACAACATGAAATTAAACCAAACCAATCCAGTATAATCGAATCAGGTACTCAGAAACAGCAAAATATATATATAACACTGGAAACCCAAAGAAAATTGTTTTAAAAAGAAAAGGATAAAGATAGTAATACATGTATATAAACTAGCCTTATTATTATCAAATGATCATCATTTTATGTGATCCAATTTTTCCATAATACACCCAACGCACACAGTTACATCAACTGTACAAGTATACACCAAAATTCATTCATAGTAGAAATTTAATAGCACAAACATAAAGGACGACCAAGATTAATGTTCCTTACCCTAAGACTGGCTGTGAGGATTGAGATGCACAGTGAGAAGGAGAACTTCCCACTTTCTGGCTTTAAAGTTAAACTGCCCTGTACATATTCATGACAAGAAAATATTTTCTATGTTAACATTTCTCTCTTTAGGGTGACCAAAAAATATCAATACATTAATTAATAACAATCTCAAAATACTTTTTATGGGAGCAAATTACAAATTTGCTTCTGAAATAGTTGCACGCATATTGCGTTTTGGATAAATAATAAAAATAAAATCTAATCATAGTTACACAGTTGAAGAAACCAACTGTTAAAACTATATATAACACTATAAACATAAAGAAATTTGTTTTAAAAAAAGGGAAAAAATTATTAAAACGTGTATATATTCTAGCCTTATTAGTATCGAATAATAATCATTTCATGTGTGCTACAGATACATCAACCGTACAAGTATACACCGAAATCAATTTTCCAAATCCCATATATTTCATATTTAATCAATCGTTAAGCTTCAACTAAGCTCAAGAAACACAAATAACAAAGCAGTGAATCAAAACAAACCAAAAAACAGATGCATGGATTCAAAAGGAATCGGTGAAGACCTAACAATTATAAGCGATCTCTAAAAAGCTCACTAGAGGTATCTTGGAACGGGGCGACTACGATGTAGCAATCGATCGGGCGAGCGATGGAGCACGATCAACCCGGACCGATCCAGAGAGAGAAAGAGAAGGTAGGCGAGCGATGATCGCTCTCGATATCTAGAGAGAGAGTAGGAGAGAGGGATGATCGATCTCGCTGTATCGATCTGGGAAGAGGGAGACCGGCGACAGCGATCTCGATCCAAACACAGAGAGTAAGAGATTGATGGAACGAGATCTACAACAACAACACAGCACTCTACACACGTATATACAATGGCATTAGATTTATAAGTTTATATATATAAATTTTATAATAAGACAAGTGACAGTTTAGATTAAGTGATAAAATCTTATTAATTAAAAAACTTATTTTATTTATTTTTTCAATAAATTTTAACTATATAAATTATTATATCATATCATAAAATATATATTATATAAATATTATAAATATAATATTACTCATACATATATATATATATATATATATATATATATATATATATTTTGAGATAATTTCAAAAAAGTTCCAACGTCCTTTTAACTTTTATCTTTTTGTGTCATGCAGGTCCAACAAATGGATTCGTCTATTTTGCTGTCAACAAAAAATTGAAAAGATTATTTTCCCTTGTTTTCTTTCACCTCTCTGCTATAACTAGGGATGTCAAAATCTTGGGGTCGGGTCAGAGACCTCAATCCCCGACCCCGGTATGTCATTTAATAACCTGATCTTGAAAAATTCTTGAAAAATTCAGGGGTCGGGTAATTTCATTTCGGGTTTGGGCACATTAATTCCTTGGGATATTCTTCGGATTTTCTTATTCTATTTAAAAAAAAAAACTGTACTTATATTTTTATTTGCAAGCTTTTGTTGATTCGGTAGGCGTAGCCTCGGGGTGTGGTACTCTTGTAACATGTATATGGTACTAGGTTCAAAACACCTGGTTTGCTTTATTTATTTTGCCAAGTGATTTGTCTACTTTATATATAAATTTGCTTCATTATTAACCATGTTCAGTGGTGCAGCCTGGTGGTTCATTGGTGGTTCATTGGCGGTTCATTGGCCTTATCTTGGGGTGTCTCACGTCCAGGTTAGAGATGGGTTGGGCTTTACTTAAATTAAATAAAATATATATCTATATTTTTTTCGGGTCGGGGAGTTTTTCGGGTCGGGCAGTAATAGATAATGGTATATTATTTGAATTAGAGTTAGGTTGGGCTTTACTTAAATTAAATAAAATATATATCTATATTTTTTTCGGGTCAGGGCTTGGTCGGAGAGCCTAGTCCCCAGTCCCTGCCCGACCCTGGGCATTCCCCGGGATCCCTCTCCTCATCCCCGACCAAACCTAAAAAATCCAGACAATTTTCCGATAAGACCGGACCAGAGATCTGAATACTAGGCCCTGCATAGATAATTTTGACATCCCTAGCTATAACACACGCTAGCTGTCTTTATTATTATTATTATTATTATTTTCTAAATTTACTTTTAGGTTCATTTTTCTCTCTTGTTGGACTCGACTTAATGGTAGAGGAAGAGCTAATTGTGGTTTTGATGGTGGCGGTGTTGTCAGATTCAAGCGGAAGATCGACGATTTGGACCTGTAAGCCAAGGAACCAGCACAGTCAAGCGCCAACTCTAACAATGAAACCGATGCGGTGATTAATGATAGTAATAGTGGTGTTGTCGACGATGATGGATTGGAGGCTAAGTGACCGAGGCTCGCTGATGAAGCCCTTCTTTTTCTCTCTTCTTCGTCACGTTTGAAATGTAATAGATTTGATTGAGAGGCAGATTCATGTTGGAAGTCTTTTGATACATTTATATGAACTCTTTTGAGTACAAATCAGGAATTGATTTAAAATGTCTTTTTCTTTTCTCTTAGCTCTCTTCTTGCTTTTCTCGGTCTCTCTCTCTCTCTCTCTCTCTCTCTCTCTCTTTGTTTCAAGTCTTTAGGTTTTGTTAGTTGAAGGTTCTTAGGTTCTGGGTCTTGGTGAGTTAAATCCTGCTAGTCGCTGTGTTGAATTATTTGAATTTTAAATAAGGTTTCTGTTTACTATTTCCTTTCTAAAACAGAAATTACTAAGAATCGAATGCTTGGTAGGGGTTGTGTCATTGTTAAGGGTGGCGTGTTTTAGAATTTAGGTGGTGTTGCTGGGATTTGAAAATTGCTTGGATTTGTGTTGCACTACAATTGAGATGCTACTAGAATTGAGTTTCTCTGTGTTGGTGACTTCAGTTCTTGGCTTGTTGGGATTTGAAGATTGTTCTTGACTTTCGTTATTGGCCTGCTATGTTTTGTTGAGATGGAGATCAGGTTGGACTAAGGCTTTAGATGGAAGAATTTATGAATTTTCTATGTTGCCCCCCTTTTGTTTATTTAAAAGCAAACAAAATCTGTTTGCAGGACGTGTATGATACGAAAAGATAAAGGTTTGCGAGGGCGCTGATACAAACCTAAAAGAGAATTTTCGCCTGATAATAAACTTCATGGGGAGTTTTGATATTATCCCAATATATATTCCATCATGTCCAAGAAACAACCGGTAGAAAAGGAAATCACAATTACAAATAGAGGAAATGTCACAAACCCTTATGTTTTGGATTAATTTCACTTAAAAATATTTTTACGTTTATACAAGCGCCGTCCCCACCTTTTGAAAAGTTTATCATGGATAATCCTTATGTTAGTTTAGTTATTAAATGGATGTAAATAAGTTAAATATGAAGGGTTATAATGGTCATTTAACCTTTCATTTGTAAACAATTTTATTTAAGAATATTTTGATACTATAAATTTTATATTAAAAATGTGTGTAATAGTAGGGATATTTGTGTTTTCCTCCCCGATGTTAGTTAAAAAAGAAAACTTTCCTTGAGAGACTGGTTATTGCAAATTGCCTTTTGAATTTAGATTACTGTTGTTAACTTAAGTGATAAAATAGGAGTGAGAAGATAAGGTGTGCTATTTGACCAAAACACCCTTATGTAAATAAAAACCACCCCACTCTCTCTTTTCTCTCTTCTTCTCTAATTTCATCTTCCTCTTTTCATGCTACCATAATGTCCACCTTACTTTTCCAAAATTGCCCACACACCCTCACCCTTCCTTCCTTCGCGTCCTTGTCTCTCTCCTCTACCTTCCTTTGCTTCCTCCTCTCTTTCTTCTCTACGAACGCTCATGGTGACTCTCTTTCAAACTCCTTATAAGTATTGAAATTTTGCTTATGATTCTTTAGAGGGCTAATGATGATAACCAGAGATAACAATTAGAAGTCCTTCCTCGACTAGCAAGGACATCGAGAATCAAACACCAAGAATGAGGTATAAAAGCCAAGTAGATTTAGGATCATGCAGTATGGTCAAGACCCTACGAATTATGTCTATCCGACGCATCGAGGAGCGACCTTTGCAGAAAGGTCACAATGTGGGTTGGAAAGGGGCTCAAAGGCCCCTCGACCTGAAACGGCAAGTGTCAGAATTAGGGTTGGCGCCTGTAAGCAAGGGTTGGTGCCTCTGACATTATAGCGTGCGCCTCTAACATTATAGGTGCGCGCATCTAAGCATAAATGATGCCTATAATCTCTGAAACCCTAGTAACGCCTCTAGTTAGAGGCATGCGTCTATAACCTTACAGGTGCATGCCTATAACATTACAAGTGCGTGCATGTAGCTACAGTCCCACATCAGGAAAAGAGCTCATTTTCAAGCCCTTGGACGACCTATATAAAGGCACTTGGCCCTAGGTTGAAGGGAAACAGTTTTGGGGTGCAAAAATACTTAAAAACTCATTTTTTGAGGGATTCTGAATATTTCTAGAAACTCTCTTCAGTATAAATATTTTTCGGTGTTTTCTTGATGTTCTCGGCGTCCTCTGAAGAATTATGGGATGTCGACGCTAATAAAAGATTCAGCTTCCAATTGAATTTGAGATTTGATAAGTTTTTTTAGAGCCTTCTCTTTAGTTTAAATATTCTATTTAGTTTAGTTTGCTATATTTAGGCATAATTAGAAATAATTATGTCATGCTTAATTTAGAATTAGTTTAGTTAATTAGCAGTTAATTAATAGTTAATTGCCATGCTTATTTTAGGATTAGTTTAGTTGATTAGTAGTTAATTGTCATGCTTAGTTTAAGATTAATTTAGTTAATTAGTAGTTAATTGCCATGCTTAGGATTAGTTAATTAGCAGTTAATTGCCATGTTTAGTTTAGGATTAGAGGTTTAATTAAGCATATTTTGTAGTTAACTACATAGTTAATTAGTCAATAATTTGTCATTAATTAGTCTTTCACTATGCATGATTAGTAGATAATTAGTTATTAACTAGTAGTTAATTACATGGTTAATTAGTTGTTGATTATGTATGATTAGTAGATAATTAGTTGTTAATTATGTGATGTTTAAATGATAATTATGCATCCTTAGCGTAGTTGATTAATGATTAATGGTGCCATAATTAGCGTGAAAATCATACATTTAGATTAATATTTATTTTAATCATGCCTGTTATTATTAATACCTTTATTTGATAATGAATGGATGACTTGAGACCCCTATATTTGTAATAATTTATTTTACTGGAATTATTATGAGAAATTGTTATAATTCTCAATTCCTTTCGCTATGTTTGATGGAAATGTGATCAATTCTCTTCCCTTTTCTATGTATGTATATAAACTGTTAACACCTCATGTGTAATAAATATATCAAAGCGGTTGTGTGCACAATAAAACTTGAGATTCAGAGAGAATAACATTATTGGTCTAAAATCTAGAACTCAGTTAACCTATAGTAGAAGTCGGATTAACGTCCGGGTGGGTGTATCTCGTATCTAAGTTGTCGAACCCGTCTTTAAAGGGATGATGGGTAATCAGGTCCTGAAGCTAGGGATCGGTTGTCATCATCTAAAATTTTCCCGTGATTACTTACCCAGGTGGTGACTCTGACTTTTTCTCTAGGTCTTGTCTTCGTGACCTGACCCATGCGCCAGAAAGGGGCCCCCACAGGAAACCAGGTGCGAGGATGCTGCTTATAGTGGCAACTCCACTGGGGACCTAGAGAAGTTGATTCCGATTGGGAATACTGAGATTCTTTTGTCCTAAGTCATTTCATATGTTATCCTCATGCATCATTACACTTGTACACTTGCACAAAATTGCCTTTTACTTATTCTAACCGGTGGCTTTAATATAAGGATTTCTTGTGTTCCATTAGAGCCTTGGAGACTTTTATTATTGATGGTTACCACCTCGAGCAGTTACCATTAAGTTGGTATGAAAAGAGGACCACCTTGAAAAGAGGACCACCTACTTTTGCTCGAAAGGACTCTTGCCCGATGAACACAGATTGAAGCTCATGTAGTTAAACATAGTGGCAATCCTTAGGATCACCCAGAACCTCTATTTTGTTGCATGAATAAGCCTTTAGAATCCAAGTGTGACAACCCATGATTGCATGCAATTGGCACGTTGCCTGCATGCTTCTTACATGTTGATTGCGCACATTAGGTATGATTATTGCATGTTTCTTGCATGTTGATTGCACGTAATGGCCATGATTGTTGCACGTTGTCTGTACGCTTCTTGCACATTGATTGCACACAATGGGCATGATTGTTACATGTTGCTTGTATGTTTCTTGCATGTTGGTTGCACGCAATTTGCACAATGTTGAATTGTGCACAGTTGTCTTAAAAACTTGGACATTAAGGCATTCAATAGAGAGGAAGACTCTTAATCTCATGTTGAAAGAGAGTCTAAGCTAAAATCCTAGGTAGATTGACTTTATCATCTGTGTAGGAGAAATAAGGTTGGAAGGGTGGTTATGCTTTGATTGTGTCTTCTATGTTGTGTATGAGCATACACTGCATTTCATGCATACATGTACTCCTACATCATGCTAATCTATGTTGTGTATAAGCATGCATTGCATTTCATGCGTACATGTGCTTCTGTATCATGCTAACCCTTTATCTTTGCAGCAATTATAGCTTGGGTCAGACAAGGACGCCGTTTACACAAAATTGAAGCTGTGGAGATAAAGGACACAGTAGAGTGAGAACAAGAGAACATGGCCGGATGCCACGGGTGGTATGGATCATATGAGAGTAGACTGGATGCCATGAAGCAACAAATGTTACAGATGATGAATTTAATAACTATGAGGCTTTCTTTGGGTAGAAGACCTATCATAGGAACCAATGGAGAGGGTTCTAGTAGAGATTCATCTAACGGGTCAAAAGATAGTAACATCGAATAATAGGGAAGGCCTAGCCTAACCATACACTCAAGAAGGCTTTCACGATGAAGAGGAGTACCTCAAGGCCAAGGAGGCCGAGCAGATAGGAACTATAAAGAGAGAGTTGGAGAAGTTACAAGGGATGATGAAGAAGAAAGGCTAGAAGGAATTGAGGACCTTTTTTATTTGTAGATTAAAGGTTTGCCACCCAAGTTCAAGATGCCGAACTTAGTAAAGTTCACAAGTGATGGGAATCCAAAGTCTTACCTTCGACACTATTCAGTTGTGATAGGTATGACAAACCTATCAAGAGAAATGATGTTGAAATTCTTCATTCACTCATTAGAAGGACGAGCACGGGAATGGTAGCTTGTGCAGGGAGATAAGGTAAATAAGGATTGGAAAGAGTTGTTTGAACGATTTGTCAACCAATACTTTTACAACACGCAACTAGAGGTAAAGTTGCATGATCTATAGTGGACCAAGGAGAAACCTGGAGAGACGTTTTTCGAGTTTCTAGTTAGCTAGAGGAAAGTAGTGGCATGGATTGTGATTAGGCCGTTAGAAAAGGATTAAGTGAGGATAGTGATACAAGGGTTTCTTTCCCACATACGAGAACGCTTTGTGGGGTACCCATTGAAAACCTTTGAGGAGTTGTACGATTCTGGCACCCAGATTGAGGATGCAGAAGCTTAACGGGAGAAAAGCTTCTTGAGGAGGAATAAAAAAAACTTTAATCAAGGAGGAGAGTCAGCCTTCAAAAGTTTTGATATGAATGCTGATAGGTGCTTAATTACACATTATTTTATATCAATTTCTTTATATTTCTTTGCTATATTCCTTAGTATTTTTATGTTCTTGTATTGTTTTAGTGTTTGTAGGAGTTTTGGAAGTATTTTCAATAAAGTAGAGCAAAGCCAGTAATTCCACCTGTTGGGCCAATAAGTTCTCAAGAATTTACCGCAATGATTTACAAAGAATCACATATCATGTAAGATGCCTTTGGAAAGCTCTGGAACTCTAGTTTTTGGATAAATTCACGGTTTGTGAATCAGACTTGTACATGAGAAGTTATACGTAATTTAGTACAAGAAGGACAAATTTGTAAATATGAATAGCGAGAAGCTTTGAGATTTGGTAATTTGACCCCTAAAGCTGAAGGTTTGAAGTTTTGTAATTTCACCCCTGCCTGATAAATATGAGAAAATATTCATTTTCTCACAATCTCTCTTGGGGGAGAGAGCTGTTTCCCTATCTAGAAATCCTCTCCCCTCTTGTGGCACTCGGCATGATAGTTCACGGCGGTCAAAACTTCTGCAGTCTAGTTTTTCTTTCTCTTTTTAATTATGTTTAGTTTATTGTTTGTTATTGTATTTGTTTCTGTTCTGTGTAGTTAAAGTACTTTCTGGTCAAGGGTGATTTCGAAACCCTAGACACATCTTATGTAAATTAATTATCCGAGTAATTAATATTCAATTCTCTAATTGAAATTATTTATTTTCTTCGGTAATTAAAGGTTATGATTAATTCATGTTCTATTAAACTGGTCAATTAATTAGGACTTGCATATTATCACTGCTAGATTAGAAATTTTGATTTGTAATTGTCTTTTATTTCTATTTATTGTTGACCCAGGTATGGTAACCCAAGAGGGGGGGTGAATTGGGTTTTTATTTATAAATACGGAATTAGAAAACTTTTCTTGAAAGATCAAAATTATTTAAATCTTTCTTTAAGAACAAAGGTGAAGAAGATGAAAATAGAATGCAATCAAGAGAATGGCAATAAAGAACAATCACAAGTGCAAGTAAATGTAAAGAGGATAGGGATAGAGAGAGTGCAAACTCGATGTACGTGGTTCGGCAAACCTTGCCTACGTCCACGGGCTCCTAGCTCCACAAGCTAGGCTTTCCACTAAGTTGTAGAAATCTTTACAACTTGCTTGATGAACAACCTCACCAAGACTTTTTCCTTCAACCCTTGATAACACCACACCAAGAGTTCTTCTTGATGAACAACCTCACCAAGGCAACTTCCTTCAACCCTTGATAACACCACACCAAGAGTTCTTCTTGATGAACAACCTCACCAAGGCAACTTCCTTCAACCTTGATAACACCACACCAAGAGTTCTTCTTGATGAACAACCTCACCAAGGCAACTTCCTTCAACTCTTGATAACACCACACCAAGAGTTCTTCTTGATGAACAACCTCACCAAGGCAACTTCCTTCAACTCTTGATAACACACAACAAGAGTTCTCTCAAGGATAACTATTATCCTTTACAATAATATCTCACTCTCACCACAATACAAGAACAAAGATAATTTTTACAACAAAAGTATAACTCTCTTCAAAGAGTAGATAAAGAATATTAAAGCTCTCTAGACTTGATATTTCTCTTGTTTTTTGCTTGATAGAATACTTCTCTTGCACTTCTTGAATGCATGGGAGAATGGCTCCTTTTATAGGCAAATGAGATGAACTTAATCAAGTGAAGACACCATCTCCAAATTTTCTGCCCACCATAAAAACTGTAATATTGTCTGCCATTTTTGTCAATGTTCCGTTTGAAATTTGAAAATCTGTAAAACATAAAAGATCTGCACATTTGAATAAGCTTTCCAACGCATCAAGAATCAAGTCATTTGGATATCTGTAGCTCAAGATATGGCCAAAACACCATTCAGTGCTCATGTGACTTGATTTTTCTTTCATGTGTCAGTCCACCAACTTGAATGATAATTCTGTCAGCCTTCGTTTGAAATTTGAATTTCTTCAAAACATAAAGATCTTATATTTGAATAATCATTTCCAAAACATTAAGAATCAAAGCATTTGGATATCTCTATCTTAGGATATGGCCAAAACACCATTCGGTGCTCATGTGAGTTGATTTTTCTTCTCTGTGTCAGTCCACCGAATTGCATGTCAATTATATCGGCCTTCTGTTTGAAATTTGAATTTTTTCAAAACATATGAAATGTTCTTCATTAAGTCATCTTTCCAATGCCGTAAGAATCAAGTCATTTTGATTTTTCTAGCTCAAGATATGTCCAAAGGAGTATTCGGTGCTCATGTCAACTGCTTCCATTTGTCTTTCAACTTGCATGATGATTTGGACAACCTTGCACTTGAAATTTGAATTTCATTAAAACATATGAAATGTTATAAATTGAGTAAGCTTTCCAAAGGCTCAAGAATCACATCATTTGGATATTTGTAGAGATATATATGACCAATTGATTGAACATTGCTCATGTGTCACATTCCTTGAGTCAATCCTTGTTCTTAAACTTTGGTGCCTTTAACATGTAGTCTTCTCCTTAGCTTCAACACTTCATTTTAATAAGCCACTTCTTGATTTTAAAATTATTTCAATGATCTTACTCTTGCACATAAATAAACATGTTAGTAAATCTCAATTAATCAATGTGTATTGTTATCATCAAAATTATCATGTAGCCTTAGGGCTAACAATCTCCCCCTTTTTGATGATGACAAACCATTGATTGCTTTAAAATATAATCTAAAATCAAGAATGAAAATAAATCAACAATAAGCAAAAAGAATGGCACTAAGCAATCCAACTATTTCTCCCTCTTTTGTTATCATCAAAAAAATGTAATCAAATTAACTACTCCCCCTAAATATATTCTCCCCCTTAACATATGCTATCATATTAAAGCAAAATTAAGACATATCCAACATGCCTAATTCTCTTCTAATTATGCTAAATCTATCTTGACTAAGGGGTTTAGTAAATATATCGGCTAATTGTTTCTCGGTGGGAACAAATTCTAAAGAAATATTACCTTTTTGCACATGATCTCTAATAAAATGATGTCTAATCTCTATATGCTTAGTCCTAGAGTGTTGTATTGGATTTTTTGAAATGTTGATGGCACTTGTATTGTCACATTTGATGGGAATATGATCAAATACCAACCATAATCTTTTAAAATTTGTTTCATCCAAAGAGATTGTGCACAACAACTTCCTACTGCAATATACTCTTGACTAATACCTCTGCTTCCGCGGTTGATAAGGCAACAGAATTTTGTTTTCTACTAAACCATGAGACTAATGCATGTCCTAGAAAATGGCAAGAGCCACTAGTGCTCTTTCTATCAAGAAGACTTCCAGCAAAGTCCGCATCGGATAACTAATTAGATCAAAATTATCACACTTAGGATACCAAAGACCTAGATTTATGGTACCAAGAAGATATCTAAATATCCTCTTTACAGCCTTAAGGTGAGATTCCTTTGGACAAGATTGAAATCTAGCACACATACACACACTAAACATAATATCAGGTCTACTAGCAGTTAAATACAAAAGAGAGCCAATCATACCTCGATATTTTGTTACCTCAACATCTTTTCCTTTCTCATCTTTGTCAAGCTTGGTTATGTACCCATAGGTGTGTTATATGTCCTTGAATTATCCATGCAAAACTTCTTGAGAAGATCTCTTGTGTATTTAGCTTGATTAATGAAGATCCCATCTATTGATTGCTTGATTTGAAGTCCAAGAAAGAAATTTAATTCTCCCATTAAGCTCATTTCAAATTCTTGTTGCATGCACTTGGAAAATTCCTCACACATAGAGACATTAGTAGCACCAAATATAATATCATCAAGATAGATTTGAACAATTAATAAATCATCATTTTTTGTTTTAACAAAAAGAGTAGTATCAACTTTTTTCATTTCGAAACCATTATCAATGAGAAATTTGCTCAATCTATCATACCATGCTCTTGGTTTTTCAAGCCATAAAGTGCCTTTTTGAGTTTGAAAACATGGTTTGGAAAATCATGATTTTGAAAACCAAGAGGTTGCTCTACATATACTTCCTCCATAATGTAACCATTTAAAAATGCACTTTTGACATCCATTTGATATAATGTAAAATTTTATAACATGCAAATGCACACAACATTCTAATTGATTCTAATCTAGCAACCGGTGCAAAGGTTTCCTCATAATCAATACCTTCTTCTTGATTGTATCCTTGAGCAACAAGTCTAGCTTTGTTTCTAATAATGGTGCCATTTTCATCTACTTTATTTCTAAAAATCCATTTAGTGCCTATAATAGAATGATTTTTAGGTCTAGGGACTAATTCCCAAACTTGATTTCTCTCAAATTGATTCAATTCTTCTTGCATAGCCAAAATCCAACTTTCGTCATTTTCGGCTTCTTTAAAAGATTTTGGTTCAAATTGAGAGACAAAAGCAAAATGATTACAAAAGTTCTTAAAAGAAGATCTAGTTTTCATACATTGTGATGGTTCACCAATAATGAGATCTTTAGGGTGAGCTTTTGCATACCTCCATTCCTTTGGTAATTCTTGGGAAGAATCATTTACTTCCACAAGCTTGTCTTGTTGAAGTTTTAATTCATCTTGACTCGTTTCATCAAGCCTTGATTCCTTGATTTGCCTTTCTACCTCAACAATATCATCATCTAAATTCTTTGAAGAAATAACATTAGTTTCATCAAATTCAACATGCATAGATTCTTCAATAGTAAGAGTGATGCGTTCGAAACTAGCAAGTATACTAGTCGCACAAGTAATAAAGTGATGAGTAAGATATCGTTCCCACGAGGATTGATTCTAATTAAATTTGTTATTCGAAAGCAAAAACAGAGTAAATGGGGGGTTTTGTTGATTGATTTACTAAGTGAAATAATAATGCAAACGAAGAATAACAAAACAGAAAGTAAATTTGAATGAAAAATCAATGAGAGAAATCTGGTTAAGGGATCATTCTCTACCACAAGATATGGATTTGCGAATTAATCGTAGAATTGTCATCCAATTACAGCATTGAAGTTATCAAACGTAGATAACAACAAGCTCTGTTATCCCAATCTTTCCTTACTTTGTTGTTAAATAAAACAAGCTCTTTATTTAATCTCTATCCTTTAAACAACCTAGAACAAGCTCTCTAAATTTAATTCAATGGATGCATTACGATAAGAAAGATAGGTTGATCTAAGCAATAAACACACAAGCTCGGATTTTTTAACTTAGGTTGTATTCTCCAATTGCAATCTCTGATCACAATTTTGCTACTAATGATTAGAAATTCAAGACAATTACGGATCAAGATTTCTAGTCTAGCAATAGGCAATATCCAGATTATATTCAATTGGCCACCCAAATACAATCCAGCAAGCAATCATAAGCATTAAACATGGGAAAATACAAGCAACTTCAATTAGAGAATTGGATAACAATTCCTTGCACAATCAATTCACAAAAACCATATCAAGGGCTTTGAAATCACCCTCAACCAAATCAGATTTAGTTACATATATTCAGACAGAACACAAATACAATAGAATATGGAGACATTCCAGAAAATGAGAGGAAAAGGGAAAACTTAGCAAAATTGATGAAATCTATTAAGATTTGTAGTTCTTCCTCTTTCCAAGCCTTCAATCTCCTTCAAGAACTCCAAGAGATGAGAGAAATCCAAAGATGCAGCCTTCTCCACGTTCTCCCCTCTTCAAGTTATGAAAATAAAACCCTAAAATGTGTTTAAATACTCTGCTACAGTGACTTGCTACAGTGCCCAGTATTATACATGCTACAGTGACTTGTGGAATTATATTTCTATACATCTCACACTATTTTGATTACAACTTTTGGTACACTGAATGGATTTATAAACCGTAAATTTCTCCAGAAAATAGACTTCTAGAGCTTTCCAACGGTATATAATATGTCATCGGGTTCATTGTATATCAATACAATTAAATCCGAGAAGATGGTTGACTAGCGGAGGTGAAAATGAAGGGTTTTACCCATTTTTGTGCAAGTTGCTCCAAAACTCCTACAAACATCAAAACCACACAAAAAACATAAAAATACCAAGAAATATAGCAAAGAAACATGGACGAATTGATATGAAAATGATATATAAATAGACACTTATCAAATTCCCCCACACTTAGACTTTGCTAGTCCTCGATCAACTACGACAATATGAAATAAAACTAAACCGAAACAGAATCAACAAAAAATTAAAACACACAACTGCTTCATCTTGCAAATAGGCCTCAAAGATTGTACTTAATTATAACCCAAGGAAAACTTCAAAATAATGCACTTGATCAAGAATTTTATATTAAAGATTAGTTTCGCTTCATTTCAATTCCTCAAGTGTGTGTGTGTAGAGCCATTCTCTCCTAATCACTTGTAAACCGGATGAGTTTATGCATAAAAATGAATCATATTTAATATTGAAGATGTGTATATAAATGAACTCCAAAGGCCTGCTTTTCAAGTCACTCTCCACTAATGTAGACATGCACAACACCAAGGATCAAGTAGGACTTTATTAAGCTCGTAACGTTTGGCTTGGGTGAAGGTATGATAAAGGATAATAATTTGGCTCAAATCACCCACAAACACATAAATCATTCAAGACTATGTAGAGCTCAAGCCAATAACAAAACTTCATTTCAATTCACCAGGTTACTCCCCCAAACTTATTTAGAACACTCAATCTTTTTTTTTTTTTTTTTGCAGAAAACAAAAGAAAACTAAACCCCCACACTTTGTTGTTTCATTCTTTTTAAGAACACTTAAGGGTATAGATCTCTTATTCTTCTTCTTTTGTTCTTTTTTTTTCTTTTTTTTCTTTTTTTTTATTACACTTCTCCTCCCCCACACTTAAACAACACATTGTCCTCAATGTGTAAGTACGTGGACGATAGGTACAGATTGGCTTTTTTTTTCTGTTTTTCTTTTTTTTTTCCAAACACAATGGAACTCACTTGTATTGCTCATGATACACCCCAACCTCCTCTAACTTCCCAAAACCAGAACATAGCTCAGAATTTAATTGTGAATGATCTACATGCTCATAGGTAAGGGATTAACTGTTTTGAACAAAATCATTTTAGGTTAGGAAATCTTTTAGTGAGTTAACAAAGAAAAAGGATTACAGAGGCTCAAAGGGGTAACTAGGAATCAATTTCTGTCAAGGTTGGCTATTAAGGCTCAAACGGTCCAAAGATGGCCTAAATCATTTCCCCAATGTTGCACAGCCTAGGATTTCGCCTCGAGTGACCATCAAACAAGTTCTAGAATTCATTGAAATCTGAAGAAACATTTAAATTACATAACTTTCTCTAAGTGAACAAATAACTCAGTGATAATAGCTCAGTGCTCAATGTTGCGCAAGGAATCAAAAGCAAATCGAAAACCAATAAATATTTCAAGCACACAGATCCATGCATCATTTATCATTTTCCAAGAGTTATTCTTAATTCAATCATTATCTTATCATCGACCCACAAATGCAAGAAAAGAGGTACGTGGCGTTGTTACACCTGAGTCAAGATTGTATATTTCAACAATCCTTAGGACCAGTAGCCCGCAGACTTAAGGTTTCAGCCTATATACCTTTATTATGAAAGAACAAAACAAGAAACAAGACACTTCAAACAACATGAAATAAACAAACTACAGATTTATTGAGAGAGAATGCGTTTCAAGAGTTAAGAAAACCCCATATTCTGCAATTCTCAGGTTTTTTCCACAATGTTTTTTTTTTCGAATCGAAACTGATAAAGACAAAAACACACAACAACTCGAAATTACATAAAACTAAACTTACTCAGAAAGTAATAAAGTCCAACAAATCAGCAAACACAAACAAGTCAGTTAGAATGGGTCTAAAAAGTGTAGAAGTTAGCCTCCTTATTCAGCCATTATGGATTAAAGAAATCCAGAAGGCGTGTCAAGAGAACTTGAACTTTTTAAGCCACCACTCTAAAAGCCAAGATTAGAAAATATTACTTGGGGTGAGAGAAACAACCTGAAAAAAAAAACTCAACTCAAATAAAAACAATAAAGAGAAAGCAAACGAAA